>JAWNNH010000210.1:0-600000 GCA_035043045.1 Hirtodrosophila alboralis | reverse complement strand
AGAAAAAAAATAAAATATGTATATTCCCAGACAGCAATTTGTTTTTATTAAATACATTCATTTGTTGCACTTCAAAATGTTTAATAAAAACAGAGTTTCCATTGCTGCTGCTTAGTCGAAAATATCCTTAATATCGTTGCCAATGTCTTTCTATAATTTGTAGATAAATTTATATAATTTTAATTTAAATTTTTTTTAATTTATAAAACTTACAACTTTATCGGTTATATCGTCCCACCAATTAGCATTGGAAACAGCTACATTTATAGCCAAAATAATAGCTAGAAATATATATACGTTGTAGTTCATATTTTGTTTTGAGATTGAGAGATGCTTTAGCTTCTGTTAGAATTTTTCGACTGTTGACATCTTTAGCCTGAACATTGATAACCAGCTCAAATTCAACAACAAGACTGATAGGAATAAATATGCGAATATGCTCAATCTATAAATACCCTGTACTTTTGAAATTGTTAATAATTTAATTACAAAATCTTTAAGAATATCTGAGCGTGCTAAGCTTACACATTTTTACTATAAAATGCAAGTAAATTAATTAACTTGGCTTACATTGTTTATATTTATTATAATTATTTATTTTGCATTTAATTGTTATTAACAGAGCATCAATTAGTTCATTATTCTAAAATTGTGCTTTGATTAAAAACAAAGTTCAAAGCCTGCTTTTAAGTACACAATTTATATAAATAAACGTGAAAAAATAAGTATATATTCTTATCAGCTTTGTAAATGTTTTTAAGTTTAACCAAAAAACAATCGGAAGTCTTGAATACACGAATATATAATACGCTTACAGCATTTTTACACTTTTAAATTGATTGCAACAATATTTATTTAAAGGATTTTTTTTCAATAATTAAATTATTATTTAGAAAGTATATGTAAGTACATAGGATAAATTTAAACTCTTGTATTTATTGCTTGTTAAAATACATATTTATTTTATTTTTTATGCATTTTTTTGTTTATAGATAAACCATTTTTCCACAAAGAAAAAAAGTCTGCTTACGTTTTGCCAAAGTGTTGATTAAAATACTTCAAATAAAAAATTGGTTAATTTTTAATAAATTTTAATAAGCTAAAGATTCTAATGACGATTTAAAAGCTGGTGAAAATTTTAGCTAAAAATAATTTAATTTAATATTAAAATTATTCAATAATATTCTAATCTGGCGAAATTTCCAAGAATATAAATATTTTGTTGTCATTGAGCACACAATAATTTAAATCTTTTTGATTTATTTTCTAGTTTTTATAGAATTCTGAAGAAAAATGATTAGCAATAAATAAGACTTGCATTTAATAGCTACGTTAAAATTCCATCATACTAACTATAAAAACAGTAGTTAAAACACACTGCGGGAATTCTTAGAGTTAACTTGAAATATATTAAGGTAAAACAAAATAAAATAAACGACAATCGCTATAAAAACAAAAACTGAACAACGCCGGCGGTCAAGCAGGCACATAAAAAAAAACAAACCGAAAGCAACAATTTAAACAAAATTACAAAATTACATTAGCAAAATTACATTAGCTACAACACAAAATTACATTAGCTACAACACATCAATAAAACATTTTCTTGTTGTCCAGCTGATGAATTTCATTGAGTCGAAATTTAAAAAAAAAATATCAAGATTTGAGACGCCTCAGGCAGCGGCAACTATCATAGAAATCGATTGGGTGTGACGCATAAATAATTGCAGCCATTTATTTAAACATTTATTGTAGCAATGAGATTTCCATGTGCAGAATTGTCTAACGCATAATTAAAAGCCGTGAAATCCGCTGGTTAATATAAAACTTGTTTTTATGAAATCATAGATACCAAAAATACGATATGAGAATGCGAATTGAAACCGGCTCACTTAACATTAACGTTGGCCAATATATAACTTGAAGCTAATTTGTATCTACTACGCTTTGGCCTCGAGGGCCGTGACAATTTATAAGAGAGTTAAATGAAATTCACTGACAAAAAATTCATAGAGCATGAAATTTTTGTTGTTAGCTCATTAACATAGTTCGGCAAAGCAACTTAAATTAAAAAAAAATTAAACAAAACTGAAAATGAAAACATTTACATAAATTATAAATAAAAATACATAAATCAATATGCAAACATCGAAGCAATACTTAAATACTTATCTTTATATTTAATGAATAGAAAAATATAGTAATTTCATGCCTTGACACTTGGGCTAGTTGGAGTTCAATATACGCATCACTGATAGAGCTTCATATGGTAATCAAGTAGTATCGCTTATAAGGCGGCAATTGTGTAAATAGCGGGCCATAATGAACCATTGATAATTGTTGTTACAGGCAAACATATTTATTTACATTACAATTTAAATAAGCTGTTTTCATTAGATGACGTTTTTGTTGTTGTTGTTGCTGTTGATGTTGTCATCGAATAGGGCGCAGTTTGGCTTTTTAGATTCCTACATAGATTGTATATTTCAATTTGAAATATTCTAAGCAAGTATATATTTAAATTTTAGAAATAAATTATATTTAAATGACAACTCTATGAATATGTGAAATTAAGGCAAGAATAACATTTCACATGAAAATTAAATTGTGACAAAATTCTAGGAGTTGGAAATTCAGAAATATCATATATATTTTTAAGGATTGTCCTTAAATTTCAATAGCGCTATCGAGTAGGAGTATTTGAATAAAGAAAATTTCGTTTTTTCTGCGATTCTCAGAATTTAAAAGTATTACGAATTTAAATTTCAGAAATAAGATATATATTTAAATTTGTATATTTAAAATTCTACAAGGTTCTAGGAGTTGGTAATCTAGGAATATCATATATTTTTTATAAGGATTGCCATTTAATTTCGATGGCGCTATCGAGTGAAAATTTTTGAATTAAGAACATTTATTGTGATTTGCGCTCTCAGAATTTAATTTCTGCGATTCTGAGAATTTAAAGGTAATACAAATTATATATACAAATATTAGATTATATTTAATAAAATAATGATGTCGAATTAAGGCCAGAATAATATATCACATTAGAATTAAATTTTGACAAAGTCTTAGCACTTGGAATATCTAGGAATATCACATATTTTGACAGAGTTTGCCATTAAATTCCGATATCGTTATCGAGGGAAAATTTTTGTATAAAGAATATTTATTTATTATTATTATGATTTGCGCCTTTCTCTGCGATTCTCTGAATTTAAAGGTACTACTAATTTAAATTTCAGAAAAATATTATATATTTAAGTGCCAGCTCAATAAATATTTTAAATAATGGCCAGAATAAAATTTCACGTGTAATGTAAAATTTGCCAAGGTTCTAGGAGTTGGAAATCTGGTAATATGATATATTTTTTATAAGGATTGCCATTAAATTTCGATAGCGCTATCGAGTGGAAGTTTTTGAATTAAGAACATTTATTATTATATTGTGATTTGCGCTCTCAGAATTTAATTTCTGAGATTCTTAGAATTTAAATGTAGTACAAATTATATATACAAATATTAGATTATATTTAATAAAATAAAGATGTCGAATTAAGGTCAGAATAATATATCACATTAAAATTAAATTTTGACAAAGTCTTAGCAGTTGGAATATCTAGTAATATTATAGTAATATTTTTACAGAGTTTGACATTAATTTTCTATATCGTTATCGAGGGGGAATTTTTATATAAAGAATATTTATTTATTATTATTATGACTTGCGCCTTCCTCTGCGATTCTCAGAACTTAAAGGTACTGCTAAATTAGAGTGCACTAATGGTAAAATGATTCTTTCGCATTCATTTAATATTAAGTGGTATTAATATTTTAATAGTAATATTTTAAAGTACTTTTAACTTCTATAGAAAATCCATTAATACTTAATGCTCTGCCCAGTTTTGTTCTACTTTTAAAATTATTTGGGCTTGAAACATCGTGTAAACCTCAATTGTTCTGTGTTGTTATTGTTATTTTTATGCATGTCAGCAAACAGACATGTAGTGCACACACTGACAGACTGCATGACATGCAGTCTGGACATATTGTAATGACTTGGAGTGTTTAGGAGTTATCTTATCGCATGCTGTCAATGTTCAACTGTGTGTGTGTGTGTGTGTGTGGCAAGCAATATGTTTATTTACATGCTTCTAATACTCTTTAAAAAGGTGTTGTAAGTTTGAAAATAAATATGTAATAAAATGATATAAAAAATCAGCAGCAAAAATAAGCAATAATTAGTCGAAAATTTAACTTTTTTATGCACACATTTTTATTAATTTTATAAGCACTTTTGCAAAGTGTATTTAATCTTCGGTTATACGAAATTAGTTTCTTTTTTTTGTTGCACTTGAGACAGATCAATGTTGGCGTCTGTCTATGTTTTTTTGTTTTTAATACAAATTTGTTTATAAAGTGGGCAAATGCTTTACTACTATTTATTACTTTCATGTATAATCAGTCGAACTATGTAGTGAATGAATTTGTAAAGTTGGCTTACTAATGACGGCTTGCATACTTATTAAAATCGTAATACTTGTAATTATATTTGAATAATTTTCTTAATTATCCATTCATAGCTTCATGCTACTGTTAAGGTTAGATCAATGCAATTAAAGATATATACATATAGTATAGTAGAAAATCGAACATGCTACATTGGCTGCAACATCAAAGTAGGCCCCGCAGCTGGGGCGACACCTTTTTGGCTTCATCAATCATTTTTATAGGCGTTGCAGAGGCAAAAAGAACCATCGCACATTGACGCTTCTGTTCCCAGCGATATAAATGGCTTGTTTTTCTATTTCAGATAGAGGTTTCTAAGTACACTTGACAAAAAATAGTATATTATATAGATTGTAGAATTTTTTTAAAAAAAAAGCTGTGAGTTTGGTAATAAAAGTTTTTACAAAAAGACGAAAATATGCTTCAAAATATTTTTCCTATGGAAACTTCCTACCTAATATAATGAATTTCTAAAAGCTTCTAAAAATTGTTTAATAATAGAAATAAAAACAATAATTTAGAGCTATTTAATAAATATATTTTATATTCTAATAAAACATTTGTATTAAGCACAAAATTGTATAATTTTGTATATAGTCTATATTTTAATTAATAATTTTTATTTAGCGCAGAAAATTTTCTTCATTTTGTTGAAGTTTTTATTTATTATATTATCGAATTAAAAATTTATAAGTATTTAGCACAGAAAACAGAAAGTTTTGCTCATTTTGTATAATTTTTTAAAAATTCTATATTTTATTTTAAAAAACTTTATTCATTTTAAAATATATAAATTCATTTTGTAGAATTTTTTATATATACTATAATCGACTTAGAAATTTATATTTAGCACAGAAAACAGAAATTTTTCTTTACTTTGTACAATTTTTTATATATCATATATTTTGTTTATATTTTATTTATATTTAGCACAGCAATTTTTTACATAGTGTAGATTTTTTTTATATATTTTTTATTTTATTTTAAAATACTTTATTCATTTTGTAGAATTTTTTATAAATTATTTTATATTCTATACTTTAATTTAAAAAACTAAATTCATTTTGTAGAATTTTAATCTAATTAAAATATTATATTTAACACAGTAAACAGAACATTTTTTTTTTGCTTTTTAATTTTTTGTATATCCTATTATTTATTTTATAAATTTATATTTAGCACAGCATATATATTCTATATTTTAAAGAATAATTTTCATTTAGAGCAGAAAATGTTCTTCATTTTGTAGAATTTTTTTTATATATTCTATATTTTAAATAAAAATTCTTATTTGGCACAGAAAATTTTATTCATTTTGTAGAATATTTTTTTAAGAAATTCAAAATATTTTTATGGAAAACTTTGTGGTATTGTATTATATTATATCTCGCCTGAAAGTGTCATGAAAAGTGTGATTCTTTTTCTGAAGTTTTTATAAAGTTTCTTTAATTTTTTTCTTCTTTTTTGTGTAAGTTCTATTTAATATTTTTCTGTGTACATTTATATCTATGTATTTAGAGACTCTCCAATAGATACTCGGTTAGCTGTAAGCGCTTATCGGGCATAACTCTTGTTTGGGTGTTCCAACAAGTTGAGACTGGCGAACTGTTGAACTGGTTTATTGATGTTGTTGTTGTTGTTGTCTCTCTAGCGCTATAAGTAGACGCTTTATAGTATATATTTATTAATTATCGTATCGATAACTCTCTCATTTGTGAGCTGTCTGCTGAGCTGTGTATTGTGGTTAAAAAACACAATTCAAAAGCCACTTGGCATTGTGTGTTGGACTTAACAAAGTTCTTGTATTGAGATTGCCATTGGCCGTCAGCAAACAAAATAAAAAATAAAGTAAGAAAAAAAAAATAAGAAAAAACCAAAAACAAATATATCGTGCCACACACACACACACACACACACACGCTCTTACACAGAGCATAAAGTTCAGCGGCAAACTCGTAAAGTTTTTCTCAGTTGTATTTCAGTTCGATTCGAGCAATTTTCGAGCGCGGAGCGTGCGCGTCCCATAAAAAAAGTAAAAGCTCTAAACAGAAAAAAATATAAGTAAATAAATAATAAAAAATATATCAGAATTGGTTGAAAACAAATCAAGTGAAGTGTGGCCAAGCTGAGTCAGCCAAAAAAAAAAAAATAAATATATAAAAAGTGCAGCAGTTTGAAAATTGTGTCGCCATGGCAAGAACTTTTCCTGCCACTCAAATTTAATTAATTTCGGCATAGAATTACGTTTGTCTAAATATAGCCAATGCTAATTAATTAACGCAGCCACTAAATTTACGCATGCAGCATGAGTGTGAGTCTAGTTGATATCGGTATCGGTGGCGGTCTACCCGGCAATATACTCGGCTACGATGAGTCAAAATTTGCCGAAAAGATAACACACCTGACGCCCACGGAACAGGAAGCCGTTAAACGCTTTTGGAGGTAAAGATAAGACGCTGATCTGCGCAATTGATAAAGTAAACTTAAGACCCAATAAGTGGATAAAAGTTTAAACAGCTTAAAAAATCAGTTTGCTTAAAAGATGTAGATATTTGAAAGGTGTGCAAATTGAACAGCAAAAAGTGTTAAAATGTGAAAACCGCTTAATATAATGAATAAATCAAATATACAGATACATCTTTAATTTGCTTAAAATTAATTAAGCAAAAGCTATAATTAGCAAACCAGTTAGGCAATTTAACAATCTATAGCTAAGCAGTTTTTGTGATACATTTAAAAGTTGTCTAAATGCAAAAAATATCGAAATAAAATTGTAAGTTTCTAGAGCTTACAGAACGCGCCGTTTACACAAGATAGGGCACAAATATTTGTTGTGCTATTGACAACTGTTCAAATAAAACTTATTTATCAGATATAAAAATAAATCAGTGCTACGCTACAGCTACGGGGCAAGTCAAAGGCAGCCGCAGCCAGAGAATGCAACACAGAATGCGCAGATACAATAGGTGCCACAGATGCGTAGATACGCAGATACATAGATACTTTTTGTATACTTAGTGCCACACTTGTGGCAGTTGCTTTGAGGCAGGAAAATTATAATAAAATATATCAAGCTGTCAACATTTTGAGTTTTGCCCCCTTTTGTTGCATGTTGTTGTCGTCGGTATTTTGAAACATCTTTGAAACTATGCGCGCCACAAAATCCACAATAATCTGTTTGCCATGCCATAAAGCAACTGGCTCAAGGGGTCTATTTCACTCTCAGGCAAACTGCACTCATTAGTGAACTTGCCCCGCCCCGCCGCCCCCTTGGAAAAACCCTGCATTTAGAATGTTTTCCTGGAAAATTATACATGCGTGCCGCATTTCTGAAATTCATTTGTTTTTGCTGCCACGGAAACTGCAATTATTTATAATTTGTTCTTTTTTTATTTTTTATTTTTTTTTTGGTTGAGGCTTAGTTAAATTGCCGCATTCAACCTGATTGCAATTAGTCCAAAAATGATCCTGCCAACGGGCCATGCATTTTCATATCTTATTAAATTAATTGCCTGTCATGTTTTCCACGCTTACGGCAACAACAACATATACAACAATATTTAATGATTTAAAATAAAATAAACAAATCATGTTGCAAGCCGTCTTTGCAATTTGTTGCCATATTTTTCATGTTGCATTTTTCTTTCGATACCAAAATTTATGTAAAATGAAAATTTATGCGTCAACTGATTTATGCGGTTTTCCGTGTCGCATGCATGACAGAGCCGTAGACCCATCGCCTCCTCACCCTCACCCCCAACACAACATTTAATCCCCCCCCCTGCCTTGGCTATCGTCTGCGTCTGTCGAGTTGCATCCATGTGAAACGAGCGGCGGCATCGTCGCTTATTTTTGGAGTGCAGACCAAATTAATATGTGTGTTTATGATTATGATACACGTATCGTTATGCTACTATATACATATATATAAATATATATTTTTTTTCTTTTAAACATCAGCAGAGTGTATAACAATTTTGTCAAGGAATTGTTAATGCGTGAAGAACAAAAATTAGATATCTACATAAATATATATGAGCATATTGTAGCTTAAAAGTAAAAAATTATATAGGCCTGGTTTGAATTTCAAGTAACATGTATTTCATTTCTATTTTTCAATAAATAAATATTTAAATAAATGTTTGAATAATATTTATTTGAAGTAATTTCTTTTTTTGTGTTTAAGTGGAAATTTATTGAAAATGTTTATAGAAAGTTGATTTTTGGCTGTAACTGTAGAAAATTACAATTGCTTGTAATCATATATTTTAATATATTAGCATCAAATGAATATTACATTTTTATTTATTTATTTTTTTGCTTGATTATCCCTTTTAAATTACAATCTTTTCTAACATTTTGCAGTGCATTATCGACTGCAACTGCAACATTTATATTTTTTTTTCCTAATAAATTTTGTCATGATTTAAAATACAATTTATATAGATTAGAAAGAAAAATGAGAGAGAAAAACCTTTAAATTATACATCAAATTATTGTATTACATGTAGAGACATTTTTTTTTTTTAAATATTTTGATTCAGTTTATATGTTAATGAATTTTAATTAGGATTCCAGAAGTTGGATTTTTCTTTACAAGAAAATAATGATTTTAAATATATTTTGAGACATTTTCAGTAAATGTAATATTTTTAATAGAGTGTAATTATTATTTACATTTTTAATTTTTTTTTTGTTTTTCTTTTCGATAAAATAAAATCTAGCACATTTTTGCCATAATCAAAATGAATAATCAAATAATAAAATTTATATGAACTATAAAGAAAAATGGCAGAGAAAAACCTTTAAATGATACATCAAATTATTGTAAAATATTTTGATTAATTTTATATGTTAATGCATTTCAATTAGAATTTCTAAAGTTTCTTAAGAAAATATGAATGTTAGACATTTTCATCAAATATTATAAATTAAATTGAGTGTAATCATTATATAACTTATGTGTTAATGAGCTTTTTGTTTTTCTATTCAATAAGATAAAACACACATTATTGCCCTAACATTAATAAACTTTATTCTTTTTTATAATTTGCAGGTCGCTAGTTTTGCGAAGTCAACGCGCCTTTATTGAGGAAAATGGTAAGTAAAGCTCAAGCCGTTTGGCGTGGGTTTTTTATATATATATTTTAGCTATAAAAACGTGGCCTAAGCCCACATGAGTGACACTCTACTGAAACGGATGTGGGTCAACTTGACGCCCGCACAGTGGTTTCTTTAGCGGCTCTGGCAACACCCACCATTAAGGCAATAACTTTAGTTCTGCGCAAATTTGTCACAGACTGGCGATAGTTTGAAGTTGAAGTTGCAGTTGCAAGTCCAGTTGTTGAAGTTGAAGTTGGAGATTTTAACGCACTTTCCATTGTCCAGACACGTTGCCCACATGTGGAAAATATTCAGCTGCAAAAGCGCCTTATGCAAATGACTTTTGGCATGATTGTCAATTTAACGCCCCCGGCAACATTTGCAATTTCAAATATTTCGGCACAGAAATGTATTTTTTTTATACACTTGCAAAAGGGTATTATAAATTGGTCTTGAAATGTGTAATGCATAGAAGGAGACGTCTGCAACCTCATAAAGTAAAGATCAGGACGACGAGCTGTGTCGATACAGCCATGTCCGTCTGACAATATGTATATCTTTTTGGCTTTATCTTTGATCTGTCTTAATGAAACTTGGCACAGACAAAGTTTAATATTGTATGTAGTTTCTATGTAAAAATCAGCCCGATCGAACCACTGTATCATATAGCTACCATAGGAACAATCGGAGACACTTAATTTTCATGAGAAGTGTTTGTATGAAAAACTTTTTGGTTTTTCAAGATATTGAAACCAAACTTGGTATATCTATGTATTTTGACGATTTGTATAATCAGACTAAGTTTGAATAAAATCGGACAAATATATCATATAGCTGCCCTAGGAATAATTGTGTCAAAAATGAGTTATTCTATGCAAAAGTATTTAAAATTTTCTTAGAAGACTATTGCAAGAGTATATAGCTTCGGCGTGTCGAAGATAGCCGTTTTTTTCTTGTTTTAAATTAAAGCCGGTTTCAGGCTTCAAATATTTGGCTCATATCGATATAGATAAATTTTTTTGGTATTATTTTTGTGGCCAATTTATGACAGCGGATATGAGCTGACAGTTTTGGGCGTGGGCGTGGCCAGTTTGTTGGCGTTAATTGTGGCAATTAAATGCAAAATGTAAATGTCAACTTGTCCCAAAATGTACTCATTAGCCACACGCATTTTACTGCATACAAATATATATATATTTTTAATGCTCTTTTTTTAATGCGTAAACGCATAAAATTTATGACACGAGAAGGAATCGTAACCAAAATTTAAAGGTAGCAACAACATAAGTCATTCATTAATTGGGTAATCAAATGCGCCAAGAAAAACTCATAAATTGGCCCAGTGCATCGTACCGTGGGGATCACTTTAAGGCAAATCAAAGCAAAACATAATGAAATCTTGAGAAAAATAAAAGAAAACTGCATCAATTAAAATGAAAATAGCTGGGTGCACTATTAAATTTGAGATGCTATTAACTTGGCTATACAATTTGCTTTTTTACCAATTAGGTATAGTCCCAGATGAGGGCTGTGTGGCATGAAAATAATTTGATCTTGGCATATAATTATATTTACTGATTTGTTTTTAATCAAAACTCAAAACAAAAATTGATCGCAAATGCAAATTAAATAAGTAAGACGGAGTTTGCTGGATTGATTTAACTGTTGATCAAGGAAATATACACTAAGAAAAAAGAAATTTTTTTAAGTATAGAAACACTTACGATAAAAGAAATAAAATAAAATTCTACAACCAGAGTATAAATCTCTACAAAGAAGTGAAAATTTCCACAGTACGAATATATTTTCTATGATATGAATAAACCAAAAAAAATTATGGGTTTATAATCGGAAGTATGGATTTTCTACAATATGAAATCCAGGTGTTCTATGAAATGAAGATAAAATTCATTAACCTGCAGAAAATTGTCTATGCTCAATATAAATTTTTACAAAATATGTGGACTTATTTCTTTAACCAAAGTAAAGTAATTTTTTTATTCAAATTTAAAAAAATAACGGATTTTTTTTATTATGGACATAAAATTATAGATTTTTCCATGTTTTGTAGAAAAAGTTTCCTCAAGTTATCGAAATAATTAAATAAAATAAATAAAACAGAAAATTTTGTCTGCCAGAGTTACAACATTTTCTTCACTTTGTGGTAATTAAATCTACAGGGCATAAAAAAATTTCTATGGCGCTATTTCTATCCTGTTTTTCCAACCACTGACGTCAGTTTTCCACAATTGGATGTACACTTTTTTTTGAGTGTATGCTATAACAGATCAGGAATGGTTTATTGACTCCCTTTATATGGGAAAACTGTGCAAAAAGTATAAATTTTTTTATTTTAAATACATTCAAATTCATGGCTAATTAATTGACTCTATTCTGCATTTTTTGATAATAATAAATTCTAAGCTACAGTTATAAATTGTTAAGATACTAAGAATACAATTTTACATTACTCAAAACATAATCAACAATTTATCATTTTACGTTGTTTTTTTGATTTTTTTAAATTGTTATTTATGTTGTTGTTTTTCTCAGTTGTCATGTGTGTGTTGTGCCATGCAATTAGATTGAACAGCGACTGCACGTGTTTAGCATAATTAAATTTTGCACTTTACGGTAATTTGTTGCTGTGATTTTGCTGCTGCTGCTGAACCGTTAGCTTCATTAGCTGTTGCAAGTTGCAGCTGCAACTACCGCCTACCCGTTGCACTCACAGCTACAGACACCCGACCCTCCCACCAAGCCCCACAGACTCTTGCATATGTGCAAAAATTTTACACACACATCAGTTGGACAACCAGTTTTAATGTTTATTTTTTGATACGCTGTTCAGGAAATGGAGAAAGGGTATGCCAGACTTTGCAAATAAAATTGAGTTTTTAAGAAAATAAAAGCTGAATAAAAATTCTAGATGAATGAGAAAATTTTAGATATAGTAATTTAGGATGTAATATGCTAAAAAGAGGTTAATTTTTTTTTTACAATTTTTATTATAAAAATTAATATTGACTGATATTTTTGTTATAAATAAAAATAAAATGAAAACAGGATTAAATATTTTCTACAATAAATATTATAAAAATTAATTTTGACTCATATTTTTGTTATAAATAAAAAATATATATATATTACAATATAGCTCTTATTTTCAGTTTTTCATAAAGATATTATTATTATAATCATTTAAAAAATATTGTTTTTAATATCCCATCGTCATATTGAAAATTTAAAGAGAATTATTATTTAAACAATATTTTCTAATTTTTTCAAGAGAGTTTATCGAAAAGTTATTTTTCCAAAAATAAATAAATTTTTTCATAAAGATATTATTATTATAATCATATGAAAAATATTGAGCCACGCATTGTGAACGTCACATAATTAAAATTAAAATTATATTACTATTTGAACATTTTTTTTTTTTTTATTTTTCCAAGAGAGTTTAAGAATTATTTTTCAAAAAATAAATAAATTTTATCTAATAATTTTTATTTCAAATTAAAATAATTAAATTAATAATAGAACTATTACGATCCCCGCTTTATGCCGTATCCAGCTATCTGTTTATCTGTTCAAATGAATATAATTCTACAATTCTATTCTTTATTATTAAAGTTCATTGAACAAACTGTTTTTAATTAATATTTTTATAAACGCCTGCCAAAGAGAAAGTAGAGTATATTGGACATTTGTTGTAGAAGAAAAAGCTCGCTTCAAGTAAAATGCAGTTTAACTGTAGACAGAGTATACGACAGTCTGTCACTTGCAACTGCAACAATCTTACAAGTTTTATTTTGTATTTTTCTCCTTTATTTTTTTCTTTGCTGTCGTTCGAATTTCATTCACAAGTCGAATTCATTTTGTATGCTACGTTTTTTCCGTCTTCATCTTCGTTTTCTGTGGCCGCCCACACCGAAAATTTAGTCATTACAACCGGAACTTCATAATGATGATGTTTTTTAATGATAATGGCGATTGCTTTTGGGTTTTGGGGTCTGCCTGGAATACGTTTCGACTGCAAAAAAAATTAAGCAAAATCAATGTTCGACTCCACAATCTGTCTACGTGCTTGTCCAGACTTTTTGGACATAATCGTAATTTACCTTTACTTGGAGATTGAAGTTTTGTTGGGCTAATTTCTTAATTTTTATGTGAACTGAGTACGCGATTTATGTCATTGTACGAATAAATGGGCGCCTTTTATAGCTGGCTACGGGCTTGTGTAAATGAAGTTGTACAATTTGGTCAACAGATGTTAAAAAGTTTTGGTTTTGGGTAGGGCTTATAAAATAATGTGATAGCTGTGATGGAGTTTATTATTATTAGTTATTTATTTATTTTTTTTTTAGTTATTTATTTAATTGTTATTTTAAGTTAAAAACCAATTGAAAAATATGCAAAATAATACATTAAAAATGCATTACATTGGGTCTGATTTGATTTTTATTTGTCTGCTGTTATTGTTAATTTTTGGTTAAATGTTTAGGGTCCATAATTATGTAAGTGTATTTTTAAAGAGGAATTTAGGTAGTTGAGTCTTTGAACCTTGACTGTCCTTTCGAAACGAAGATTTCCTTATATTGCAGACAAAATTAATAGCTCCAGTGAAATTTTATTATTATATATACTACTAGATCATCCCGGTGAGCGTTGCTACTTCCCGCTGCCGTTTCCAAAAATAATAAAATAGGAAAAAATTAAACTAATCTACAATGTCAATATTATTATTGCCTACTGCGCCATCTGATATGCTCCAGCTGAGATTTTTATATATATTTTTAAAGTGAATTTTCCACCAACTTCGCGATATATTTTTAATGAAATTTTTTCAGAATGTTAAACTACGATATAATAGGAAGCTATTGCCACAAATTTCACAAATTTCAGGTTTCTAGTGTTTGGCCTGCTCTTCAGTTGAGTTGAACAGGGTTGAGTCAGGTAGAACAGTTTTATATACATAGATAATAAACCTTTTAAAGAAGCTATCAATTCAACATTATATTTAGCATTATTCAAACTGTTAATCAGTTTATTTTTACCATGCTTGATTCCAAATAAAATGACCCTAACATATATTTTTCTATGCAGAAACAGATTGCAGCTCGATGTTTCTTATATTTATATTAATTATATTTTTATAAAATATTTTCAAGCCCCGCATTTATGTTTACTGTAAAGAACGACCTTTTTTATATTTAAATTCATTTAAAATAAAAAATAAATATTTTATTGTAAGCAAATCATGGAAAGATTGACAATTTCGTCACTGCAGCTGTGCGTCCATTAAATCTTGTTAAAATTATACAAAGTAACAGGGAAGTCGCAGTTTTTTGTTAATATTGATGTTCATTAACACCTGCTAAAGAGGCTTTTAAATGTTGATGGCAACTTTTGCAATTCGAAAAACAAACATTAAGAGACAGATAGACAGACAGCCAGACAAACTAGACGCTACACACTTGGCTACCAATTAGGTGACATTAGGCAGGCCGCATTCTTAGACGCCCACAATGCAACGCCCAAAAGCAAACAACGCTAATGCCAAATTGAATAAACAGCTGTGATTATGCATGAATGTATGTGTGTGTATATGTGTGTGTGTGTAGGTGTTGGTGTCCAATACAACATGATGATAATTAAGCCGGCAAAGCAGCGTCATTAACACTACACGCCTCCACATTACGGCCATGGCCCTGACTGTTGTTAATTACAACGCCATGAGCAACAGCAACAGGCCAACAAGCTCATCAATATGCGGTTTATTGGCCTGGTTAACATAGCTGTCTCTGTCCCAACACGTATACGCCGGATAGTGCAGCCAACACTTTCACAAGAGTTGTCGCCTACAAAAAACGCCCACAATACACGCTTTTTATGAATGAATTGAAAGTGAAAATACCAAAACTTTTAATAGCCCATTAACATAAAATGATTAAAAAAATAGGGTATCATATAGTTGTATATACATGCGCATAAATTAAATGCAATCTTGATCGGCAACAAGTTCCCATGTCGATCTAATTATTTTTATTGATTTGGGCTGTATATGAATATTTGATATCAAATTTACTGTGCACGTTCGTTTCTTTTATGCCATTTGTAGATAGAGTTTATTATAAGAAATTACTTTTAATTACGATTACTTTTTTTAATAAGATGGCAACAGTTATTCTTATTTAAAATTATATTAAATTTATATTTATTTATATTAAATAGTTTTGCAGAAGAAAAAACCTTTTTTATGGTGTTTTTAAAAGCTGAGATGAGAACAGGTTTAATATATAATTATTAAATTAAGAATTTGTTATTGGTACACAAATCATATTAAGGCGTGTTCCCATTTTCGGTGGGACTTTGCGTATTTGATTACGCGAGAATTTACCGAATTTCCCCTAAATTTCCCACGTATTTCCCTAGGATTTCCTATTAGAATATCCCACGGCGTTAGCAGTGTTGAGAACCATACAATAGAAAATAGCTGTTTGTAAACTTATCTTAGTATTTATAAAATATAGTAGATAATTATTTCATTAAAATTATTTTCTTAAATTCAAATAAAATTGAATTTTATTAGCTTTACTTTTTTTTAATATTTTTAATATATTATTTCATTAGCATTACTTGATTTTTTAAATGAAAAGATTATTTTTTTTATAATTTTAGTTAAATCTTACTTCATTAGCATTATATCAATTATATATATGCAGCATTTATGCCCAGTAAGAGTATTTCCAAGTCGATCACTCTTCTCTAAAAAAGTCTTAAATATTTATTTAATTGCATATTTGAAAGTTAGATGGCGCCACCAAAATCCAATTAAAAGCTTCTGCCCTGCATTCGTAAATAGGCGTTGTTTAGACGCTTTGCTCCCCTGATAAGCGCCTCTAAACGTTGCGTATCTTATCGCCAATTAACCGTATATGATGAGTTCAACAATAATTTGGATTCTTTGCCGTCCAGTTGGGGTGAGGACGTGCGTTTCAAATGGTCGACAAATAAGCGCATAGTTTTTTTTTTTGGGGAATTTCTTGACGCTTATTTCACATTATCGATTTTGGTTCTAGTGCATTAAGGTCAACAGAAAATGCTTTGGAATTTATTGTGGCTGATAATATTGTGGTGCTGGTACGAGGCGAGAAGGCCGCGGATTAGCTGGACAAGTGAGTGAGATACAAATGTGGCAGAATATATTAAAATCTGTAAAGAAATAATGTAAATAATAATTTAATATCAAACAATAATTAAATATCAAATAAATGATCAGTTAATTAAGCAAAACAATAAAAAATAATTTTTAAACAAATTGTGTTTTAATAGAGGCCTACAAACACAAGTTACAATTTACAAAATTTGATTTGCAATTAAGTTAAAAATTGTATCTTAAAGTCATATCAAGCCTTTAAATTACCTCTTATGGCATAGTTTGTTATCTAAATTAACCAAAATTAGTTATTAGATGACGCAATTAAACATAAATATGGCCAGCAAATCACATAAATTTATCTGACGGATACATTCTGAGAAACTGCGCTTGAACTGCGATCTGTTGCTGTGTTGGTGCTCGGATTACAAAAAGTTGAAACGTGTTTTAGGCTTTGGCTGCGGGCAGGTGTGGCTCTGCAACAAAACATAAAAACAACAAAAAAAACTTGGCCAGACGCTGAAAAAAAAAATATATACAAAGATGCTTTATTTTTGTGTGTTGCCAATACCAAGAATCGAAGACGGACAAATTCAAACGGACGTGACCTTGATAGTGACATTTAGATACACATTGTCTGAGATACATTTTTTTTGTGATGATCATCCGGTTGTTTAACTGTCTCTTTCTCTCTTTTCTCTTCCTCTCGCTGCAGCTCGTCAAGTGCCGAGCAGTAACAATGGCATCCCAAACTCCACATCATTGACGAGCTCCGTACGCAGTTGCCACTGTTGTCCTTATGGCTATCACATCGATTTGGATTTTGTACGCTATTGCGAGGCTTTGGCCAATGCCAAGCCCAGCGAGGAGGAGCTACAGCGTCGCGATCGTCGACGTTCTCGCAAATCCATGGAATTTATGCTGGGCTTTGAGAGTCTCTTCGGTGGCGATTGGCAGGCAGAGTGTCGTGTGCAGCCCAAGCTAACAGAGGTGAGCTAATGGTATTTTTTTACCTTTAGAGAGAGTATTGTAATTTTGTTGAGAAATGTGTAAAGGAGGCTTATCAAACTGTATTTAGGACATATCGCTCATTTCCTTAGGACAGTTATAAAAAACGAATTTTTAGTTAATGATGCAGAAATATTCTTCATTTAATGATTTATATTGTCTACAAATTTTATCATCTTATCTTAAAAACTCTTCGTGTGAGAGAAGATAAAGTGACCTTTCCTTTTCGTCTGTTGAACAGCTTAAGACAATTTTGTAAGCGTTTTCTGAAGAATTTCTCCTCTTTATGTTAATGAGTTAATGATGCAGAAAATGTCATTGTATTATGATTTATATTGAGTAAAAATTTCATCATCTTATCTCAAATACTCTCCGCGTGAGAGAAGCTAACATGACCCTTCCTTTCTGTCAGATTGTCAGCCTGCGACAATTTTAAACGTATTTTCTGAAAACCCAATTTTATTGTGTTAATGATTTAATAATGCAGAAATGATCATTGAATTGTGATTTATATTGTCTAAAAATTTCAATATTCTATTTTAAATACTCTCCGCGTGGGAGTGAGCCTTCTTTTCTGTTAGGTAAACAGCTTAGAACAATTTTAAACGAATTTTGTGACGAAATACTTTTTTGCTTTAAGGAGTTTTTAATGCAAAAATTATTTATTAAAATATGATTTACTTTGAGTAAAAATTTCATTATCTTATCTCAAATACTCTTCGCGTGAAAAAAGAAAAACTAAAACCCTTTTTCTGTAAGCAGAATGTCAATCGATAACTTTAAACGCGATTTTCTCGAAATGCCGTTTTTTCAAATGTAAATGAGCGATATATATTTTTTTCTATATTTTTGTTTGTTAATAATAACAATTTTATTTATTAATATCATGCAATCATAAAAATTAATTATAGTCTATTGGGCAATAAATTAATAATAAATTAGCCAATTTTGTGTTGAGGTGTAATTCTTGATCAGCACTACAAAAGGGCCAATATAATTATAGCCATTTGACCGTATGTTTCTATGCATAAGCTGAATGAAACTTGGAACAGAACTGCAGTCAGAACCTTTCAGATCGCTTACAAATTTATTTTCTAGGGTATATATAGTCCTTACCCTTCTCTCTTGCTGCTGTTCTCTAGCAACTTCAAAGTGACGCACACTTCGCACACGATTAACTTGTCACCTGTTTATTTACTCATAGGCCGCACATGAAAGTGAGCCGGATTCGCCACGGCCTGCCGCTGGGCAATCGCCCTGCTATCGGCCACGCTCCTCGTCCATGCCACGCTTCACGTACAGCGGCAACAACGGCAGTCAGAATGTGCCACGTGCCGAGTCACCTTATGGCACCGCCTCCTCCACATGCTCCTCGCTGCGTGGCGGCATTGAGAGCGATGCGGGCATCTATCAGCCAAACAACAAGTATAGCCATCAAAGCTACGGACATGCTCGTCCGGCAAATAGTCCGCCGGAGACGCGGGCATTTCTCCATGACGCATTGGATGAAGTTTGCAGCGATTTTGAGCGTACACTGGAACGTGCCTCGGCCAAAAAACGCAAAGGATTTAGTGCCTATAGCTATAGCAATGGTAATTCCCTAACCATGGATCGCAACAACAATAGCCTAAGCCTTAGCCTAAGTCTACACAATGGCTATGGCATGTCCAGGGAGTCAAAGGATGCCAGGGATCGTCGCATGGGTCACAGCACGTGGGATCGCTACTTTGATGTTGCAGGTAAAATTAATAAAAATATATCTCTAAATGTTTAAAATAGACGAGGAAATACTCTCTCAGTTGTTGCTACTGCGGCATGATTCATAGTCGCCAGAAGACTTTCGCTTGTAAGTATCTGTCAGATACTTTTGCTTTTGCTTTTGCTTTTCTTAGCAATTAGCAACGCTGCCTCGCATGTGACATTTTTACGCACGAAAGTGTGAAAAAATGTGAGCAACTGTTGGAACTTGTTGAAATGTTGTACAATGGATAAAAATTTGTTTTCTAAATGTTGGTAAATGTCATAAAAAAATGCTAATAAATGTGTAATACTAAGTGCTTTACGAGATAATTGTGTAAAAATAGATACAGTTTTCTTACGGCAAAAAATTTTGCTTAATTGTTTTTATTTACATTTTTCTAACAAGATTTTGAGAAATTATTTCACTTGAGATTCATAAAATATATAAATTATTAAAGTATTCAGAGAGGATTTAATTCTCTTGTAGAAAATAAAACGTTGAAGATATATTTTTAAAATTGGAAGTCCCAAAAAAAAAAATTTTAGCTAAAATATTAATTGTATTTTAGGCACAATAAATCTAATTTTTTTTCTAAAATATAAATCAATAATTTACCAATTAATTTAACAATATAAATGCCATTTAAATTGATTTTATTTTCCTTAATTTTATGCCCATTTTTCTTTAATTTTATGCCACTGTCTATGAGGCAAGATTACGCATGAAGCTGTCAAGTCAGCACGCAAACTGTTAGATCAAAGAAATATTTAAATGCTGCTCACAAAAAAAAAAAAAAAAAAAAAAATATAAATAAAATACTCTTAGTGTCGTTAGGCCAACGCATAATTCAATTTTTATGTGTTAGTCTCAGCCCAAATCAAAACACATTAAGCTGCAGTATAACTGTAGACTTAGCTGCTAGATACAGATATTTTATGCCAATTTATATATAAAGATACAATCGCTGCTTGCATCTTTGGCATTTCAAACTCAATTGAAGTTTACAAGCGGCAAAAGCAACAACTTCAAGGCAATTTTCAGGCGTTCGTATCTTAAATCAATTTTCGAAATGCGCATTTGGCGCTCAATTTGCATGCAAATGCTGCTGGCCCGTTTTTCTTGTATTTGTTTATGCCATAAATTTGCAATAAAGTGTGCAAAATACATAAAAAAAAAACCAAAAAATAAACACAAACCAAATAAACAAATCAAATTGTCGCTTTTTGCCTCGCGGACAGTTTTTAGCTGGGCAAGGAGCATAGGAATCTGACTTTGATTAATGGTTATACGATATGTGTAACCCTCTTTTATTTTTATTTTTTTTGGTGCCATTTAGGCATTTAATAAATGACTTTAAAATTGACTTTAATCAAATAAATATGGCCTCAAAAACAAAAAAAAAACCTTTAATTGCTTGCCAAAAAATCTTTACAATTGATGGCAACACGAGCCCAGAAATCTAGCTAACAATAGCCAAATGCCAAATGCGTACACAGATAATGTTTGGTAACCTTGAGGCCTAAAAGCAAGTCTAGAGTCTAGACAAGGCGCCTATTGTAGGCACAATTGAAAATATTTATCGCTAGATACAAATTAATCTCAAGAGTTGAGAGACGTTATTAAAAAAAAAAAAAAAAAAAAAAAATTTATTAATTTAATTTAATTTTGGGTCTTATTATTATTATTAAATTTACAGAACTGTAAGACTAATCAAGATAAGCCCAATTGCTTGAATAAAGGCAAAAAATCAAATTAATTATAAATGTGATCGATTGGCAGCAGCAACAGAAATTTATCGATATTACGCGTTTGCATGCACTTCAAGTTAGCACTCTAAAAATAAAGGAGCGTTGCATTTCATCATACTATTTCCATTGTAAATACTTCCCCAAACGCATAACAAAGAAAAATCAATAAAAATATTACTATATACATAGATTGTTATTCAAAAAAAAAAAAAAAACTAATATTTGCTTGTAAAATGATCATACAAAATTAAACAGAAGATCCACCTTGAAATTTTGCCAAGCATGCTCTTGTCTTGTTGTGTCTAAATATATATTACAAATTGTTTGCCTTTTGTATTCACGTCATCATAATAATCAGCATTATCATTTTAATAATGTGCATTTAGCTTATCTATAAACCGTTGTCTAGTTTTGTATTTTTATTGCCTTTTTGCTGTTTTTAGATTGTTTAATTTGTATTTGCTGAGCGAACTGGCGACCTTATCGCGGTTCTCTCTCTCTCTGCTCTCGGAGCTCCCAATATTGTGTTATAGTTTTTTTTTTGTTAGTAATACATAACAATTTTCTGTGCTGTGCTGCTTTTGCACAAGAGCTGTTAAATAATAACAAAATAGCTGCTTTTTTTTTTGATTTTGTGATTTTTGTGGCTGCGCCAGCCGTTTGAAAATCTGAACGCAGTTTGTCGACGACTTTCGAACGAAAAGCATAAAAATGTGTCTAGCAGCGAAATAAAATCCAATTAAATAAGCGAAATGATCTTAAACGAATTAAATGTGATCTGAAACGAGTGTTCTGATGAGGCCAAAAAAAAATAAATTCGAATATATACACGATAAAAAATGCAATAAATTTTACGAAAATCAACAACTAACAAAATCGAAAGAAATGCTGGCACGCTAACAAAATTTCGACATAAAAAAAATAGTTCAAAAGTAACGACAAACTAACGAATAAATAACGAAGTATATATAGATAAATATATATACAAAAATTATAAAAAGAAAATTATTATTAATTATAAATCAAAAAACTTATATAAAATATTTAAAAATAAATCAAAAAAACACGCACATGTATTTTTTTAATAGAAATTTAAACGAATTTAAAAGTGTTTATAAATCACAAAGAAAATTCTTCAAAAACATAAATATTGAAATGTTCTGAAACAGTCATTAAACTGTTATAAATAAATAAAAGATATAAATAAATAGTATTTTCTTTACAATGCCATTACTCACAATATTGCAGAGAATTAAATATGAATTTATGCAGAGTGAGTTACAGTGTGCAACAAATTTTAAAGAGAACTGTGCAAGATAACGTGTGACGTTGTTTGTTTGATAGCTGGCAAATAAAATCAAATTATCAAATTACTCACACTGCAAATGCTTTAATTAACGCACAAAAACAACAACAACACACATTGTAAATAAAATTTAATTATTTTGTTGTTTGAGATTTAACACAAAGTGCAATGCCTGCCGCCTTGAACGCTGAATGTGCGCTTAATTATAAAGCTGCATTGTGCAATTAAGAAACTAAAAAAAAATCAATAACAAACAATGTTTGCCACAGCCAACGATACTTTGCCGCTGCGGCGCCACAAGGAGGTAGCTGCAACGAGAAAAATCAAAATGAAGCCGGAGACAAGGCAAAGCCCCTTGAAAAACTGGTGGAATGATTGTAGGTTCATTAGCTTAAAAGCCAACTAAATAGGACTTTTTTTTCTTTTAACTATTTTCTTTTATGATTTTTTTTCCAATTTTCATTTGGCTAATTTTCTAGCTCATAAAAACTGATTAATTATGCGCCCGGTCAATGCTACCAAACACGCGACTTGTTGTGGGCCTTCTGCTCTTGCCTCAGTTTGCCTTGACCATCTTTTGCGACAGCTCAGCCAACTTGGCAGCGACACAAAAAAAAGTTTTCTATTTCTTTTTTTTGTTATTTTTAAAATTCTTTTTCCTTGTGCTTTTTCTATTTTGTTATTTTCCTTGGCAAAAGTTCAGTGCACAGGAGGCTTTTAAAAAACATTAAGTAATACTTGTTGTAGCAAATGGAGCAGCGAAAAAAACAACAATAAAATAAAAAAAAGTTAAAAAAAAAATTAGAAAACAAAAATACTTGGCAGCCGGCAAGGCGATGAGTAACAACTGTCCAACAGTGCGTTTGAAAATTTTACGTTTATTTTTATTGTAGTGCAAAAACGTTAGACAATTACATTGCAGCAGGGAATATTATTATTTTGATTACAAAATTTTGGTTAAATTTTTTTTTTTATCGAGATATCTTAATAATATCGATATATCACAAAATTTCACTCAACTATATCGATAAGCAGCCATAGAAAACATTCGGAAAATTTTTAACCAATCTTACCAATTGTTATTTTTATTATAATAGTAAAATTCAAATTAATTATGAACTAACGCATTAATTACTCGAGAAGTAAGTCCTTCATGCTATAGCTCTGAAGCTCAGTTTAATTATAAAAATAGCAGCACAACTTCTTAGGCAAAATAGGAAAGAATAAAAATTAATTTAGAAATTTTTTTGTTTTTTTTTTTGGATTTTCGTGTTATTTAAATGAACCTCAAAATTTTTTTTTATATGCCGATGAATACAGCATCCATAGAAAAACCCGAAAACTCTTAACAAATCTTGCAAAATTTTTATTTTTATTAAGACAAATAAATCAAATATATTATGGTATTTCGCATTAATAATTCAAGAAATAATTCTTTCTATATTATATTTTTATTTTTATTAAGACAATTAAATCAAATAAATTATGAAATTTTGCATTAGTTATTCAAGAAATAATTCTTTCTTGTTCTAGCTATGAAGGTCAGTTTTATTTTAAAAACAGCAAAACTACAAAAGGCAAAATATGAAAGAATAAATATTAATATAGACTATTAAATTTTGTTTGTTGTTTTTTTCGAGTTATTTCATTGAGAACCTCAGTACTATTTTTATATCGCTCAACTGTATCCATAGGCACCCTTAGAAAATATCAGAAAATTCTTAACCAAGCTTGCCATTAATTATTTTTATTATAAAAAATAAATAAAATAAATGCTAAACTTTTGCATTGAATTAGTCAAAAAAATAAGTATTTTCTGCTCTAGCTCTGAAGTTCAGCTTAATTATAAAAATAGCAGCAACTACTTAAGAAAGGCAAAATGTAGTAGAAAAAAAATTAATATAGATTAACAACTCATAGAAAAAATTAAAAAATTCTTAAGCAATCTGGCCAATAATTATCTATAAAAATAGGTAAAATAAATTATGACCTTTCACATAAATTATTCAAGAAATAAGTCTGTCTTTCTTGCTCTAGCGCTTTATTATAAAAATAGCAGCAACTATTTAAGAAAAAAGGCAAAATATAGTAGAATAAAAATTAATATTGTATGTAGATTATGAAAACGTGCTGCACTTTTCATAGTATATTATTCATGATCTGATAGCGATTTTTCTTAAGCCCCCTCATCGATTGAACATTTGATAAAGAACACTCAGCATTTCATGGCAATGCCCTATGCCTCAGGCAAATATAATATTGTCTCTTATATAAATAAAACTACAGCTACTTGTATATACTTATATATACTTAATATATATATATTGTGAGTATGTGGGTAAAATCAATATTGAATAATAATAGCGCCAGTCGGCGACTTATCAGCAGACACAGACACACAAAGGACAGAGACCCGACGAGTCTCTCTTTTATTTTTTTTTTTATTTTTTTTTGTATTTGCTTTTGCAATTTGTAATAGATTTTTACTTATTTTTCTGCTATTCACAATTTTGTTTTTGCGACAGTTTTTGTTTGTGGCATAGTTTTTTTTTCTCTTTCAATAGATAGCATTATATTATCATACATATATGTATATTTTATCATTAAAAATCGAATTCGTTTTGCTTGGCAAAAATATGTTTTTAGTAGGCAACTGGCAGCGCTTATGGCAAGTTTACAAATAAAAATTGTTTTGAGCAAGGCAATTGACAGAGCAAGTAACCAAAATAAATGGGTTCAAGAACCCTTAGGACAGGAATCGTATATTATAGTTATTAGGTAAAATTATAAACTAAATTAACTAAATAATTTATAGTGTATAAAAAAATATTTGAGCTTATATTTTGTCTTATAATTTATTATAAAGAAATTTTCATAATTTTTTTTTTTTTGATTTTTTTTATTAAAAAAAATGTATTTTTATTTACAATTTCAACTACCAATAACTGTGTTACGGTTCTTGTTATAGCATTATCTAAAGCTTTAAATTAAATTCATATATTTTATCTATTTTTTTTTTATTTTTTCTAGACTCCTGCATGGCGGGCAATCGTTCGCCGCGATCGAGCACGCCACGTCTCTTTCTGCGCTCGAATACGCTGCCCTTGCAACAGCGTCCCAGTCCCGCTGAGGTGCAATATGAGAGCTATGTGCAGGCAACGGTGGCAGCTAATGCCAAGTCGCCGGTGGAGCAAGTGGAGCCGGCCAAGTTGACACCACCGCCACCGCCGCCGCGTCGTCATCATTTGACTGCAACACCCAAAGCGGAGCATACAAATGGACATGCCACAAGCAGTCCACTGTTGCAATCGCCCGTTAGCTCGGAAGCGGGTCAAACTTCAGCGGATGCACAAGCTCTGTGTCAGATACGCGAGCAAATGGCATTAAGCTTGAAGCGTCTAAAGGATCTGGAGGAGCAGGTCAAGCAAATACCCGATATGGAGGTGAGTCTTTAATGGAATAACTTTTAAATAAAATTTTACTAATTATTTAAATAATCCTGCAGCTGGAGTTGAGCTCACTGCGCGCTGAGAAGCAGCGTTTGCAGCGTCGCAATGAGGAGCTGCAGCGTGGACAACGCCAGACGCCTTCGCCACCAAGTCCGGGCATTAAGAATGCCTCACCCGTGCAGTTTACGCCGCAGCGCATTAGTCCAGTTTCTTTGGAGAGTTTGGGTGCGCGCATGCGCAGCAGTTCCGTGTCTCCGAGCATTATACGCCGTGATGTGGGCACACAGGCTGCAAGCAAAGTGATTGCCACACGTGATGTGGCAGTGGGCTCACAGCTCAATGTGCGCCATGTGGGCACACAACAGGCTGAGGCACTGTACTCCCAACTGGAGCTGAAACAAAAGATTGAGAAAGCGCTCAGTGATCGCCAGCAGCAGCGGCTCAGGCAGCTCATTTCGGTGGGCACACAAATGTATGTGCCACAGCGGGAGCAGCGTGAGATGGGCATCCAAACAGCGCCAGAGCGACAGGTGCTAAAGCATAATGTGAGCATCAGTGCCAAGCCCATGACCAGGGAGAACTTTACCAGCTGTAAGCCGGATGTGCGCAGCGTGGGCAGCTCCGATCATCGCATTACGGATATGCTCTGCGAGAAATGTGCCATTAGCAAGCGTAGCGTCAGTTGTGGCACAGAGGAGCCCATGGAGAAGCCAAAGCCAGTGCCACAGCTGCCAGGACGTAGCAACACCTTTAGCCTGGGTGAACATGAGCAGTTGGCCATCAAGCGTAAGGCAATTGCCTGCCAAACAACTGCGGCAATGGTGCACAGTGTGTCCAGTCAAACGGCCACAACCACTGTGCGTTCCACAGGCGCTCAGGTGATGCCCGAACTGCAACAGGTTGCCACACAGTGTGGCGTGGAGTTAACCAGCCAACAAACTGATACGAATGGTCTACAATTGCTCACGCGTAGCAGCACCAAGTCGGAGCAACTGATGGCGCCTCTAATGCCTCCAGTTACACGTCACACGGCCAGCAATACGGAACCAGAGCTACCGCAACCCAAGCCAGAGCGTAACACTGTCCACTCTGCTTGCAACACGGAGCAGGTGCACAAACGGGATGTTGGTTGTGGCGAGCTTGTCAAGCCGCACATTTCCATTGCCTGCGCCGCCAATTACTGTGATTCCTGTAAGGAGGCCGTTCAGGTGCTGGCCAAGGACTTTTCCAAGGCAGAAATTAATGAACCTGCGCCCACAATTCGACGATCCTCTTCCGCGGATTCACGCATACCACGTCCCAAGCATCTAACTAGTCCCAGTCCCGTACGCAAGCAGTTCCAGAGACAAAACACTTATACGCTGCCAACTGCCAAGGGCACACCATCGCCGGCCAAGAGTCCAAAGATGGAACGAAAAGCACGTTTGAGGTGAGTTTACGGGAAATTTTTAAATATTTATATATATTTTTATATCAAAGTCTTTGGGATTTAAAATGAAGTTACGCTCAAGCATTTTTTAAAAGTTAATATTGCGGGTTTCCTATCATAGGAACTTTCGAATTTTTATGTTCATTTTTATCTTCTAATTATTTAAATAAACGTA
Source organism: Hirtodrosophila alboralis (assembly GCA_035043045.1). Taxonomy (NCBI): domain Eukaryota; kingdom Metazoa; phylum Arthropoda; class Insecta; order Diptera; family Drosophilidae; genus Hirtodrosophila; species Hirtodrosophila alboralis. Next base: position 572,370 of record JAWNNH010000210.1, on the reverse strand, counting down.
GTTTCACTTTTTCTTTTGAATCGCAAAATTTCATTTTAAATAAATTATAATTATATATTTAAAAAGAAAATTTAATAATAAAATGATGCATTCAATTTACTTAAAAAGAAATCTGTATAAAATACGATTTTCATGATTTTTTGAATTAAATAAATTGAAAACATAAATATTATTTAAAAAAAAACACTGCATAAAAAGCGATTTTCAAGATTTTTAAAAACAATTTATTTTTGGCGTTAAATTTATGACAAAATTTTTTTTTTTAATTGGGCGCCCAAATATTTTTGTATAAATAGCAAAATTAAAAGAATTCTGGGCTTAGTTCACTTGTAAATATCCCTATTATATCCTATAAATATAAAATAAATATAAATCTTATAATATAAATATATCTTCATATACTCCCTCACAACTTAGTTAAACCAGAATCGCAACTCTTACAATGTTTATGTATAAAAATTATGTGTAAGAATTATTTATGAATTTTCTTTCGTTAAAATTGGAAATAACTCCTTATTTTTTGACCCGAAATTCAAATTTGATATATATAATTATTTGCCAAATTTTACTTAAAAGATGAATATAAAAGTTATTTTTTAATTTTTTTTTCAAGTGTTAAATAATTAAAATTGGTTAAATATTTGTCCACCAACAAATAATTTCATATAATTTATAACTGTACTGAAACCACTATGCACCAAACACTAAAACCAATGAGCTTTCAACTGCAAACTTTTAGCCAGGACACAAACCCAATGTTTAACGCGCTCGTGACATGCGCATTGAATAGTTTCGGACTCCGAATTGTATTCTTTCCGAATGCCAAACTGGTCGCAATTGACCTTCAGGGCTCAGTTTTCGTTTTGGCTTTGGCGCGTTTGTTGGCTCCTCGCTTCCTTTGTCGTTGTTTATTTTGTTTTTGTTTTGGATTTTCGTTTCTCAAATGGTATTCTCAATGTTTTCCGGCCTGAGCAGCTTCACCTGCTATCCACTGGTGGTCAGCGGCTGCTCAGCATTGTTAATAACGTGGGTTGAACATGAAGTTGAATTAAAAAAAAAAAACTAAATTAAATTCTCAATTTATTGCACACACACAGCTCGCTTCAGGAAAAGCCGCCCAGCCTAACGCTTGACTCCACAGCGGAGACACAGAGCTTTATTAGACAGCCGTCCAGCAATAAGGATATTGTCTCATCACAGGATCTGGATTTTACTCAACTAGGCGATGATGAGTTGGTTGTGCGTGAGGAGAAACGTGTTAGCATTAGCTGGTCACGTGATGCCTCACCCGCACCACTGATGACCTCCTCGGCGACTACCACAAGCAGCAAATCCGCTTCGCCGGAGCAGGCAGCGCTCAGCACATCCACGGATTCGAATGTGGAGCGTGAAATAGCGCAAGGAGCGCGCAAAAAGTCCAGCACGCCGTTAAAGTCTAGTCAAAGCGAAGAGTCCCAGGTGACGGTCATTGAGCGCAAGCCGGAGGAGCTAGAGGAGCAAACGCCAAAGGCAGAGCGACCGCCCACCAAGGCGCAATTGCATCAGCTGGCCCAGGCTCCAGCGGAGCCGAGGGTAAAGTAAGTTATATACCCCTCAAAACTAACTAAAATATGTCTTAATTATTAAATATTTATATCGTAGAACGGAGCTGCCTAAGGAGCTGAAGGACGCGTTGAAAGTCATCAATGATTCGCTGCTTAAGAAATTGGGATCCAAGCCATTTTCATCATTTAGTCTTAAATCATCCAAGGCTACAATAAGTGAACACTGGTTCCGCATCTCTAGCACTGGCACTTCTAATCCGCATGAGGTTGAGGATTACTTGGATTATTATGAAACGCTGTCGGTGCCATTGCTGGAATATTGTGTCAATCTATCCGATAGCAATGTAAGTAGTTTAGTTTTAATAGAAATTAAATTAAATTAAATTATATATGGGCATATCTACGATAACGTGACGTTACGATCATATGAAAAAATGTGAAAAAAGCTAGAAAATAGTCAAATTTTGAAAAGATTTTTTTTTACATCTGAGTAGCAATTTAGGTAAAGAGATGAAAACAATCGATTTTTCTGATTAAAATATATAAGCAAGGAATAGCGATGACGTGACGTTACGAAAATAGAAGTCGGTTTCGTTAAAGCGCAAAGCTCTGCGAAGTGTGCAAGACTTTTTATATAAAACGTTGTTTATTATGATTTGAAATAATGTAAGGTTAATTTTGCAGACTATTTTATTTAAAAACCTTTGCCTGTTTTTTTTTTTACAAGCCTAAAAATGCAGCGTGACGTTACGTAAATTTCTATAATATATTTTAAAGTAATGATCTTTCTGCGGAAATGTCCATATTAATCTCTAATTTCTTTATCATTTTTCAGGGCAACACGGCTATGCATTATGCGGTATCGCATGGCAATTTTGATGTTGTATCCATATTGCTGGATTCTAAGGTTTGCAATGTAAACCAAATGAATAACGCTGGATATACGTGCGTCATGCTCGTATCTTTGGCCAAGCTGAAGCAAGCGGCACATCGTATAGTCGTTGAGCGACTATTCCAGATGGCCGATGTCAATATACGAGCCAAGAAGGTAGGTAATAGCACGCCATATATAGTGCACCAAAATTCAGCAAATTGACAGCATTTTTTTCTTTAAATTTGCTAATTGTTTGCCCACTAAAAAAAAACCTCATTCCTGATCCCCAACAATTTCTTGCAGCATTGCCAAACCGCACTGATGCTCGCTGTGTCGCATGGTAATGGTGATATGGTCACCATGCTGCTGGATGCTGGGGCAGATATAAATATTCAGGATGAGGATGGCAGCACGGCGCTAATGTGCGCTGCCGAGCATGGACGTGTGGATATTGTCAAACATTTGTTGTCGCAACAGGATTGTGATTCATTAGTACAGGATGTGGTAAGTATTTGGAATTTTCCCCAAATTGCAGTTGCTTTATAGACACGCTTTCACTTTTTTTTTCAGGATGGCAGCACAGCTTTTAAAATCGCCTGGCAGGCAGGACATCGCGATGTGGGTTTGCTGCTGTATGTGCATGAACAAATGTTGCGTAGCAAGTTGCCAAATCGCGGTGAACCCATACGAAAATCATTGCCCCTGCCCACGCGTCCAAAGCCGCCAAAATGAACGCAACACAACGGAAGCGGAAGTGGATATTCAAAGCTGCTGGGCAGCCATTTTGTATTAGCGGCCAAAATGTCGAACAAACATTATATATATAAGAATTTGTGAATTAGCATTTCGTAGCGCGTAGCAAAAGCATTCCATATCACAGTCGAGCAAAAATAATGAAAATCAAAATAATATTTGTTAATATTTTAAGTGTTAAATAACAAATCAAAAAATGGCGCTCAAAAAGCAAACTAATTTTTAATATATTATTAACTTAAATTCTTTTATTTATTCTACAATTAATTTGTAAAAGTCTAAACAGCTCACAACTTAATATAATTTTATATAATTTAAGTTTAGTTACTAAATTCTATAATGAAAAACTGTCAAAAATATGTTCAGTATAATACTAATGTGCACTATGTGAAATTTCTTAATAAGCCTGTTTAATATTACTAACAATACACAAAAATACTGCACTAGCCTGGGCTACAGCCATATATATATATATATAGTATATAGCAATCATATCAGCACACGACAATGCAAAATATATAAAAATAATAATAGAAAATCGAAATAAATAAAATAATTAAATTATTTTTGCAGAGGCCTACTTACAATAAAAATGGTTAATAAATATTTAAAATAAGCACTTTTTAATACAAATACGAAAATCTAGCTACGAAATACATGAAACAATTTCATGTTTACAGTTTTTTTAAAAGGCAAATTGTATTTAATAGTTATTTATGCAAAGTTATAACTTGTATAAATTTTTATCAATAATTATTTTAAAGAATTTTAAATAAATAAACATTTATGTTAAAGCGTTTTGTGTGAGTTCATTTTATAAGTTTGTCTGATTTGTTTGAGTTTAAATTTTAGTTTAGAAATTGTGTTTATATTTTTTATCTTTTTTTATATATTTAATTTATTATTGTGCCCTTTTACTTTTTCAAGTTTTTATATTGCATTTACACTTATCAGGATTTTATATACCTCTTGCCATATTTTATATATTTTATAATTATGTTTTAAGCTTTGTATTTACACCTTTTAGTAATTCTACACACATTTGTTTTTGTTCATAAATTCACATGCACTTTAATTATTACAAACACACACATGATCAATTATATGCTCTAGTTAGACCGCTCGTTCCTCCAGACCTGGTTCAACCACGCCCAGAGGCGTCAGTTGTAATGCTATGCCATCATCTAAGCTGATTAGTGGTCGCTTGGAGTTCAATGTGAACTCAAATTCCAAGAGGAGCACCGCCAATGCCAAACGCAGTTGCAACTGGGCAAATTGCATGCCAATGCAATTTCGAACGCCGGCACCAAAACCAAACCAGGTGCTTTGTTCCTTTAATGAATCCCTGGGACTGCCCCAACGTTCGGGCTTAAAACGTTCCGGTTCCGGATAATATTCGGCATCATTGTGTATGGCATGCGTGGGTATAATTACAAATAGTTCCTTTACCAGCTTATATTTCAAATGATCCGGCACGATATAATTATTGAGTACACGTCGCATTATATAGGGTGTTATGGGATGCATACGCAGAGTTTCAAAGATGACTTGACCCATAAGGGTTAAAGATTGCACACACTCATAACTGAGATTATTCTGATGCTTCTGCATGGCCAGTTTTAGCTCCTGACGCACTTGAGCCTGCACCTCAGTGTTGAGTGCCAGTTCGTATAATATAAAGGACAATGTGTTGGCTGTTTGCTCATATCCTGCCTTGAGGAATACAAATGCATGGGCGGCCAACTCGTGTTGAAGATGCACTTTTAATTCCTTGTCTGCCTCATATTCGTGTGTTGTCCACTCCAGGGCTTTTATGTCCAAGAGTAACTGCAAATAATCCTGCTGTCGCACACCGGATGCTTCACGTTGCTCCACAATGTCATCGAGCAGTGTGAGGAAATAAGTTTCCGCCTCTTTGGGCGTCAAACGCATTCGCAATCTGCGACAGAAATTGGGAAAACGTATCATCATTAGATTCATCAGATAGCCATGTTTTCGTTCGCTCAATACCAACTCGGTCATCAGCTCAAATTCATCTAACGAGTATTTTTTGCGTTGCTCTGCCTTTAGGCCAAATACACAACTGGCCAAAGCGGATAACACATAGCGTCTCATTAGTTTCTGTACATGGATTGTGGAATGTGATTGCTTCATCAATGTGGTGCTGACCACCAGCAGCAGCTGCTCCGCCTCCTCATACAGGCTGCCATATATCCATGCCATGCGTTCACGCTCAAAACTTGGATCCAATTTCTGACGCATCTCTTTCCAGCTATTGCCACGCAAACCATATAGATCACCCGATAATGGATCGGTTTTTTGATTACAATAAATTCCCCGATCATTAAAATTGGAGAAATCCTTAACCATTATTTGTCGTATCAGTTCACGATCGAGCACCAGAACGCGTGGCTGCAACAGCGCGTAGAAGCCACAAAATGGACCTGTACCCTTGAACTTCTGATAGATGGCCGTATAATGGGCAGCCTTCATGGCTTCGGTGCTGAGGGACTGCGTCACCAGCTGCTTAATGATGGGCCACAATTTTTTGGGTCTCTCATGGGGTATGTCCAGGTAACGCCAGTAGTCCCGTTGATAACGTGCGGCCATAATCAGTAAAACAAGCAGGCAGAGCGCGATTAGACCGATAATCATAAATATAATCCACATATCTTTCATGTTGATATTTGTTCACAATTGTGCGCCAATTAGTAATACAATACAAAAATGATATTTAATATACTTAGTATATATAAATCACAGCTGGTGAGTAGTAAATAGTATGACTCTTTATGCCCGGAAACCGTAGCCCGTCAATGATCTAATACCGAGTCGCGTACGGCGTTCTCAGCGACAAGTTGAATTTGTTACGTTCATTACCAAACCGTGTTGTTCGACTGAGTGCAATTGAGAATAATATATTTACGATACGCTCCAAACCGTTGGAAGCTTTTCATTTTGGTTAGCCTAGAGTGCGCTACACTACAGTTATTGCTGCTTATGGACTTGGCTTAAACGCGCTCTGTGGGCGTTCGAGTGAGGCCAAGCTCAGTGTACTGTAAGCTCAATGTATATCTTAAACTGGGCATGCTTTTATTTTTTATTGTATTTATGTGTAGGAGGTAAAAAAATAATGCGAGCATTTATAAGCAACAACAACAATAATCCAGCTAAAGAGATTGATTAGAGTTTCTGGCAAAAAGCTTTCTTTGTGGCAGAATATTTGAGCTCTCTAAGCTGGCCAATTCAATATTGAATTAAACTTGATTTAAATTCCAAGTGAAGCTTTCTTTATTCTTTTAGCAAACTGAATACTGAATGTTGTATAATTTTTCGATTTTCTAAATAAACTCAACCCAGTAGTTGTATATTTATTTGCCAAAATTTCTAAATCATTTCAGTTACTAGTAGAGCTTATTTTATATTAGAAGTTTTCTGTTTTCTTAGCCAACAATTTCTGTATTTTCTGTATCTTTAAAGTAAATCATTCCCTGTTCTATTAGCCAACAATATACCCAACGTAGTGTAACTTTTAAGTCATTTTAGCCGAACATTAGAAATTCTCTCTATATATTATATACAATTTAAAGTTCATTTTCGTTTGTTATCAACTTTTTTGTATGGCTTCTACTATTTTCATTTTTTTATTTTTATTTTTAGTAGATAAAAGAGCAGTTTTTTTTTTTGTTGTTGGCTTTGAAATTCCGATGCTATACTCATTGAGGTGGGGCTAGTTCAATTTTAAGTGGCCTATAAAACGATTTTGCACTGGGACAAAAGATTGTGTTGTGCTCCCTCTCTATGTGAGCAAACAAATTGGGTTTAATAAACGCTTATCTTGGTAAGAATGAATAATACTTAACTATTAAGTTTAGAACTAGTTTTGTATAAATTTTCTAAATTATTTTCATTCTTTATAGTATACTAGTGCACCCGGCGTGCGTTGCTACGCCCTACTCCAAAAAAATTAAAACAAAACAAGTTAATCAGATTCTAGTTGACCCGGCAAACGTTGTTCTACCTTATAAATTATTTACAGTAACGCTACAACCGATACATTAAATTTATATAACTTAATTCGTATTCATTTAAAAAATACTGCCTTCGGTGATTTTCGTATTTCATTCAAAAAATACTGCTCACTGTAATTGATGTAACAGTGCTGTATGCGTTAACAGCGCTGTATTAGTTAACAGTGAGTACATCTGTTGAGACGCTAGCGACTTCTCTGGAAAGTTTTCCAACAATTTCATTTTCTAGAAACCTTCTCCTGACAATGACGAACAACTAAAAAAAATTATAGCCATATTGGCATGGCAGTTTTCAATTGATGAATAACTATACAATACCAAATACAACTTTTAACTCTTAAACAATTTTTTTTCTGAATGTATTATTTGTCTAACATGCTAAATTTCACGCCCAATTAACGCATAAATGTAAAAAAAATAAACAAAATCTAAACTAAACAAAACAAATTACAAAGCTACAGTGTTTGAATGGAAAACACAGTGTACCTGGGTCTAAAGTACCCTAAACATATTATTACTCACCCAATTATATTTAACTGTCTTTATGCTAATCAAGAATATTTATAAGAAAATCCAGTATAACTATACAACTCTCTTATACCCCTCTTTCCAAGGCACAGGGTATAAATAAAAAATCCCACAGCAAATGGTAAAAAAAATATAGAAAAACATAAATATTTATTGAATATTTGTTGTTGTTACAATACCTCACTTTAAATCTAATCAGCTGCCAAACAAAAATGTGACAAACGGAAAACAGCGTTGCCAGATCATTGTGCGTTATGATATAGTCAATTTAGGGCATTATAAAATAACTATTATATACTACAATTTGTGTGTTTTTTATTTTCTTATCAGATTCGCGTTGAACCTAATCGTTCTGCTTATGTTTAGTGAAATTTTGCTGGTTAGTGATAAAAATGTAATTGTCATTGTGATTCTAGAAGCCTTACCTTTATAAAGACAACCCAATCGCAAAAATTGTTTAGTGCCTAGACGTCTTTCAGTAGTTTCAAACAAGTTCAGTGCGGAACGAACTTTTCAAATAAATATAATTATGGGTATTGGCACTTTACTACTTACCGCCTTAATAGGGCTGATTGGATACATTATTTTCCACATACGTCGTAATATGAACTATTGGAAGAATTTGGGCATTCCCTGTGAAGAAGGTCATCCTTTGCGAGGCAACTTGGAGGGTGTACACACCAAATATGCATTCAAAGATATTTGGCTAAATCATTATAATAAATTTCGAGGTACCGGACCGTTTTCCGGCTTCAATTGGGGCCAACGGCCGGGCGCTTTCATTTTGGAACCCTTTCTCGTAAAACACATATTGATTAAGGACTTCAATAAATTCACGGATCGAGGTTTCTTTTCCAATCCCGAAGATGATCCGCTTTCTGGGCAGCTATTTCTCTTGGATGGACATAGATGGAGATCCATGAGGAACAAACTATCGTCTACCTTTACCTCTGGTAAAATGAAGTTTATGTTTCCCACAGTTGTCAAAGTTGCACATGAGTTTATTGAAGTTTTTGGTGAAATGATGGCAAAGTCCTCCATTGTTGAGGTCAAGGAGTTACTGGCCAGATTTACAACGGATGTTATAGGCACCTGCGCCTTTGGCATTGACTGCAGCAGTCTGAAGGATCCTGAAGCAGAATTCCGCCTCATGGGTAAACGAGGCTTAACCGATAGAAGACATGGCCTAATTGGTAGTTTATTTTTGAATCTTTTTCCAAAGTTGGCCATTCGTATGCGTGCCAAAATGACTCCACAACATATTGAAGATTTCTTCATGCGTATTGTTAAAGAAACTATCACCTTTAGGGAACAGAATAATATCAGACGCAATGATTTTATGGATCAATTGATTGATTTGAAAAACAATTCGGTGTTAAAATCCGAGAAGGGTGAGAATAAGAATTTAACAATCGGAGAGGTGGCTGCACAAGCTTTTGTCTTCTTTACTGCTGGTTTCGAAACATCCTCAACAACAATTGGATTTGCGCTCTACGAACTGGCACAGAATCAGAATATACAGCAGAGAGTGAGGGATGAATGTAATAAGGTGTTTGCCAAAAATAATGACGAATTAACCTATGAAAGTCTCAAGGAGATGACATATCTTAATCAGGTCATATCGGGTAAGTTTTGGTTGCTCCACTTGTTTATTCATTTAATTTAATTTTGTCTGCTTCTAGAAACTCTTCGTCTTTACACCGTTTTGCCTGTTTTGAACCGAGAATGCCTAGAGGATTATGTTGTGCCCGGTTATCCAAAATATGTGATCAAAAAGGGAATGCCGATCATAATTCCTGCCGGTGCTATGCATCGTGATGAAAAGTTCTATCCAAATCCTAATACATTCAATCCGGACAACTTTGAGCCAGAACGTGTGCAGAATCGTGACTCTGTGGAATGGCTTCCTTTCGGTGATGGACCCCGCAATTGCATTGGACTTCGTTTTGGCGAAATGCAGGCTCGGATTGGACTGGCATTGCTTATCAAGAACTTCAAGTTCTCAGTTTGTGATGAAACGACAATACCCATGAAGTATGACAAGAAGAGTTTCTTATTAGCAAGCGAATCGGGCATATATCTTAAGGTAGAGCGCGTTTAAAATAGTTTTGAATAATGTATACAAAATTTAATAAATATATGCTAGATAATACGATTTCGATAAAATGAAACGTGTGTATATTTGAATATTTAATTTAACATTAAAAAATAACATTCCTAATCGTACTCATCGTAATTGATTGGGATAGGTCAAAAGAACTTTTTTCTCTTCAATTTGTCAATGAAATAAAAGTGAGTCATTGATTGTGACTGTTGAAAATCTAGCTAATACTTTTATTGCATTTTCACCTGTCTTTGTTGTCGATTAAGGTAACTTCTCGAGATTAGGAGAGGTAAACATCGCTGACGCACATTGCTGATATCAGAACGCCTATCTAAGCTTTCTAAAAAGAGTATTTTAAGGTATCTCTGTGAAAAAGAGAGAACAATAAAATGTGTGTTTATAATACTTTTGATGACTAATTTTAAAAATATATTTTAGTCATAATATTTATCTAATAACTTCAAAATGAATATGTCTTTGTTGTTAGAAATTTATATATAAATAAAAGAAGTAGAAACCGTAATTTTAATTAATATGATTTATAACCATGAGTACAGTATAAAAGTATTCGTTGTTAAAATACCGAAATCAAATTAAATCAACTTTTTTTTTTTTAGCGTAATAATATAAGCGTACTTTGTTTTAGAAGTTTTTTCATGAGTCATATATTAATTCACAATAATTCTCTCTTACTTAAGCACATTGCATTAAATTTTTATTTAGATTTTGGCCCATTTAATTTTTGTCTAATTTAGGAAAAATGCTTTGATATATCCAAATCATTATTTAAAGTTACTTGATTTTAAATCACAAAAACCAAGTTTCTATATTAAAACACACACAGACCTCATATACTGACTGCTAACTCCTGTTACGAATTACAGGCGCACACAACGAAGAGCGCCCTTAAGTATGCAACACATTGTTTACTATTTATTTAATTCCATATTATGGTAACATTTAATCTAGTGTTTATTTTCTGAAACTATGAATGGAAACCCTGTATTTCTTAGCAGCGAATAATTGAGAGCAACATACATATATTTTCCTTTAGTGTTTGTGTTATCGCATGATGACAAAAAATTATTTTCTACATACATATGTTTTCTATACGTATATGCATATGCTAAAAACGCCAAACAATGGCAAACCTTAACTTTGACTTCTTTATCATATCGGTAGTGTAATCGGGTCTTTGATAAAAATAAAATTTGTCACTCTGACTTAAAGAATTAGCATTTAAATAGACCTCCCATTATGCAGAAATTGACAGTGTCGCGGCAAACTTAAAGAGTTTCAAACGCGCTATAATCATGGGATTTGGATTGGTGTTACTCACAGCCCTGCTGGGGCTAATTGGCGTCATATTTTTGTATATGCGTCGGAACATGCAGTACTGGCAGAAATTGGGAATACCTTGTGAGGAGCCGCATTTGATATCGGGCAACATGTCCGGCGCAAGAACCACAATTTCATTCAAGGATATTTGGCAGCGATATTATAACAAATTTCGTGGCACGGGTCCATTTGCCGGCTTCTACTTTTTCCAGCGTCCAGCAGCTTTCATTTTGGAACCCTTTTTGGTGAAACAAATCTTGATTAAGGAGTTCAACAAGTTCACGGATCGTGGCTTCTTTTCCAATCCAGAGGATGATCCGCTTTCTGGTCGACTTGTATTGCTCGATGGACACAAATGGAAATCCATGAGGCATAAACTAACATCTACATTTACCTCTGGAAAAATTAAATTCATGTTTCCCACAGTTGTCAAAGTTAGTAAAGAGTTTGTTAACGTGTTCGATGATATGGTGGCCAGTTCATCAATTGTCGAAGTTAAGGAACTGCTAGCCAGATTTACCACAGATGTTATAGGCATTTGTGCCTTTGGCATTGAGTGCAGCAGTCTAAAGGATCCCGAGGCGGAGTTTCGCATTATGGGACGACGGTCATTAACGGATATGCGTCATGGTATATTTGGAATGGCTTTCCTTTCCAGTTATCCTAAGTTGGCTCAGCGATTGCATATGAAACTGACTCCAGATCATATTGAAAAGTTCTTTTTGCGCATTGTCAAGGAAACTGTTACTTTTAGGGAGCAGAATAATATAAGACGCAATGATTTTATGGATCAATTGATTGACTTAAAAAACAATCGCCTCATGAAGTCAGAGACGGGTGAAAGCATGAGTCTTACTATCGAAGAGGTAACTGCCCAGGCATACGTGTTCTTCAATGCGGGCTTTGAGACCTCATCTACCACAATGGGATTTGCTCTATACGAATTGGCACAGCATCAGGATATACAAGAACGAGTGAGAAAAGAGTGTAATGAGGTGTTAGCCAACCACAATGGTGAATTAACCTATGAAAGTCTAAAGGAAATGATCTATCTGAATCAAATCATATCGGGTAAGCATGCTAGAATTTTTTATAATACTCTTTATATATTTTAATAATTGTCTTCTTTTTTAGAAACCCTTCGTCTTTACACTGTGCTACCAATTTTAAACCGTCAATGTCTAGAGGATTACGTTGTGCCCGGCTATCCAAAATATGTAATCAAAAAGGGAATGCCCGTCTTTATTCCTGCCGGTGCCATGCATCGTGATGAAAAGTTTTATCCTAATCCAGATAGCTTTAATCCAGATAACTTTGAGCCGGAACGTGTAAAGAATCGTAACTCTGTGGAATGGCTACCTTTTGGTGATGGACCCCGCAATTGTATTGGAATGCGATTTGGAGAAATGCAGGCTAGGATTGGCCTGGCAATGCTTCTTACAAATTTTAAATTCTCGGTTTGCGATCAGACAACTATACCCATGAAATATAACAAGAAGGCATTTTTGTTATCCAGTGAGTCTGGCATTTATTTGAGAGTGGAACGCATTTAACCAGAACGTTGTTTTTTGTGGGTGTGTTAAGTTGTTTAATAACATTGACAAATATATATTATAATTGTTGAAATTCTTTAACTTATACCTGGCACGTTTTGTTATTGTTTACATAAGCTAACGTCAACTTGCATTTTAATTTACTAAAAAAAGTTTCAGATTGAGCAACAATAAAAATGGTTTTATTTAAATTTTATTTAAATTATAATATTCAAAAAATATTGCTTATCAAACTAGACGAATTTCTGTTGAGGTAGGTAAAGAAATTTGGTTTCGTTGGGGTTATTTAATAGACGAGTAGTTGTTATGAACTTGGAAGTGTCCGAGTGTAAACGGAGTCCAAATTTAATTTTAGTGTCAATCCGATAAGTTATATACTTGTTTAACAAAGTACTGATAAGATAGTTGGTAATGTTCCAAAAATTTAAGTAAGCAACGATAAGTTCTTGCCTAGAATACTATAATATAGAACTGATGCAACTACTACTACAAATTACATAAAAATATATAGCTTATTGATTTAATCCACAAAAATGTGAAGAATAAACATTAACATTAAGGAACACACATAAATATATATATAAATCTAATTTGCTTTATATTTCGTATAATTTTATAGATCCAATTTCTTACTTTTATACGCTCAATTGACAATACTAATAAAATATTTATAGCTTTTGCTCAAAGCGATAAGTAATCAAAATATTGCAATGTGTATAACATTGTCATTATGACTGTAAAAAAAGCTCTCAGTGCCCTGTTAATAAACCAACCTCATCGCTTTGGCAGTCTCAGTACTCAGCTGAGGTTTAAACGAAGAACACGCGACCGGTTTTTCTTTTTATTTTGCGGATAATTTAAATTCTTGCCAATCATTATGGGTTTCGGCCTTATATTATTTACTGTGCTGTTAGCCCTAATTGGCTATTTCTATATGCGATTGCGTCGCAGGATGCAATATTGGCAGAACGAGGGAATTCCATGTGAAGAACCTCATCTATTGATGGGCAGTTTGGCAGGTGTGCGATCTACGCGCTCATTTCCAGAGATTTGGATGGAATATTATAGCAAGTTTCGTGGAACTGGACCCTTTGCCGGTATCTATTGGTTCCAACGTCCGGGAGCTTTTATTTTGGAACCTTCTCTGGTGAAACACATATTGATTAAGGAATTCAATAAGTTTACGGATCGTGGCTTCTTTCACAACCCTGAGGATGATCCACTTTCTGGACAACTATTTCTATTAGATGGTCACAGATGGAGATCTATGAGGAATAAACTTTCGTCTACCTTTACCTCGGGTAAAATGAAGTTCATGTTTCCTACGGTCGTCAGAATTGGACACGAGTTCGTAAATGTCTTTGGCGATATGGTAGATAAGACCCCGGTTATTGAGGTTAGGGACATTTTGGCGAGGTTTACAACGGATGTTATAGGCACCTGTGCCTTTGGCATTGACTGCAGCAGTCTTAAGGATCCAGATGCCGAATTCCGTATGATGGGACGTCGGGCTTTAACCGATGTGCGTCACGGTGCCATTGGTATTGCAGCCCTCAATAGTTTCCCCCAATTGGCCCGACGACTACACTTGAAACAGACTCCAGAACATATTGAAAAGTTCTTTATGCGTATTGTCAAGGAGACTGTAGCCTTCAGGGAAGAGAATAATATAAGACGTAATGATTTTATGGATCAGCTGATTGACTTGAAGAACAATCGCCTTATGAAGACAGAGACTGGAGAGAGTATGAGCCTGACAATTGAAGAAATTGCTGCCCAGGCATTTGTCTTCTTTGCTGCTGGCTTTGAAACATCCTCAACTACGATGGGATTTGCACTCTATGAACTGGCACAAAATCAGGATATACAGGAACGTTTAAGAAAGGAATGTAATCAAGTGCTGCATAAGTACAACGGCGACTTAACTTATGAATGTGTAAAAGATATGACTTATCTTCATCAGGTTATATCGGGTAAGTCTTCATTTGTTAATTAAAGTTATCTTTCAGTTAATTTAAAGTTTTCTTCCCCTAGAAACTCTTCGTCTCTGGACTGTTCTGCCTGTCTTGAATCGTGAATGCCTAGAAGATTTCGTAGTACCCGGCTATCCAAATTATGTGATCAAAAAGGGAATGCCGATCATAATTCCCTCTGGAGCTATGCATCGCGATGAGAAGTATTATCCCAATCCAAATAGCTTCAATCCGGACAACTTTGAGCCGGAACGTGTGAGAAATCGTGACTCCGTGGAATGGCTTCCTTTCGGTGATGGACCCCGAAATTGTATTGGATTACGATTTGGTGAAATGCAGGCCAGAATTGGCCTGGCATTGCTTATCAAGAACTTTAAGTTTTCGGTATGCGAAGAGACAACAATACCCATTCAATATAACAAGGAGAGTTTCTTGATTGCCAGCGAGACTGGCATTTATTTAAAAGTGGAGCGAGTGTAATTTATATAATTATGTTAGCTTTTGTATAAATAATATTTGTGTATAAAATTACATAATCGTGCATTGCTTGGGCGGTACAATAAATTATTTCACGGAGTTTAATTGTCATACTCATGTCAAAGGTTGCTAAGTTGCCAATTAAAATGTTTTTCAGGGCTCTTTGACCAGCTAAAAGTTAATTCTATACTTTTTATTATATACACATATGAAACTTACATTGTTTTAATTTATTTTTTGTACATTATATTGTTCTATTTACATATAAAAATTCTTGTCATTATTATTGTAATAAACATAAAGCGGAGATTAATTTATCTAAAGCTCACTTTAATGCCGATGTATGTGCGTATTTCTGCTGCTCTCGCACAGCTGAGCGGCAATAAAAGCTCTCTCTCGGAAATAACTCTCTCTCTCTTTCATAAATTGAAGTGAGTAAAAGCTCATAACCAAAATTGGAAAGCTTGAGAACGTGAACGTTAATTGATCCATGACGTCACTTTGATGACCAAATGTTTCTCTCTGTATATATTATATAGGTAAATATACAGATGTATACTGTGCATACTCGTAAACCAGTTTTATGTTTTGGTTTGTTTTTAATTATACATAGTTATGTACATATGTGTTTTTTTGCCGCATCAATGTTCACTGTTATTATAATTATAATTGTAAATGATTCTTTAAAGCTTTCTCAAACAAAATCAACTAAAAAAAGAAACTCGGTTTATACAATATTTGTAAACAATTAAATTCTAACTCAGTGGCTCCACTTGCAGCTTGAAGCCGCCTTTTGTATGTAGCAAAAACGAATGTTTCTCAAATTTCATCGGCTGTGGCGTCTCTGTCGTCAGGCTAAAGCGAAACTGGCGAATCAATGCAATCAGGCCCACAGCCAATTTAATGCGGCCAAAACGCATACCAATGCAGATGCGGGGTCCCAGGCCAAAGGGCAAGTAGGCACAGGTCGGACGCTGCTGTATGGCCTCCTCTGTAAATCGCTCCGGTATAAACTTCTCCGGTTCTGGATAATACTCTGGATCATGATGTATGGAATAGACGGGTATGATGAGCTGCGAACCAGCTGGCAAATAATATTTCGGATGATCTGGAATCTCATAGCGTGCATTGGCACGACGCATATGCTCTGTGGCAACGGGATACATGCGCAGGGTCTCTGAAAGTATATATAATATTTGTAGATATTTGTATTTATTATAGCCTTGCAAAAGGGTATTATAATTTTGCCAGGAAATGTGTAATGCAAAGAAGAAGACGTCTGCGATCCCATAATGTATATATATTCTTGATCAGGACGACAAACTGAGTCGTTATAGTCAGGCCTTTTTTTTTTAAGGTTTATCTTTAAGCTATCCTGATAAAACTTGGCACGGATGCATATTGTTATAGTAGCTATTTTGTATGTAAAAATCAGCCTGATCAGGCTACTATATCTTATAGCTGCTATAGGTCCAAATCAATATTTTTTTAAGGTATCAAAAGCAAACTTGGCATATCGATGTAGTAATATAATTTGATCAATCCGTCCAAGTAGCATCAAAATCGGACCACTATATCTTTTAACTCCTTTAGTAAAAATCAGTCGAAAAGTGTTTGTATGAAAGACTTTATTGGTTTTTAAGATATCAAAATCAAACTCAACAGTTCGATATAGAATTTTGATTTGTACAATCTGACCAAGTTTGACTAAAATTGGACGACTATTTTATATAGCTGCCATAGGTAAGATTAGGTGAAAAATTAGTTTTTCTAGGCAAAACTTTTTTGATTTTCAAGATATCAGAACCAAAGTCACCATATCGGTAAAGAAATACGTTCTATACTATGTGATTAAGTTTGAGTGAAATCGGAACACTATATCATATAGCTGCCATAGGAACAATAGGTCGAGTATTCAAAATTTTCTAAAAAATCTATTGCAGGGGTATATAGCTTCGGCGAACCGAAAATAACCATTTTTTTCTTTTTATTGCTCATTTTTACTTACCCGATATAATCATCTCTAGATATTTCATTTGCTGCATAGCCTCGAAGTTGAGTTCCCCATTCTCTCCATATTTTTCAATAACATTCTCAATTTCCGCCCTCAATTTTGACTGTATATCCTCATGTTTAGCCAGTTCATATAGAGCCAGACTTATTGCAGTAGCTGTAGTTTCAAAACCAGCTACCAGAAATACATACATCTGTGCGGCAATTTCATTAATTGACAGACCCTCCTCTATATTGCCCGCATCGTATTTCTGTTTCATTTCCAGCATAATGCCAATGAAATCATTGCACTTGATATTATTTTGTTCTCTATAGCTAATGGTGTCCTTGACCAGGCTCATGTAGAATGCCTCCACATCGGCGGGTGTGCGTTTGAGATGCAGCTTGAGGCTTAGTTTGGGAAATAGGAGACAAAATATATAATCCAGGCGTTTCTTTAGCATGGCATTGAGACCCATTTGCACAAAGGGCGCCTTAGGATCACGCAAACTATTGCACTCGAGTCCAAAGATTGCGATGCCAATGGTATCCGCCGTATAGCAGGCCAACAGTTTGGTTACCTCTAAGCTGGCTGCCACTCCGGCGCAACGTTCGTGCAACACATTAGTTAATTCCTGAGCAGTACGTCGAACTGCAGGAAACATTAACTTCATCTTGGCACTACTAAATATGGGCGTCATGCGGGGTCTTAGACTATGCCACTTGGGACCATCTACGGCAAAGAGATGGGCGGACAAAGGATCATCGCGTTCATTGTAAAACAAACCGCGACTATCAAAGTTATTGAAGTCCTTGATCATAATGCGTTTCAGCAGTTCCATATCCGTTATAATGTAAACGGGCGTCATCAGAAAATATACACCCACATAGGGACCCAAATGCTTATAGTCCCAATAAAGTTTCTTAATTATTTCCGAGGTATGTTTTGTAACTCGCCAGCCCCATAAATTTCCAATTAGCGGCAGCGGTGTTGCATGTGGTATGCCACGACGTTGCAAATAGGAAAGCCGTTGTTTCATCCATAGACAACAACCGATTAGGACACACACGATAAGCGAACACGAGGCAAACATTTTACTTAAGCTAATTAACTACAACTGAGTTCCATTAGCTGAAACTCTGTGGTATTTATAGCCAAAACATTTTAGCACGCCGACCAGGTCAGGACCTCCATTTAAACTAACTTTATTGCAAACACGTTGAGAATAATTTTTATAATTTTTTTTGAATTTTATTAGCACTGCTTTGAATTTTTTTTATTATTTTAATAAGTATTAAGAATTTGTAAACATGTATTCAAGCTATTAATTGCTCAGAGCACAAACTTCAAAAAATACTTTGAACCTGCGTATGTCAATTGTCTTACAATTTTATGTAATTTTTGAACTACAGGTTAAAAATATAGATTTATAAAATTATATAAAACCATTTAAGAAAGCTAAAGTATAGATATGTAGCAATCAAAGCAACATTAAATTAAAACAATCATTTGTATTCCCTTAGTAACTAAGTTAATCAAAAATAGAAATTAAATTCATATTATCACACAAAAAACAAGCTAAATAAGAAAATGATGAAATTTTAGTTAAAACTTAGTTAATACTTACAAAGTACATATGAATAAAATATTAATAAAATTAGCTTGGCAACATAACAAGTATATTTACTAATCGAAATATATAAAATGGTGACATACAAATTTAAGTAGTTTAATTGATATCTAAACTTTTTGTTATTACTCAACAATTATTTTCTGATAATTCATTTTTTTTTTTTTGAAATTTTCTGGCAGTTTCATTTTCAAAATGTTTCTTAAACTTATTATTTATTATTGGAAACCTTTTCCACATTTAAATGAATGCCATTTTCGGAACATAGCAAAATGTTCTTTACGACGAATTTCATGGGAATTTGGGTTTGTGGTGACACACTGAATTTAAAGTCCTTGATCAAATGGGCTACACCCACACAGGTTTGCATAAGACCAAATCGAGAGCCAATACAATTGCGAGGACCATCACCAAAAGGCAGCCAAGTGCAAGCCGGACGGGCAGATATCTCCTCCTCCGTGAAGCGCTCTGGTTGGAACTTTTCTGGTTCAGGATAGATGTCAGGATCGTAGTGAACGCCCAGGGCGGATATAATAACAACGGTATCCTTTTCAATATAGTGTTTGGGATCTCCGGCAGAATAATCCGAGTTGGCAACACGTGAGAGATGAGACAGTACGGGATATTTGCGCAGTGTTTCTAAATGGACACGGAAATTAGAGAAATGTTAAGGAAAATTAAATAAACAATTACTTACCCATGACAACTTGTTCCAGGTACTGCATCTGTTTTATATTGTCGTAGGAGAACTGATTGTTGTTTTTACTGAGCACTTCGTTAATTTCCGCTCTTAGCTTATCCTGTATATCCTGATGTTGAGCCAATTCGTATAGGGCAAAGCCCATGGTCGTGGAGCTAGTCTCGAATCCGGCCACAAAGAAAATAAATGCCTGGCCAGCCAACTCTTCAAAGGTTACACCCTCTTCTGTGTTTCCCTCCTGATGTTTTTGATACATTTCAATAAGCATGTCCATAAAATCATGACGTTTGTTGTCCTTGTTCTTGAGGCGATAATTAATTGTATCTTTAATTATGCCTAAGTAAAAGTCTTCAACATTCTGCGGTGTCATCTTGAGATGCATGCGACGCGCCAATTTTGGAAAACCAAATAATATAAAATCTAACATTCCACCATAACGCCGTTCCGAAACTGCTCTCTTGCCCATAGTAACAAACTCGGCATTGGGATTACTCTGACTTTTGCAGTCCAGGCCAAAGGCACATGATCCAATTACATCGGCCGTATATCGTCCCACCAGATCTGTGATTTCCAACACTTGAGATGATGATGTTACCTTATCGTTGAATATCTTGGCCATTTCCTCAGCTACATTCAAGACGAGTGGCAGCATGTGCTTCATTTTACCCGAGGTGAAGGTTGGTGTCAATCTGTGCCTCAGATGTCTCCACTTTTGACCCTCAATGCTGAACAATGTGGCCGATAGGGGATCATCGATTTCATTGTAGAATACGCCGCGATTCTCAAAATTATTGAAATCCTTTATGAAGATTCGCTTGAGTAGTTCCAAGTCGGTAACCACGATGGCCTTGGTAAAAAATAAGTAGTAACCCGCAAAGGGACTACCGCAATTCTTGTACTTCATATAGTAATCTTTGA
Organism: Hirtodrosophila alboralis; assembly: GCA_035043045.1. Lineage (NCBI taxonomy): Eukaryota > Metazoa > Arthropoda > Insecta > Diptera > Drosophilidae > Hirtodrosophila > Hirtodrosophila alboralis. The sequence goes on along the minus strand of JAWNNH010000210.1, from coordinate 551,954 downwards.
AGAGAACACCCATTTGCGTTTTGCCCGGCCAATCGTTAAAGTTGCCCTTTGGAAATTTGGGCACATCGTGGGGAATACCTCGACGCTTCCAATAACTGTGTCGTCTTCGGGCTGCATAGACAAGCAGCGATATTACGATACCGACCAACGTTAAGATTAGCGACATTTTACACTTCTTTTGCAACTGAGCAACTCGCTTGCTCGATACTCGATATTTATAGGCCGAAGCTCGCTCTTCGCTCTTCGGAGAGCTTTCTGTCAATCAAGAGAGTTCAGAGTATTATACAATTAGTGTGTGTGTGTATATACTTTCATATATATGCAGATAAACAATGTATAATGCTTAGTTCTTTAACTACTATTCCTAAATATAATACATTGTATATTTGATTACTAATCAATTATGGTATTTTTATGTAATCATTTCTGTATGCAGAGTATCTAATCTACGTATCACACAGTTCATAGTATTTTATTTCGCAATGTTTGACGCAACATTTGAAATAGTTGCTGTTGCTATTCAATATATAGGAAAAATAAGAAAAAAATTTAAGGTATGCGTAGACAAGCCCTCTTAGATTATTTTGTTTATATAACAATAAAAAAAACAGCTGTGCGCCGAATATCTATGTATACGAGAATACTTGCTTGAAAAGCTTTCATATATAACTAATTTCTACAACAGATTTTTCCTATGGCAGTTTTTTGATATAGCAGTCCAATTTGTCTGTTTTGATCAAATGTACTCTCTAATTCAAAATGATTAACTTTTTGGAATATTAATAGGCAGAAACAAACATATGGGTAACTCTTCAAGTTGTTCAAGAATATATAACATATGGTGTCGAAGACCCCTTGTTCCACCTGTTAAACATTTCGAAAGAAAATTATAATATACCCTCTGCAAGGCAACAAAAATTAATCGAATTCAGTTTTTAGACTAAAACCGATCGTTTCTATGCCAAATAAAAGATATAGTAGTCCGATGTTGATAAAAATTGGTCAGATTGTACAAATTGTATTACTCCACCGAACTGCTGAGTTTGGTTTCGATATCTTGAAAAGAAAAAGTTTTTCTTATAAGAACATTTTACGATCGATTGTTCCTATAGGAGTATGATATATAATGGTAAGATCTCTATGAGACTTGGCCAAATAATTTAAATCCTAATAATACACCGATCTGCCAAGTTTGGTTTTAATGTAATGAAATACAAAATTTATTGATCGATCGTTTGTACGGCAGCTATAAGATATAGTGGTCCGATTCCGGTAATTCTGACATATGTACTACTTGCAGCAGAAACAGGCATCTATGCCAAATTTAATGAAGATAGTTCCAAAACTTAGAGACTTATTTGCATAGAAACAGACAAACGCAAAAACGTATATCGATTCAGGTTATCAGGCGGAACAAGAATATATATACTTTATGGTCGTAGAAGCCTCCTTCAATGCATTACATATTTCGTGACAAAATTATAATACCATTTTTGCAAGGGTATAACAATGTTTGATAAACGATTACGATTCATTGCGAAATACACAATTATTAACAATAATTTCAATTTATATAAATTGTCATGACGAGTTTACATTTATTAAAATCACTCTATAAGATATTACCGAAAGTTGACGTTATCAAATTTTCTTATATCATTATTAATTAAATAGTATGTCATTTTGTAATTAAAATACTGTGCATATTACAATTTGTAAGGTAATTTTTTAATTATACCTTAAAAAAGGTTCGCATATATTTATTTGGAAACCTTTTCGACATTCAGATAAATGCCATTTTCAGAAGCTAGCAAAATGTTAGCGGTAACAAATTTCATGGGTATTTGGGTTTGTGGTGACACAGTGAATCTAAAGTCCTTGATAAGATGGGCTAGACCCACACAGGTCTGCATAAGTCCGAATCGGGAACCTATACAATTGCGAGGACCCTCGCCAAAAGGCAGCCAAGTGCAAGCCGGACGGGCAGATATTTCCTCCTCAGTAAAGCGCTCTGGTTTGAATTTTTCTGGTTCAGGATAGATGTCAGGATCGTAATGAATACCCAGGGCGGATATAATAACACCACTGCCCTTCGGAATATATTGATCTCCGGTTGAATAGTCCTCAATGGCTCTACGCAAGAGATGAGGCACTACGGGGTATTTTCGTAGCGTTTCTATAAAACGAATTGAAAAAGAAGTTAATGTTGTGTAAAATCAAATAAAATTAACAATTACTGACCCATGACGACCTGTTCCAGGTAATCCATTTGTTTAATATTGTCGTAGGAGAACTGATTGTTGTTTTTACTAAGCACATCGTTAATTTCCTCTCTAAGCTTGTCCTGTATATCCTGATGCTGAGCCAATTCGAATAAGGCAAAGCCCATGGTCGTAGAACTGGTCTCAAATCCGGCCACAAAAAATATAAACGCCTGAGCAGCCAGCTCATTAAAAGTCACACCCTCATTTGTGTTTCCTTCCTGCTGCTTTTGATACATTTCAATGAGCATATCCATAAAATCATGACGCTTGTTGTCCTTGTTTTTGATGCGATAGTTGACGGTATCCCTGATTATACCTAAATAAAAATCTTCAACCTCTTGAGTCGTAATCTTAAGATGCAAGAAACGCGCCAATTTGGGAAAACCAAATAAAATAAAATCTAACTTTCCACCATAACGCCGTTCCGTAACTCGCTCGTCTTGCCCATAGCTGACAAACTCGGCATTGGGATTACGCTGGCTGTTGCAGTCCAGACCAAAGGCACACGTTCCAATTACATCGGCCGTATAGCGTCCCACCAGATCTGTGATCTCCAGCACTTGAGATGATGATGTTACCTTATCGTTGAATATCTTGGCCATTTCCTCAGCCACATTCAAGACGATGGGCAGCATGTGCTTCATTTTACCCGAGGTGAAGGTGGGTGTCAATCTGTGCCTCAGATGTCTCCACTTTTGACCCTCAATGCTGAACAATGTGGCCGACAGGGGATCATCGTCTTCATTGTGGAAGATGCCGCGATTCTCAAAATTATTGAAGTCCTTGATCAAGATTCGCTTGGTCAGCTCCAGATCAGTTACTACGACAGTCTTGTTGAAGAAAAAATAGAAGCCAGCAAATGGACTGCTGCCATTGTTTCTGTACTTCAGATAGTAATCCTTAAAAAGGACTCCTATTTGCTTCCTGGAAGGCCAGTCTCCCAGGTTGCCTTTGGGAATTCTGGGCACATCGTGCGGAACTCCACAACGATTCCAATAGTTGAATCGATGACGCGCTGCGTAATAAAGCAGCGTTATTATAATACCGATTAACGCTATAACAATCGACATTTCACGAACTGTTTCGAACTGAACTAACTTTTGGCTCTACACTTGCTATTTATAGGGAAAAGCTCGCTCTCTAAAAACTTTTAAGAGAGACGTTTTAATTGTCGACTTGTGTTTGTATGTATGGAGATAAAACTTGTTTTTGTATATGGATGTAAAGAATGTAAGATATCTGTTTCATAAACATTTATCCTATAATTATTTGATCTTATTTCTAATCAAAATGTTATATATTAAATAATATGTTCTTTCTATCTAATCTAAAGCAAAGTGCGAGGTTCTGAATGTCGAAATATTTTAGTCAGCATTTGAAATTGCTTCAACTAGTCAAGTGATTAATCTTTGTGCTGGTCATGGTGAATTGAATGAAAATATACGAAATGGTAGAAATTTGTCTAGACAGAATTATTCAGATAACTTTCACATTAGTTACTGAATAGTTTAGTTTAGATACAGATTAATATTAAGCAAAGGTTTTCAGAATTATTTATATTTAAGAATTGGTTCAATAAAATTAATTACGCATAATAATGAAATAATATTAAGTACATAAGTATTAATAATGAGATGGACTTAATCTTTACAGTGAATTTATTCATATCACTTGAAATATGTTTGATTATAAAACAATATTAATTCATTTTATGATTTTTTACGGTTTTCTAATCTCTTCAACCTTTAGATAAATGCCAGTGCTGGGACACAGCAAAATATTCGATTTGACAAATTCAATTTTGGAAACAGTTCGTGGACAAACACTGAACTTAAAACGTCTTATTAGATTAAATAGACCAATGCTTGTCTGCATTTTGCCAAAACGCATTCCAATGCAATTCCGTGGTCCGTCTCCAAAGGGCAACCAGGAGGCGGTGGGACGTTGTGCCATTTGATCGGCCAGAAAACGCTCGGGTATAAACTTATGCGGTTCCGGATAAAAATCTGGATCATGATGTATGGCATAGACGGGTATGACGAGCATTTGACCAGGTTCAATATAAAAATGTCGATTGCCCTTAGCAGCATAAAATTGACGTGAGATGCGAGAAAGATGTGGCAATATCGGATATTTGCGTAGCGTCTCTGAAAGTATAAAAAAAAGATAAGGATAAGGTATATAATCTAATCTTATAGGAGATTAAATACGCTACCTGCTATCACCAGTTCCATGTAGCGCAACTCCTGCATGCATTCGTATGTGAATTGACCTTCATGCTGCTGCAGTGCCTCCTCAATTTCCTGCCTTAGTTTATCCTGAATTTGTGGCTGTTTGGCCAGCTCAAATAGGGCAAATCCCAGCGTAGAGGCTGAGGTATCAAAGCCTGCGGCAAAGAATATAAATGCCTGAGCCGTCATCTCCCTTAGAGTAAGTTCACCGCGATGTTTCATTTGAATGAGGAGATTCATGAAATCATTTCTTATAATTGTCTTTGTCTCACGCTCCTTAACCGTATCCCTGACAATGCGCATATAAAAGTCGGTGATATCCTGATGAATCTGACAGAGACGTAGCCGGCGTGCCAAATTTGGAAAACTCTCAATGAAGCCATCGATTAGTTTGTTATGGCGTCGATCCGTAAACGCACGTCTGCCCATTACGGCGAACTCTGCCTCGGGATTACGTAGTCCATTGCACCTAAGGCCAAAGACACAGTTGCCTATGACATCTGTGGTATATCTGGCCATTAGATCACTTATCTCCAGAATGCCACAAATGACATTTTGGGACTGTTCGGCGCACACTTGAGCCAGTTCCTCGCCCACGGCACAGATGGTGGGAAACATGTATTTCATTTTACCGGAGCTGAAGGTGGATGTCATTTTCTGGCGCAAGGGACGCCATTTGGGTCCATCGATGCGAAAGAGATGTCCTGTTAGAGGATCATCGCGTTCATTGTGATACATGCCGCGATCCTCAAAGTTGCCAAAATCTTTGATTAACACATCCTTGGCCAGTTCCACATCCAGCACAAGCACCACAGGACGCAGCATAAAATAGAAGCCGGCAAATGGCGCTCCATTTGCCTTGAAGCGTTCGTAGAGCGGCGTTAAAATGTCCTTAAAATGCTTATCCTTGCGAAAGCCTTTCAAATTGCCCATGGGAAAACTAGGTCGCTCATGGCTAATACGGCGTCGATTCCAATAGCTAAGCTTGATCCGTATATACCAAAAGCCGACGGCCAGTGTAATTAAGAGCAGCGCGATCACATCAAGCATTTCTCGCGTTTCACTTTCAACTGATTTCGAGTGCTATATAGTTTTTCGATCGCCGCCTAATCAGCTGCAGTACAAAGTGCAACTTCAATGTAAACAACTCAAACAAACAGATAACCTCGCTAAATAACTAACTGAGAATGTGATTGATCTTGCAATTTGCATGTTCTCACTGAGAGCAAACGCAAAAGCAAACGCGAGAGCTTTGAGCTTTGTTTTTCATTGGAAGCAGAAGCAGCGTGAGAGAGCGCAAATATAACAAACAAGTGCGCCCTGAACTTGAACACAAAAAAATATATAACACTTAACGATAACGGCATTGCACAAAAGGCAGCAGCTGATACATACAAAGATAACGTTGACTTAGTATATCAAACGGTATTATTATTAGCTCATATTTTTGCATGTTTGCTTTTCAAACATATTCCGCGTGCGTTAATTCGCAGAAAAAATGTTTTGCTAAAAAGTACGCGGTATTATTTCACAATAGGGTATATTTTTTTTGTAGATAACAAAAACTTGTATAGTGAATTGTATTATTTCGCTGTAGGTTATATCAGTTTTGTGCAGTTTTAATTTTTATTGTAGATAACAATAACTTTTATATTTTCAATTGTATTATTTCACTAGTATGGCTTATTTTTTTTTAAAAGTTTTAATATATTTTTTGATAACAATAACTTTTATAGGAAATTATATTATTTCACAGTGGGGTATATTTGTTTTTTTTTTCGTGTTTTTTTTGTAGATAACAAAAACATTTTTAGGGAGTTGCGTAGGAAATTGTGATATATTTTGCAAGGTAGCATTATGATGTGTTAAAGTCCATAGTTGAAAGTCCGACTATTAACAAGAAAATAAATCTAAAAAAAATTAATTTAGTTTAATATTAAGTTTGTATATATTTAGTATATTCGGTGCTTAAAAAAAATTAAAATTTAATGAAAAAAGGGCTTGGCTGGACAGTTGAAAATACAACTGTAACGAAGTGTTTATACATTTATATATAGATTCTATGTATATATATAAAACTGTTCAGACTGACTGACTGATTGACAACTCACGAGCAGGCCAAGTGATAGAAGCTAGAAACCTTCACTTTTTACTGTAGCTTCTTATTATGTCGTAGGTTGGCATTTTTATTATAATTAATTTTATTATAAATATATCGGAAAGTGGGTGGAAAATTAATTTTAAAATTACATATGAAAATATCAACTGAAGCATATCAGATGGCGTTACAATAATACAAAAGGCTACAATAAATGTGACCTTTTAGAATATGATTAGTTTTTTTTTTTCCTATTTTATTTTTTTGGGAACGGATGTAGCAACACACGCCGGAATGAACTAGTATACTATAAGTACTATAAATATTAAATTTTAAATAAAAAATAATAAATATAAAAACATCGCACAGGGTATTTGAAATGCAAACACTCGGCAGAAATTACTATCAACATATGTATGCATGTGTGTAGGCGACAAACAGCGAATAAACAGAGAGATAAAGAAACACAAAACAATTGAGAGAGACATATAAAGAGAGAGAGGTAGACAGAGAGAGAGAGAGTTGCAATAAAACGACAACAACAATATGAGCTTCAATTTTTATGAGTTTTAAATAAGAATTTGCTCAGCAAGGTTTATTTTAAGTGCGCAGTTTTGTGTAATATTCTATTGTTATTAGTACATATATACAAATAAGTAGACATACATATATTAGTTTGTTTATCTCGTCAAGTTATTAGTTTTGAACATGACCTATAGTAATATATATTACTCATCATTTAGTCGCTCCATTTTGAGGTGAATGCCCGACTCGGAACTAATGAGAAAATTGCGATTAGAAAATTTGATTGGAATCTGCGTTTGTTCATTGGGAATAAATTGATAAGATCGCAGCAGTGTCACAATGCCAATTTTCACCTGCATCTGGCCAAATCTTTCGCCAATGCAATTGCGTGGTCCACTGCCAAATGGCAAATATGCAAATGGATGACGTGACTTAATCGCGTCGGGTTCAAAGCGCGAAGGATCAAATTTTTCTGGCTGTGGATATAAATCTGGATCGTGGTGTATGCTATGCACCGGTATCATTATACGTAAGCCCGGCTCCAGCAAGAGATCGCTGTCAGGCACTTGGTAGGTCTTTGTGGAACGACGCAACAGATGTGGCAATATTGGATATTTGCGCAATGTTTCTGCCACAACCTGATTGAGGTACGTCATCTCCTGCATGCACTCATAACTTAACTCCTGATTATGTCGTTCCAGTGTGGATTTTATTTCGGTGCGTAACTTTTGTTGTATATCGGGATTCAGCGCCAACTCATATAAACAAAAGGACATGGTTGTGGAGGATGTATCGAAGCCAGCCAAAAAGAATACCATAGCCTGTGCTGCAATTTGTTTGAAACTTAAGACTTCAGCATCACCTTCCTTGGTCTGCTCCCCCAGCTCCATGAGCAGCTGGATGAGATCGTTGCGTTTGATGTGCTCCCGTTGCCTGTAGTCCAGTGTTTGGCGTACCGTGGACATGAAGAATTCACTAACTTCGGCTCGAAATAGCCGGAAACGCAATTTTCTGGCCAACTGTGGTTGGGCAAACATAAATGCCTGTACAATGCTATGATGCAGTGGTCGTTCCGTCACGGAGCGACCCATTTGCCGGAACTCGGATGCCGGATTGGAGAGACTGTTGCATTCGAGGCCAAAGGCACAGCTGCCAATGACATCGGTGGTGAAGCGGGCACACAGATCCTTGGCCTCAAAATTGCCCAACAGCTGCTCTGCGGCCAGCGTCAATTGCTCGCCCACTTGGACCATTGTGGGAAACATGAATTTCATCTTACCCGAACTAAAGACAGGTGTTAAATTCTGTCGTAGCCAACGCCATTTGTCGCCATCCAGAAAGAGTAAATTTCCCGTCAGCGGATCATCGCGCACATTATGAAAGAGTCCGCGATCAGCAAAGCTATTAAAATCGCTAATCATAATGCGTCTGATTAGTTCTAGATCAAGAACAAACAATGCCTTGCTAAAGAACGTATAGAAGCCACAAAAACGTTCCTTGTTCTTGAATTGATTATAAATACGCTGATTAATAGCCGTAAAGTGAAGATTGCGTGCAAATCCACGCATGTTACCAAACAGAAACAGTGGTGGCTCACCCGCCACACCCCGCCGGCTCCAGTAGCCGTAGTGGTGCCTCAACCAGGCATAAACCAGGCCACAGCTGATGGCAAGCAAAATCAGGAGCGTTAACATGATTTCAACAACTCGAACGGATTGCAACTGAGCAGCCAAGTGAAATGTACAACAAAAGATAAAAAAACAAAAAAAAAAACAGAGAGCTTTCATTTGCAGTTGGCTCTCAATTTCTCTCTCTCTCTCTCTCTCTGTCTTGCGCTCTCTTTGTTTTTTAGCTGGAAAATACTTTTGTATATTTATGTAGATATAGGTAATGCACACATTCAATCAATCATGCGATAAAAAATAATATTTATATTTATACCCTTATAAAGGGCAGTATCATTATGACATTATTTGTGTAACGCACTGAAGTAGGCATTTTCGCTACACTAAAATACATATATTTATTTTTAAGCACCTTTAGTAGCTGAGTTTAATTTGGAGAGTTTAACTATTCTACAATTAAAATTATATAATTTTCATAGCGAACATCGATTAAGAATCGATTTGTTATAAGAAAAACTAAAATTTCTTCTTTTAATTGTTATTAAAAAAAATTATTGACAGATTTGCAAAAACATTTTTTAGTTGGGTTTAATCTGTTAATACCACGTGATTAAAATTTAAAAATGATTTTATTTTATTGTAGTTTCTATAATATGTACCCACAATTAAATACAGGGTATAATTTAACAGATATAACGAGGCATTGCAGTGTTTAAAATTCTTTTTTTTGTGGGGTTTATTCTGTTTATACCGTGTGATTAAAATATATTATTTTTATGTTATACTGCGTACCCAAAGTTAAATACAGGATATTTTACAATACAGGTCTGTAAATAATTTTCAGAGCGAACATCGATTTAGAAATGATTTTTTATTAGAGAAACTAAAATTTCAATTTATAATTGTTATAAAAAAATTATTATTAGCATCTTTGCAAGGGTATATAATATTCAGCAAGCCATTTTTATTTGGATTTAATCGGTTTATACCGTGAGATTACAAATTTTAAAATAATTTTGTTTTAATTGTTATACATACTTTGTACCCATATTTTAAAAGAAAGGGTATAATATAGTTGTGAAAATATATATGACAAATTTAATTAGGCTTTACAGTGTTTTCAATACATGTTTATATAAAATTCTCATAGCCAGCTTCGAAATTATTTTTTACAGAAGAAATTAAAATTTCTTTTTAAAATTGTTGTACAAAAATTTTTATTAGCATCTTTGAAAGGGTATTTAATTTTCGGCAAATCATTTTTAGTTGGACTTAATCTGTTTATACAGTGTGTTTAAAAATTTAAAAATTATTTTGTTTTAATTTTTATACTTTGTACCCACAATTAAATAAGGGGTATTATAACAAATAGAACGAGGCATTCCAGTTTTAACAATACATGTCTGTATAAAATATGTTATTTTAAATTTTTTAATACTACCTACATATATATATATATATAAATATGTTTGTAGATATTACTGGAAAAGGCAATACCAGATAGACAGCTATAAAATAAGCGCCGTCATGATTATAAGTAAAAAAAGCATTGGAGCTAAGAAGTCAAATAGAATTTAAAAACAAACATCAAAAGCTTTTTCTGTATATTTTCCTCTCTTTTGGGCTTTTTTAAAAATAATTATAAATCCAAAATAATTATAAATATAAGCCATATGCATATATACTCATTTAGAATCAGAATTTTAACTCTTTATTAATATCAAGAAACATTTAAAATAAGTGTTATATTATTTAAGAAAATTATTTATAAGTATTAACAAGTTAGGTTTATTTTTTTTAATTCTAATGAAGATACCTCAATCTATAGCCCTGATCATGATTTTTTAATAACTATAACAATACTTGAAAGATTTAAAGAGTAATTAAAAAAGTATAGTTAAATGATATTAAAGACACAGTCTATTAGCAACTTGTGCCTAAATATTTGTTTAAAATTCTGCAAGTATTTTTATTGCTATTAAAAAATTACAAAGTTAATCTTTGTTTTAGCTCAAAATCTCTATATAAATCATAAAGATTAGTGCTTAAATGCGTTCCACCTTCAGATGCATGCCGTTTTTGGGAGACAGTGGAAAATTCCGATTATCTATAAGCAATGGCACCTCAGTGCATTTGGAGGCACTAAATTTGAAGCGACGCAGCAGTGAGACGAGTCCAATCTTGGCCTGCATTTTTCCAAATCTTTCGCCAATGCAATTACGAGGACCATCACCAAATGGTAAATAAGCATAAGGATTGCGAGCCTTGATTGCTTCGGGCTCAAAACGTGCTGGATTAAAGCGATCGGGTTCGGGATAAATATCCGGATCATAATGTATATTATGTACAGGTATTATAACGGTAGTGTTCTTCTCGATCACCAGATCTGAATTAGCCACATTGTAATCCCTGTCCGCCTTGCGCATTAAATGGGCAACAATTGTATGTTTTCGGAGTGTTTCTATAAGATTAAAATAATTATTAATTAGTAATTTAAATATTTAAATTTATAAACCATTTTATACCTGCCAACACCTGCTCCAAATAGGTCATCTTTGCAATGGCATCATAAGTGATCTCTCCATTTGATACTTCACTTAATACAGTTTCAATTTCCTCACGCAGACGCTGCTGAATATCCTGCTGCAATGCCAGTTCATATAGACAGAAGGACATGGTGCTTGAGGAGGTCTCGAATCCTGCGATGAAGAAGACAAAAGCCTGGGCGGCCATTTGTTCAATGGTCAAACCCTGCGATAAATCAATTCCTTTGCCCTGACGTGCTGCCTCCTGATTTTCGGCACGTAACTCGATCAGCTGATCAAGGAAATCATTGCGTTTAATGCCATGTTTAATCCGATGATCGACCGTGGTGCGTACAGCGTTCATGAAAAACGTAGACACCTCATCGGGTAAAAACTTAACACGCAATTTCTTTGAAATATTAGCATTACTAAAAATAAAGGCCTGCACCAAACGATGATGCCGCGGCTTCTCGAAGATCATGCGTCCCATGGCACGGAATTCGGCATTCGGATCTGCCAGGCTATTGCACTCCAGTCCAAAGGCACAGGTGCCAATGACATCTGTGGTGTAGCGAGCACACAGTTCCTTGATCTCTATATCGCCATCATCAACAACGGCGGCATCAATTGATTTATCCATTGTGCTGACCAAATGATTCCCGACATCGACGACAATGTCAAACATATGCTTCATCTTGCCGGAGGTGAAGACGGGCGTCAATTTGTGTCTCATCGAGCGCCACTCTTCCCCATCCAGGGTAAACAAATGTCCTGTGAGTGGATCATCACGCACATTATTAAAAAAGCCACGATCGGTAAAGACGCTAAAATCCTTAATCAGCACCTGCTTGACCAGATCCAGATCCACAACGAACGCAACTCGGTTAAGGAACATAAACATGCCGCCAAATGGTGTCTTGCCCTTGAAACGATCGTAGAGCCGTTGATTAATATCACGAAAATGATATTTGGAACCGATGCCCTTCATATTGCCAAGTATTGGCAATGGTTTTTCATACGGTACTCCTCGACGTTCCCAATAATTATACGTATATTGGTAGAAGTTGTAGAGCAGCGCCACAGCCACGCCCAGCAGGGCAATCGTTAGTAGAATCATCTTTCATTCAATTCCCGAAATTCCAGTTAAGAGACTTAACACATTCACTGTCGAATGAGAACTGAGCAAACTTTCGAAGCTTTGTAGGCTTTTATTAAAATTGAGTAAAAGAAAAAGCTTTTAGAGAGCGAAGAAAAGCTTTCGCTCTCTGCAATATTAACAAGAATAAGAGATAAATAACATTTACAGATGATCAAACTAGTGCGAATTTAAATATATTTAAATAAATTTTAAAAGATATTTACTTTATTTAATCTTCTACGATCATTGTTTTAAATGTTGCAATATTCTACGTAGTATTTGAAATACTTTTGGTCGGCTTTACATAACATTTGTGTTATCTATCAAAACAAAAAAATATATATACCTCCTACAGCTGATTATTGTTTGCATTATTACTCAGTATGATAAGAGGCACATTGTGCGTATAGTCCAAAAAAATATGTTTATTTATATACCCTAGACACACCTAAATATTTAGATTAGTTTTTTGCACTTATTTTTTACCCTCCTGGAGATTGTTAAAAAGTATTTTTAAACCGTATGACAAATAAAACTAAGATAGAGCATGCTTTGTAATTCCTTTGCCTTCCATACACTCAAAAAAAAAGTGTACATCCAATTGTGGAAAACTGACGTCAGTGGTTGGAAAAACAGGATAGAAATTTTTTTATGCCCTGTAGATTTAATTACCACAAAGTGAAGAAAATGTTGTAACTCTGGCAGATAAAATTTTCTGTTTTATTTATTTTATTTAATTATTTCGATAACTCGAGAAAACTTTTTCTACAAAACATGGAAAAATCTATAATTTTATGTCCATAATAAAAAAATCCGTTATTTTTTTAAATTTGAATAAAAAAATTACTTTACTTTGGTTAAAGAAATAAGTTAACATATTTTGTAAAAATTTATATTGAGCATAGAAAATTTTCTGCAGGTTAATGAATTTTATATTCATTTCATAGAACACCTGGATTTCATATTGTAGAAAATCCATACATCCGATTATAAACCCATAATTTTTTTCGTTTATTCATATCATAGAAAATATATTCGTACTGTGAAAATTTTCACTTCTTTGTAGAGATTTATACTCTGCTTGTATAATTTTATTTTATTTTTTTTATCGAAAGTGTTTCTATACTTAAAAAAATTTCTTTTTTCTTAGTGTTGTAGCTAATTTATTGCCAATTTCAATCCAGCTATTTCTCACTTTTGTTGTCTATTTGCAAACGGGCTAAGTCCTGATGACAATTTTTCAATTAAAATCTACATTATTTGCTTTTCTAATTGAAATGTCAGAGGCGTTCACCGTCTGAAAGCAAAATGTTAAATTCTTTTCTCACTTTTAATTTTCTTTTTTTTTTGCTTTGTTATTCTGCTTTGATTGTGTGTTTGGTATTCGCTTTAATTTAATTCGGCTGGTGGTAAATCAAATGATGCGTAAAGTCAATGAAACAAACATCAAATTTAAAATCAGGATATATACTGGTCAGGAGTAAGGTTGCTCGGCTTTATTACAAAATTACGCGCCAAATTTATGCGTAAGCGATTAGAGGCGCATTAAGCGTTGATTTTGATGGGCAGCTGCACCGCCGGCAACTTGATGAGGTCCTGCTGGTTTAGGATCTCCTACCCCATCCAACCTGCTGGTGGTCCTTGCACGTGCAATTGACTGCTGTCAATAAAAAAAAAACAGCAAAAACCAAAACAGTGTCGAGCCTAAAAGCGTGTGTGCGTGTGTTCGTGTGTGTTTGGTGCTTAAAGGATTTTGGCCTAATGCTTACTGCCTGTTTTATGCTGCTAATGCGCCATTGCCAATTTCGAATAGACATAAAAATTGTAATGTTACAATGAAGTGTGTCGCATTAAATTCACAGCAGGACAGATCGAAAGTAAAAGCCAAATTGCTTAACTGGGCTTTAAAACAAGTTTTTGATTTTCGAATTACTTAAGGTTTCTGCCCAAACTGGTGATTACTGTGCTAAAATAAAAAATAAATAAAAAATTTTACAAAAAATAAAATTTTTATTTGCAATCATAATTTTCAGCTGTAATAACTTCTATACAAATTGGTTTAAATAAATATCTATTTAGTATTTAATAACTTATATCCATTATTTGGTTTAATTTTTTACCCGAGGCATCATAAGTAACTTATTTATAACTTTTCAACAAAGTTGACAATCCAATTTGTTACTTTAAGTTTGCCTAACAAATTAGACTTGTATTTAGATTATTTAAGTAACAAATAAGAACTTTGATAACCTCCTTACAATATATTTCATTGCCTAACTGGGCTGTTGACCTTATTTCTGGACTGAAGTTTCAAAAAAAGTTACGCTAGCAATTTGTAGTAAGTAATTTATTTGGCACCACTTGGCAATTTCGTAAAATTCTGTGAGCCTTTCGCCTTCCCGCAGCGGAAAACTCTTAGCCAATCAAATGTATATAGAACAGATGAAATTGAACGAGAAAATTACAAAACACAGCCAATGGAACGCCAAAAACAATTGGTTGTTTGGTCGCCAGACAATTCTCAGGAGAAGGAGAAATGTTTCTTTTTTTTTTTTTTTTTTTTGGTTTGTTGTTGCCCAAAAAAAACCCCATCAAAATAATGGACAAATTGTCGCCTAGAGCTATGCGATGAAAACTTTGTTCAGCTTTAAGTGTATTGCAGTTCATGAATGATTAATTATACCTGTGTAACTTTGTTGCGAGTGATGCTGTTGCAGGTTTTTTTTTGGTTATTTTTATAAAATTGAATTTTAGCGAAAGAGTATTTTATGAAGATTTTAATTATCTTAGGTAGGGTGTAAAATTATGAGAATCGCCGAGGAAGGCGTACGTTGTTCATAAAAGAGTTGTTAAATAAGCACTTCTATAAAATTGTGAGAATCGCCGAGGAAGGGAGACATTACTACCTAAAAAGTTCTATATTTAGGCAGCCCAAATTATTTTCTGAGAATCGCGGAGGAAGGCACAAATTACTACTTTAAAAGGCTATTTATTTATGCAGTCCCAATTACTTTTGAGAATCGCGAAGGAAGGCACACAAAACATATGAAAAAGCTCTATATTTAGACACCCAAATTAACTTCTGAGAATCGCAGAGAAAGGCACAAATGATTACTTAATGTATGCACTCCCATCAACTTCGGAGAATCGCCGAGGAAGGTACATATTAATACCTAAAAAACTCTATATTTAGGCACCTTAAATTAACCCCTGAGAATCGCGGAGTATGGCACAAAATACTATATAAAAGGGTTCTTCCTTTTGACACTTCAAGGAGGCCGCCCGAATCAGCAAAAAGGCTATATTTTCTATCTTTTTTAATTTTAAATTATTTTAAAAAAGAAAACTAATATTTAACAATAAACTAAAATAAAATCTCACTGTCAAAAATCTGCTTTATTTTCGTTTTAGCTTTGGACTCTGTTAAATATCAAAATTTGTTCAACTCTAAAGTTATTTGTGAAAGTGTTACAGCAGAAACTCTGGAAACTATCAATGCCAGCAGTTCGCTACCATGTTGCATCTGTTGCAAGTCTGTCAGGATATGTATTAGACCAAAACTTTTTTTTTTTGTTTCACATACCATTGGCAGTGCGGTCACGGATGTAAAACAACTATGTGTTAACTCCTTTGGGGCAAAATGAAATAGAAGGAGCCAAAGTTTGCCAATGGAATAATTAGTGGCATGAAATGTTAAATGAATGAGTAGCGAGGTAAGAACGGAACGGAACTTTTATTAAGTCTTTTTACAAATTACAATGTAAGTTAGCAATTTCTATATGTCATCGCATTGTGAAGTTCATGTTTAACTTCGATTTGCGGACAGCAAAAAAAAGATGCAGCATGGAAAATGTTCATCAGTCAAGAACACTAAAAAAAATAGAAAAAAATAAAAATATATATATAACAAAATATTCTTGTACTCATGACGCTCTGGTTGCGTGGGTGTTGATGATTTGAACTGAACTCGACTGACTGGCCATTGATTTTCGCCCAATTGGCGCCGTTGTCTTCTAGGAAAAACAGCTGCCATGATGTGGCGTTAAATTATATGGAAGGAGCAGCATGTTCAGGCTGCGGCTTGCCATATTTCACTTGTTTCAATTCCTATATATATATATATATATTTTTTTTTTTTGGATTTTTTTTTTAGATTACTTCAGCTACGATGATGGCATCATCATCATCATTATCATCAGTTGCCACTGCAAGAGAGCAACAGCATAACTCATACTACATTGATAGCAGTGCCTATTAGGTTATTTACATTTATTATTGATTCAGAACAAATTGCTTAACATTGACTAACGAGCGCATATTGTGGCCAAAAGGTCAAAGTGTCGATATTGTCCAGGCAAAAAATTGGCTCTGCACTAGTATAATGAATAATATGCTATACCCTTGCAAAGGATATTATATATTTGAGATGAAATGTGTAAGGCATTGAAATAAATGAATTTGATACCATTCTTTATAACAATAGAAAGACATTTATTGCACTACTTATAATGGCCAAAAAGGATCAATCAGGAATCACATTTGAATTTAGCAATTTTATTAACATTTTTTCAAGGTTTTTAAATGATTGATCGATTTTATTTTTGACATGAGAAGTTCCCATTTTACAATATTTTATGAATCATATTTTTTTTTTAAATTTGATAGAAATTTGATAAATAAAATATTTTAAATTATTTTAAGCACCTGGTTATTTATATAACTCTAAAAAAAAGAGTCTAATAAAGTCGTTGTTTTACACTTATGAGTGATACGCGTTCGGCAATGAACCTGAGATTTATGTGCTGCGTATATAGATAAATCATGCTTAGGTAACAATTCATTATGCTTAGTTAAGAGTCACTTTAGTGCTTGCATACAAATTTCATAGAGCACCAGAAAGGTGTTAACTTTTATGACCCACAAGGATGGTCATTTTGTGAGGTGCTTTACGTAATAAATGGCTAGAAATAAAGCTGCATAAATTGCTAATTACTTGAGCTGCAAAAAGGTGTCCAATTTTTGTGCAAAACTTTTTCAAGTTATTTTTCTTTTTTGTGCTGACACAAAGCATGCCTATATTTTGCTGACAAAGCGTTTTGTAAATTTACCAAAGCGCTTTATTTATGTATATTTTTTTTATTGGTTTACGCCAAACAAATTTACGTAAAATGTATAAAAGGCATGGAAAAATGGAAAAAAAATGCAAAATCAAAGAATGGAAAAATTATTTTGCATTTATTGCCAATGCCAGGCAATCGACTGAAATGAAATGGTTTATAGAAAACAATGAAAAGATTAGATAGAAAGTAGAAAAATGGGAATAAAAAGTGTAGTCAGAGTGCTTTTAAATGTAGTTTTTTTTACCTTATTGTTAAGAAATTACGTATTTAAATTTATATAAAATATGTGCTCATTAATAAAATAGTTTACTTTACTTAAAGTTTTAAAATGTTTTTTTAACGATAATTTAACAACCTTAAACATAGTTTAAGTTTAATATATCTGTTATTATTATTTTTCATAATTTGAGCATCCAAATATGAGGTTAATGAACATAAATAATATTTAAACCAATTAAAAATTCTACGAATTTATTTATGGCACATATTATTCAACTAGTTGTAAACAGGGATCTTAACAGCTATAATTAAAATAGAAAAAATTACTGACTTGATTTTTATCAAAAATTTTAAATTAACTCATTATTTTAAAAATAAAAGTAATAATAATTTTTTAATTTTTATTTAGAAAATTAATAATAAAAATTGAATGTAAATAAATGTTTTTGGAACTTGCTTTATTAACTAAATTAAAAAACATTCACGATGTGTGCCTCAATACATAACATGTCCTTAATGGACCAATATTAAAAATCCTTTAAGTATGAAAAATAACTTTTATTTTTAATTTTTGTATATATAAGAGTTAAAATTAATTTTTATAATAAAAATTAATTATCTAGTTTCCAGGACACTGTAAGCTGGTATTTCAAAAATTTTCCCATTTATCTACATAATTTTTTCAGCTCTAATTTTTTTTAAATATAGAACTCTTTTTTGTGCTTCCTGAATTAAACAAAAATATCTACAAAATTGTTAAAAGCATTTTTAAAGAAGAATTTTTATTTTTATTTTATTTTTCCCCCAATCAACAAGCTGCTAAATTGTTAAGTTACCAAACTCGACGGGACAGTAACGCAATTGCTGGGCCTATAGATTACTGCCAGTCGAGAAATGAATGTGTGGACACAATCAATTTTCCAAATCGCTTGTTGTGGCACGCATTAGGCTGTCAAATGGTCGCATGGACAGTTGAACAGCCATTGGCTTCATATATCAAGCAGGACAATCGTGTAATGAAATCAAGACTTGATTTGTAAACCTACGCGTTGGCAATGTCAACAAAAATGTTGCATGTTGGGGGTGGGGTGCAAGTGTTGTCACGTCGTTGTTTAGCGCCTTGTTAACTGGCAAAGCTATTTGGCAAAAAATCCTTTTGGCTGTAACTTGAGCTTCATTGATTAATGACATTATGGGATGGGACACTTACCTTAGTTTTGGCATGCATGGCGTATGCGCAATCTGCTGATTTGTATGCATTGCCTGTGTGCCACGAGCGCTGCACGTGAATCCTGACTAAGCTAAACTGCAGTACTACAGCAGCAATGTCATCAACGTCATTGTCAAGCGAATCGTCATCTCAATTGCTGCACGTGTTACTGACATGCACAGATGCCTCTCGAAATACTTCCGTTGATGCACTTCCATTTGTGTGGCACCAGCCGGAAGCACTTAGTTGGCTCAACACCTTACAAAGTCGCCATCATGTCTGCTGTCTGCTCTATTTGCTTTTTACTGTTGCTATATTGAATGGAAAAATATGTGCCTGGCTCCAACAATTGCAGCACTTGCCACAAACTTGTACAATACTGTTGCCTCATTATTTCATTTTGCTGATTACCAAAAAACGTTCTCATCTGTGTGCCATTTGCAGTTGCTGTTGCATCTCGAGACACACAAACACTTGGCCAGCCAATTTGCAACTTATTTCAACTTATTAAATCTTCTCACGTGCCACACTGAGCTCCTCAATATTTTACAACTTTTGCAAGTTTTTGTGCCGCAGTCAGCATACATATGGATGCCGGCAAAGCAGTTAAAATTTTTCTTGGCTTAAAGTAAATTAAATTTTGTGCAATCGTGCGACAGATTTGCGCTGCAGTTTATTTCATTTTCAACCTGTCTACATATTTTAATCGATATTGAAATTTGATTTGCCTAAAAAAATATTCATAAAATTTTTTTGGTTTTAATAAAATAAATTTGTTTGCATTTCTTTAAGAACTCTTGACTGAATTTTACTAAATAAATTTAGTTCAATGTACACTCCGCGACACTTGAATAGGACACACTTTAAGCTGTGTTTTCAATTGTAAATCACTTCCAAACCAAATATGCTAGAGAGTTAATTTTATTTTTTAATTAAAGTTCATTTAATTGTTATCATATAATCCTAAAGCAGATTTAATGCTAAAGCTTTAAGTATTATTAAAAAATTATTAAACGAAAAAAGGCGAAATTCCGGTTGCTATATTTGCGCCACAGTTTAAAATAAAATTTTAAATAAAATTATTTGTTTGAATGATTGCTCTATTTACATTTTGTTAAGTGTAATTGAATTGCTTGATTGAATTCTGTAAACCAATTTATAGTTAAAATATATTCGATGATAAAATATTAAAAGTTGTCTTAACTGTCTCTTTACAGACATTTACTACACTTTATTCAATTTCTGGCTTTAGAAATGTTGCCAAAGTTATCAACCTTTTGACATTTAAGTCGTATTTAAGCAATATATCTCAATATATTTCAATCGCAATCAGACAACCTCTCAACCTTTTGACAGCATTAAGTCTGAAGCTGACTTCAATTTTGACAATTGCTGCTACTGCTGCTGCTTTGCCTTTTGGCCTTTGGTGCTTGCCCTTTGGTTTCATATGCACTTGATAAGCCAAATTAAATTGTCGTTTTACTGCAATTATCATATATTTCTGGCAGAACATATCCCAAAAGTGCCTCACAGCTGAAAGTTATCTGTATGTGCGGCGCCATTGACATTGGAATTGAGATGGACTTCAATTTAGGTCTTATGGATAACACGTTCATTGACACTTTGAGATTCGGTTTATTTTTATTTTTTGTTGCGCGTTATAACTGAATTATCTCGAGTTATGTTGCCGTCTGAACTGGCAGCGACCCGTCGAGTCGTTGACATTCGTTGACTCTAATGGCATAATTTAACCGGCTTAAGACAATGCCGTATGCGTGGACAGGATTCCAGCTGCTGTCCTTTTAATATAAGTATATATATATACAATATATAAATATATATTTTTTTATGCTTTTGTAGTAATTTATGTGTGTGCTTATTTTGCTGTCAAAGTCGTTTGGTGTAATGACAAACGCAGCCAGTAACAATTGTAAAGTACATGACACGGGTCGTATACATTATATTTTGTGAGCCAACTTTTGGCGCACAAATTATAGCCAGGAGTAAGATGAAGGTACACACACACTAGAAAGTGGGCAAGCCAATTTCCTTGTAGGCATTTTTTAAGCCATTGTATGAGGCAAGGGTGGCTGAGTTATATGTGCAACTTAATTTGCTGCTGCCACACCTGTGGCTTCTGAGGCAGGCAGCGACAGCGGCAGCCTTGGCCCCTCTTTGACATGAATTTATGAGATAATATGTGTTGCCTGCTGATGTGAGTGTATCAGTGTACAAGTGAGTGTGTGTGTGTGTGTGTGTGTGACACAAAAATGCGACAAAATTTAATAAAATATATTCGGTTAAACAAATAAAAGTGCAAATGTTTTCAGTTGACATCTTTTAAGAGCAATAACAATTTTAAGAGAAATTCATTTAAAGGCAATCTAAGTCACTGGGTTACAGCTGTTAAATGTTAACAGCTGTTAATTTTAGCAGCCTCTGTTACTGACAACGTGTTGCATATGGGCTTTCGCTTTCGCACAGCAGCCGAACTGTTAAAATTTCCCTTCGCTTTGATTGCTTTGCATAGAAATAAAAAAAACGCCGCTTAGTATGCAACATAATCGCGTGTGCGTAGGACGTGCTTGAGAGTGTGCGTGTGTGCGTGTGTGTGGCAACATTATTTCAGTTTCTATGACACCAATATTTTGAAAAAGAACGTAACATAAATATTTGGCCAAAAGCAAAAACGAGCCTACAAAATTATTCATGAAATGAAAACTGTGCGCGTTTGTTTGCGTTTTGGCATTCGTTTGTGCTTTGCGCGCTTTGTGTAGGCAAACATGTTTGTGCTTGTTGTCCTCGGGCTATGCTAAAGTTTTAAGTGCCACACGAATTCGCGAGCGACCATTAAAAGATTCCCTTTTTGAAAACGTAAAAACCCAATATGCAAAAATTAATGGCATTTCAATATAAAATGAAATAAAAAATAAAATAAAAAAAATAAAAATTTTTGGTACTTGAAATTTGTTATATTACTTTAAAACAAATAATTATTAATATAAGAAATTAATTAAAAACATTGTTAAACTGCAGGAGCATACAAGCATTCCAAACTCCGGTAAGAAGTAATTTATTTGCAATTAAAAACAAATTTGACTAAATATTTAAATATTTTTTGATCTTTTTTGCTATATAAATTATTGCAACAAATTCCGTTGATATAATTAAAAATATCGCGTTTGAAGTTTGTTGGCCTTGAGCCAACACTAGGTTTGACTTATTGCCACAATTTGTGTGGCACAAACCACAAAACTGTTTGCACTAAGCGTAATAGATAGATAGATAGATAGATACATCTAAAATGAATTTATGACCAACACGTGTCTGTCCTGTCAAAGTGGATGGTTTATTCGTATTACAAAAAATAATAATAAAAAAAATATATATATATTTTGTTGCATGCCTCAAGTCTAGAATTGATGTGCGCCAGCTAAATTTATTGTTATTGATTTAGCACATAGGGAATCGTGTATGCTCATATAAGTTCTGTGCGTATACTCGATATAATATGTTATGCGACCCTTCATAACTTTGTTGGCCTCTCATAGCAATGAACTTAATCAAAGTTTATGGTGCAACAAAACATTTAAAAATAAACCAAAAAAATAAAAAAAAACATTAAATAAATATATACAAAGTTAATTCAATTGCGGCCTGTAAATCCAATCATAATTTATAAGTAAATATTGAAAATTTTGCTTTATGGATTTTTTTTTTTAAAATTAATATGCAGCACACGTTATGTTTATTTTATATCATTATGGGTAGTAAATCAACTAGAGCCAACTATAAATTGTTATTAATGCCATATTTACAATTATTTAAGAGTTTATTTGTTTAAGTTTTTACCATGTTGCCGTGCCATTTAATTAACATTATTTATGATATATTTAAGCCATGCACGTTTGCAATTTTAATTGTTACACCGATGAATTTCTGGCTATTTGTTGCAATGTTCGCTTGTTAGCCCCATTATTGTTGTACTTACAACAGGATAGTTTCCCCCATTTTGAATGTCCTTGGTGCACCTGCACTGTGGCTGCTGCTGCGTATGGTAATTAACAACCGTGTTACGTACAATGAAATATAAATTCAATTAGCAGGTAGAAAATGTAATGCGGATAACATTTGCATTCAAAAAAAACCTATTTATCGCATGACAACATTTTGGCAGCGATCATTGTGCAACGATTCCAAAACTCAATTTGCATAAATTCATTTTATTGTCAACTCACTATGCAAATGATACACGAAATGTGTTCCGTTACCATAAATAAATGCACCTGGAATCCATAATAAGCTTTTAAGGATATATTTAAGTGCAAATTTTATATTTTAGTCATGGTATTTACAACAAAACTTAGCAATAGTAAGATATTTTTACTAAGACTTGTCGTAAATTCCATGACTAAAATAATAAGCTTGCACTTAAATAAGTCCTTTAAAAAAATAGTATGATCTTTTTACTAAATTTTTATAATTCTTTTAATAAACATTGCATGTGAAATGTGTTCATTTATTCCAATTACATTAAAATTGTTTAAATGCTATTTAATTTCCTAATGAACTGCAACTTTTACTGCACAAAGAAATGACAAAAACTTCTACTCGAAATCCTTTTGGCAACAAGTTCCTTTTAAGTTAATGAGAACAACAGAATTTCAAAACATTTTTCTGTTTTTGAAAGTGCTTGCATTCAACTTCAATTAAAGTCAATTCAGTTCTTGGAAAATGTGTGTGTTAAAGTCTTTTGGTCTCTGACCAATTGCAAAATTGCAAAAATTTGGTTTTTGGTTTTTCATTTTGTTGAGAATTTTAGGTGCGTGATTGTCCTGGTTGAAGCACAAAGGTGTTGAAGTTCATTATGTTGAAATGTGACTGTCAAATGAGTGTATTTCAAATATGCATAGAGCTAGAATTTAAGTTAAATGTAACAGAAGCAAAATTAATTTTTACTAATCAATTTTTTTCTGTACCTAAATTATATACTCAAAGTAAGTTAAAGGGAATTTAAATAAATGTGAGAGTGGAGCGGCAATTAACCAGTCGATCGAACTATTGTGCCCAATAATTTACCTAAATATCCAATAAATTATTTTTATTCAATTTATTTTGGTACTAATATATATATTGTATTATTATATTTATTAACTAAATTTTTAGATCTTTAGGGACCTTTTTAGCAGGGAACGTAACGGTTATAATTTAAAAAGAAAAAATTATGAATTTAAATTTATTTGTTGATTTTTATGGAAAACCGACAAACTTACGTCTACTTAAAAAATTAAAAATTATTTTTAAATTTCAATTATAAAAATTAAAAATAGAAATTGAATGTGAACATCTTTGAAAACAGCTGCTGTATTAAAAATAAAAGTTTATGCTGTTTTTTATCCTGGAAACAGAATAAATTCTTATTTTTCCTTTCCAAATTAGTGTATCTAACAATTTCTCTTTCATTTAGATAGTTTTTTGATTGATTTTCTTAAATTTATAACTCTTATTTGGGATCCCTGATTTTTAGACATTTTTTTAATTTTTTTTTTATATTTTTTTTATTTTTTTTTATTTTGTTTAATCCTCCTTTTATCTCAAAATGTTGTACACTTTGTAGGGCATCGCGGTTGCATATTTTCAACATTTCTGTTTATACAAAAGCTTCTCTCATATTTCAGGCAAGTATGCTTACAACTTTTTATGGCCGTCGGCTTTGGTGCTTCCCACACATTTGAACATAATATAAAAGCCATTTTTCCATTTTTAGGTCACAAATGCCAGCATGTAGATATTTTTATTTTTTTTTTATTTTTATTTTTTAATGCTGCCCAGCTGGGGTATTACAAAATCATTAGATTGTCATAAAATATGCATATGTGTAAGTGCATACTTATCAAACATTTTACACTTTAAGCTATCCTCTCTACAGTTTTTCTGCTATTAGATATTACATGTTACTGCATTTTCGCTGTATTTTTTTTTTGTTCCTCATTGGCAGCTGCTTTTGCACTTTCATGGCACATCACGAAGTGGCAACAAACTTGCAGCTGCCACTGTTGAAAATTGCAAAAAAAGTCAAACGCGACAAATGCAAGAAAATATAGTTTTCGTTGGAGTGACAAAGTTTGAATGCTCTTTTTATGTATTCGTATTTAATTAATGCGTGAAATGTTAAAGATATAAGGAAAATATATCACTAGTTTACAGCAAAAAAGGAGCTGGGCTCTCATGTACTTTTTTTGATGTATTTTTGGTCGCTGATTTCAAAAATGCAAACCATTTATTTTTTCAAAGAATGGTTTTCGAGAAAACCGCGAATAGCTAGTTTTTTGGCAGTCTTTCGACTTATTTGTTCATATCTACATGAGATCTTATTTGATCTTAAATAATGTTACACAATTCAATAGATAATTGTATCCTCTTTCTAACGGTATGCCGTTTATGCGAATCGAATAAGAAACAAAGCCATTATAAACCCTCAAAGTTGAAAAATGTGAACTTTTTTTGCATTTTTGAAAAATTGCTGAATTTCAATTGGTCTTTTAAAAATTTAAAAAATTCGTTTAAATACTTTTTAAGATTTATTATGTTAGATAATTCTTTTACGAATATTTTAAGTATACATTTGTCCAAATCGGTCAGTAAATGTGATAGTTATTCAGCAATTAGTAAAAACACCCAAGAAAAAATTTACCCTGTTCATCACTTTTCCAGTCATATTTGTCGAAAATTTACAATTTAAGAGAGAAAACAGTGATGCGTTAGTATATTAAAAGAAAAAATGTTGCGTATTGTCTACGGAAAAATTAAAGCGGAAATATTCGATAAAGATACACCAATCTTCGGATCATTATTCTCTCTAAATAAAGCAAACAATCCATTCAAATCGCCGCAATAGCTAAAGTTTCTAGTCAGTTGAAACTTCTCATCTCCAAATATGACTGGAAAAGTGATGAACAAGGTAAATTTTTTCTTGGGTGTTTTTACTAATTGCTGAATAACTATCACATTTACTGACCGATTTGGACAAATGTATACTTAAAATATTCGTAAAAGAATTATCTAACATAATAAATCTTAAAAAGTATTTAAACGAATTTTTTAAATTTTTAAAAGACCAATTGAAATTCAGCAATTTTTCAAAAATGCAAAAAAAGTTCACATTTTTCAACTTTGAGGGTTTATAATGGCTTTGTTTCTTATTCGATTCAAATAAACGGCATACCGTTAGAAAGAGGATACAATTATCTATTGAATTGTGTAACATTATTTAAGATCAAATAAGATCTCATGTAGATATGAACAAATAAGTCGAAAGACTGCCAAAAAACTAGCTATTCGCGGTTTTCTCGAAAACCATTCTTTGAAAAAATAAATGGTTTGCATTTTTGAAATCAGCGACCAAAAATACATCAAAAAAAGTATATGAGAGCCCAGCTCCTTCGATCAAAAAATAATTTGTTATCAAAATATTTCATGCGGTTTTAATTTTTTTTTGAAATTTTATAAAATTTCTATTGTGTTTCGATTAACTGACAACATTTTAAAATACCCTCCATAAAAAAGGTATAACAAAAGTACAATTTTGCTACTTTCCTCGTTATGTTTTGCATTTCCTTTTAGCAAAGTTTTTTGGCGTTAAAAGAAAGTTGAACAAAAGTCAGTTTCTTAAAGCAAGGAAACAGCATAAATGTAAAATTAAACTATTCAACAAAAAGTCGCCACGACAACAGCAACTAACTAAGAATATGAATATGTTAAGTAAAAAATATTTTAAGTTTGTCAATTATTATGCAAAAGCTACAAACTTATGAACTGAAAACACATTTTTGTGCCAATAAAATTATTAAAATAAAAAGCGGAATAATGCAGTTGTGCGAATGTATGTTATATTATTTTTAACATAAGATTCCCAAAAGAAGGAAGTTTATAAGTTTTTGTTTTTAATAGTGTATCACAAAGTTTTCAGCTTGTGTACAAGTTTCTGATATGTTTTTTGAGACCTGAGTGCAAAGAACTGTTAGCTTTTAATTTTAGCCAGAGAGTTGTTAACTTGATTATTGATATTTTTATTGGCTATGAACAAGAGATATTTATAGCCAAATTTTAAAATTTAAAATTCAGAATTTCTCTTACAAAGCATAATTCTTAAACATAACTTTTTATTGAATTTATTTTATTTTTCCAAGTGCATTGAACAAAATAAAAGTGTATTAGAACACTAATCAGGTCATTTTTTTAATTATTTTTTTATTTTATTTTATTATTATTATTGTAAGGAAACAGCCTTCTTCATGAATACTACAGAGTAAAGAGATTTTTCTAATAACTAAAATTTGTAGATTTATTTTCATTATATTTCAGATTTATTTATTTATTTCATATTTATTTATTTATTTCATATTTATTTATTTATTTCATATTTATTTATTTATTTCATATTTATTTTTTTATTTCATATTTATTTATTTATTTCATATTTATTGCATATTTATTTATTTATTTATTTATTACATATTTATTAAATTTATTTACACGATTTAACTTATTTGCGCAATTTCAAAAAAGTACTTTGTTCAAGTGAATTATAGATATGATAAAAATAAAGACGCAATATTTTATAATGAATTTATTTTTTTTTATTTTAAAATAGTAATAAAATTTTAGTTTTGCTTTAAATTTAATTTTTAAATTATTCTAAATGTATGTTTTACGCACTGCTATTTAGGTCAGATCGAATTGATCAAATGGAAGTCTGAATTTGTTGTAGTTTGGTTGATTTCTTTACAAATGTAAATAGTTCGCTGTATCACCAAAATTTAATTTTAATCTTTCTCAACCTCAATAATATTATTATAATAAAAGTAAGTTAACTAAAAATAACTTTGCATAGACAGCAATCATTGTTTGCATTAGTTTTCCTGTATTTTTAATAAATTTTAAATTATGTGCACTACATTTTCAACTCTCTTGGCAATATTTTATTCTATTTTTTTTTTTCTTCTTGGTCTGCCATATTGGTTGGGGGAGTTTGGGGTAAGTTTTGGGTTAGTAATACTCATATCCATACGGAGAGAAAGTGCCGCTAAGAATTTCATAAGCATTAAATGTGCAAATGGCGCCAACAGTAACGGCAAAAGCAACGGGCACACGTCGCCAATTACGCCTTGAATGTGGGCGTGTCTATAGGATTGGAGGACTGGCAGATTGTTTGGTTTTTAAAACAGCGGCAAGGACATTCTGTTGTTTTTCTTTTCAGCCTTGCCTTTAAAAAAAAAAGAAAACATATCAGTGTGCAGAAGCAAAAAATGTGGGTGGAGCTCCGTGTGCGTGCTTGTCTCTGTCTGAGACTTCATCTAGAGTCTCCTCCTTTTGGTATCCGGCATTGAATGTGTTGCGGCTTCATTTGTAATTCAATGGTGTATGCGAACTGCGTGATTTCAGTGCGCGCTGTCATGCCAAGTCTATGCAACATGATGCTACACAATTCCAATAAAGACGCCAACGCCCCCGTTCAAGTTAAAACACGGACAAATATTTGCATTTCTGGTATGTACTACTTGGTGGTGTACTACTTGCAACACACGGCTTTGAAATCCAAAGGATCTCAACTAGGATTCATGAGTGACAACAACATCTGGCTTACAATTAGCATTCTATGGACTTCTGGCTCGATGCCAAAGAATGTCGCCTTTCATGGCTGCCGAAAGTTGGGCAAAAAGTTCTCAACTTTTTGGTTAAAACAAAGCCGACACCTGACAAAATTGGTAAGAAAGTGCAGAAAAATTCAAGATTAAAATTGCATAGCATTTGAAATACCCCATAAAGAATAACACAATAAGCAAAGATGTCTAAAGTGGCTACTTTAAATAAGAATAAGATTCCAGAAAATTAAATATTAGACTATAGTGTCTTAGTTTGGAAGAGTTATTTAAATCTGAAATTTTTTTGGGGGAAATTCAGCTAGAAAACCAATACACTAAAAATAAGAAATTTTATTTCTCTTTGTAAAAAGGCATTGTCCTTTTTTTTAACTCAACCTAAAGTTTAAACAATTAGTCGAAACTATAATGTTGTATAAAAAAATAAAAATTTCTTATTTTTTAAATATTTTACTTTTTATAAATTTACTTTAAAAAACAAATTCATTATCTTTAGCGCGATTAAAAGGTGCAGAGTTTTAACTTTGCCTTTTTATAGCGTTTATTTTTTTTTTCTTTTTATTTGAATATTACATATGCCTTTACAGGCTTCACACGCTACAAAAAAATCTTAAAAATATAAAACCATTTTTATAAAAAAGACTAATAAATTTTTAATTGAAAAATATTAACTTTTCTCCAACGAACTAACACAAAAATTAATTTTCGCCAGCTGTTAAATTCACTTGTAGAAATCTAAGCAATTGAATTATTACAAAGCTCTTTGGGGATTTGTAATAAATCTTTTGGTTGCTCCAGTACAAACACATTAACACTAAAACCAAAATAAGATCATATTTCAATTGTCATTTTTATTGCCCTGTTATTGTTTGGTCCAACCAATATACCCTTCATTTATCACCAATTTAAAAGCTCTATAAAAATAAAACAACTTCTGAGCGTGTCAACGAAGTTACTTCCATCTAAATCTATTTGACGTTAAAACCATTTTAATGCCTCGATTGACTTGCCACTAGAATATGGAGTAGATGTTCTGAGTTGGTCTGTGGCCATGTCTGCTGCAACTGCAGTCAAGTGTCTGAACTTTTGTTTGGCCTTGGCTCTTACGGAATGCATTATAGCCAAGACTTATGTATTTAAGTTGCCTCCACTTGTCTGCAACGTGGTCTGGATGGTCTTTAAGAAATCTGTGGCAATTGGGGCAGCTCGTTTGCATGTGAATAGGCTATTAGCTGACCGGGTGCTAAAACTTTAATGTTAGCTCATAAAATCAAATACTTTTATTATGTCTTGTGATTTTCGACAATCGAGTTTTAAACGAGTCAAAGTCTTTGGCTTTAATTAAAAACTGTATTCGAGAATATAAAATTGTCGTAATTAAATTTGCGCGTAATTAATCTGATTAAATATCAATTAAGTGCGCCTGTTGCGCGAGAAACCATTGCAATTAATTTACAATTAATTAAATTTAAAGACGATTGGCATTGCATAATATTTTGTAAATTAAGCTACTGACTTCCTGGCCATGCTATCGCTATAGAGTGTTAAAAATATTTTCAATTATAATAACGAAATTTTCAGATAACCGCGGTGATAAATTTCAGCTGACAAATCACACATACGCACTGTTAAACGTTTTAACGGCAGCGGGTTTTAAATTTATGCGTAGCGTTATATAACTTTAATCTGTACGCGGGCCAATCAAAAGGGTATAAAACTGGCAAGAAACACGCAACCTTAATGCTGCCACACACACACACTTCACACACACACGCACACTCGCGGGTGTGCACAAAAGTATGCAATAAATTTGGAAGATTTTACGACTGCGCATCGATTTGCAGCAAACGTCGCCGCTAACCACAGGTATAGTCAAAGGGGGATAGCAGAAGGAATAAGAAAGAACCGAAAGGCTTACAAAAAGCAGTTTAATTTTATTGCATTACTGCTGACTTAACAAATAAAATAGCCAAACGAGCACCCAGAACAGATAGTACACTTGAAAAAAACCAGCTAGGTATCTAATTGTTATTATATCGCTATTATTAGTAAAGTGAATTTTTTAATTATAATCAAATATAAAGCTCATATAATGAAAAATAAATTTAAGAATTTTATAATATTTATTTTTGACAATTTTATGCTTTCTCTGAGTGTAAAGAACAATAAAGCTGTGCAGAGACTGGAGACAAAAATATATATATAGCAGTACAAGGCGACAAACACAAACACAATGCGTTTCAGTGCTGGCAACTGATGTTAAAGTAAATGGGAAGTATCTGACTGAAATGTTCAGCTACTTGGGCGTTAAATGTAGCACATAATAAGATTTTGTCTTTAGCCAATGCCAGCCATCGACATAACCAGAAACAGGCACCTCCAAACAAGAAGAACAACCACAAAAAAAGCAGAGCACCACAAAAAAAAAGACAACAAACAATTCAAACTCCCATCTAAAATCTCACATGGTCACATCATGGCTTTGACTTTGGTTTAGTTTGCTTTGCTTTGCCTTTTAGCGCAATGCAATAAAACAGCATAAAAATGTTGAGCATGTGGCGCTTATTTATAGTGTATGTATACCCCACCGAAACAGGGCAACGAGGGGGTAAATTGTTTTGACTCAACATTTTGGAGCAAACCATGCTGCACAGTGTGGTAGCCCACAAAGGGGGTCGGTGTTCAGCCATGTGGTGTTGCGAGTTTTATTTTTCATTTTTGGTTGGCTTAATACAAAATGTATAAAAAATAAATTAATATAAGTAACAAAGTGGTGTTAGAGCTTATGCTGGGTTATAGTGAACTATGTTAAATAAATAAAAACCTGTAAATTGATATAGGGAATTATGTGCTTAAATATAAAAAAAAAATTATTTTTGAATAAAATTAGACTGGTAATTTTAGTTAGATTGCAGTTTATGTGCATTGCTACGCCTTCACTACAAAAAAAAATTAAAACAAAAATTAAACCTATCATATTCCAGTTTTCTTTCAAATTAATAATTATTTCAAGTGGCGCTACCTCCAAATAAAATAACCTAATTTGTTTTAAATTAGAAAAAATACTGCCTAATGTGATTTTCGTATATTAATTGAAAAATACTGCCTACTGTGATTGTTGTAACAGTGCTGTATATGTAAGTTAACAGGGCTGTATACCATTACAGTGCACTATATATTAACAGTGCTGTATACGTTAACAGTGCTGCATACGTTAACAGTGGTGTCTATGTTAACAGTGAGTATTTCTATTTATTTTCATCTATTTATTTTCATCTATTTATTTTCTATTAACCTTTTTCTGGAAAATACGAACGGCTGCAAACAAATTTAAGCCAAATCAGCAAAGCCGTTCTCAGTTAATAAAAATCTATATATATTTTACACAATTTTTATACACTTAATATAATTTATATAATTTATTTTTATATAAATTAAAGTTTTTAAAAAATTGCTTTAATCTGCAACTTTAATACATACACTTTATATAGTATTTCCTTTTTAGAAAACAGCACCCCCGTGCAGCTGCGCCACTGTCTACGCATCTATTCACTTTAATATATATATATATATATATATATATATATATATTTTATATGGCTCTTTTTTTTATATTGCCTCACATACGCAACATTTAAGTGGCGCCAAGGCCTAAACAGCAACACCAACAATGGCCAGAATGCGCACTATTAGATGGCTATAAGAGTACAACAGGACTTAAAGCTTTGTATTCTCATTGCTTTTGTATAGTTTGCTATTTTTTTTTTTTTTTTTTTTTGATGCCACAGCGAAATGAAACGCAGCTTTCAATGTTGAATTGAATTTTTACAGTATAATCAAGACTAAATTTTTGTTTAAGAGACGAAAATAAAAGACAGAGCTCGAATGTGAATGCCACAAACTCGCTAAATTAATTAACATATCTGTTTATTCTCTCAGCTTTTGCCAATCACTTTGCTGCTTGCTTTCGCCTTTACTTAATTAATCAGCAGTAGCCAGAACGACTTTAACATTTTGCCTCCGTCGTCATTGTCGTTGTCAGGAAACGGACAGCAGCTTGACATCATTTTCCAATTACACAATATCCTGCCCTATTTCTTTTTAGATCCTTTGCGTAATCAGCCGTGAAATTATTTTGTAGCCAGTAACAGTTCTTGGCGTTCTAATTGTTACGCCAAATAAACTACTTGAAATTATTAGCTAACACTCAACGCATTCAGTGGAGCATGGGAAAATGCTTGAAATTAGCTGACAGACATTTTCATTTACTTAGAACTGGATATGGTAAAATGTTGTTGAAATAAAAGCAAATGTTGTCGGGATTTCACATTTTATCCAGGACAATTTTATTAAAGCCCCGGATGCAGAAAGTTTATGTTGATGATGATGTCTGCATGCAGACAAAATTGTAAAACAAGGATATGCAGATGGCTTAATAATTTAAATGAAATAGCCAAAGTGACAACACATGACTGTTACTTTTACGTCGTATGTAAAACTTATTGTTTTAATATTAATATAACACATAAGCAAAGTTAAAACCACTCTTGATTATGCCTACTATAATATTTTTTTTTAGAGCAGGGTAAATTTTAGTCGAACACATTTCAAATTAACTTTATGCTTTTAACTGCAGCTGAAGCATTAACCTAACTACTTCAAAGCATTTTTATGCATTTTGCTACTTATGTTTACTATACACAAATATGTATGTGAATAAATAAAGGGTGTTCTTTACTTATATTAATGAAAAATAATATATAATATATTAATAAAAATAAAAATAAAACTTATTTGCAATATAATTGTTGCTTTAAGCTGTGAAAAGCATAAAAATACCTTTTTTTTTAAATTTATTACTTTTTAGCGAGACTTAGAGAAACCTATTTAGCTAAAAAAAAAATTGGAAAACATAAAAAAAATTATTGAATTTTATTTCTGTAAAAAAAATCGTGTACCTATATTTATTTTTGTAGCGAGCGAAATATGCCAAAATTATTCTGTTACGGTAAACACAATTATTTTATAACTGCATGAAGATATTTATTTTGTTTTATTCGAAAAATTATTTTTATTTGTTGAGCGAAAGCAAAAAAATAATTTCATAGCTTTGATTTAAAGATTTTTTTTGCTCAAATAATGATTGTTATCATTTTTTTTTTATTATTTTTATAATTAAAATTTTAACACTGTCTGTCCCTGGAAAAGTACATTGTACTGGCTGCATGATATTCCGAATAGCTTCAAAAACTTGGGCTGTTATACTTAAATCCTTAGCTGACATTTAATTATAATTCAATATAATTTAAACTAATATGCTTGTTCATATATTATTTTTTTTCTACGATCATAA
Organism: Hirtodrosophila alboralis; assembly: GCA_035043045.1. Classification (NCBI taxonomy): domain Eukaryota; kingdom Metazoa; phylum Arthropoda; class Insecta; order Diptera; family Drosophilidae; genus Hirtodrosophila; species Hirtodrosophila alboralis. Next base: position 517,984 of record JAWNNH010000210.1, on the reverse strand, counting down.
AACTGTGAAAATGCTAGCTTTTTGTGTCTACAATATCAGACATATTTAAAGTAAATTTCTAAAGTACTACTAGTTTAATTGAATGCCACTAAAAGAATCACCCTTTAAAAATCTCACATACGCAGCGTTGCACTTTGCATTTATATTAAGGGGCAGCAATGGCAAAAAAATCAGATTTATGAGCAGGCAGCATTACTAACCTGCGCTGAGTACTATAAGAGTTGTATTAGAGATGTCATTGCAAAATGTGCCTTTTAGTGACTCACTATACCATATAATATTAAATATTTAATGTATTTTATGTATGTGGCAAATATCACAGTTGTCTTTACTCTTAAAATATATAAACAATTTTTGCATGTTTAAATCGCCGTAACTTAGAAAATGAACAACAATTTATTCGTTTTTCTTTTTTAGTTTTTTTTTATATTTATTTATTGTCCAAAAAAGTCAGCACTTATGATTAAAACAGTTCAAGTAACTTAATTAAATTATCAAGCCGCGCCTCATCTAATAATATACTAGATTAAATAATAAATAATTCAATCTTCAATATTTAAATGTTGAAATGTGAAACAAGGTCTGTGATACTGCGATTTTGCACTGTTAATGCTAACTTATGTTTATTTATATTTGTCTCTGCTACACTGTGACTCTTATTGAAACTGTGACTCTTGTTGAAACTAGAACTAGGATATGCAGTCACAGTTTTAAATGTTAGCAGTCACTGTGAATCTGTCAGATGTAAGGCTCCTGCTTGCTGTCTCCAGCGTATCGCCAACATTGTTATGCTATTGCAGTCTCCTGTGAGACGGCTGAGCTGCAAAAACTGCAAATTCTATAAACAAACAAGTCACTTGAGAAAAAGTGATGCCAGTGAGTGGCATTGGTTATTGTTGTTTTTTGTTGCAGCTCAAATTATAACGAGTAAAAAAAAAGAAAAAGAAAAGTTGAATTTCTACGGTAAATAAGCTGCCAGAAGCAAAAAGCAAATAAGGACAATGGCTACATAAAAGGACACAACAGCTAGATGACTTGAAGTGAATTTAAGTGAGGTGAAGGGGGTAAATTTATGCAAATTACACGATGAAAAGTCGACGCTTCTAATTGTTAATTTAGTGCGCTCGAAAAATTAGCATGAGAATTTGTGCCAACTTTCAAAAGGGACGGCAAAAGTCAAGTTTGAAGTCTTATTTTAAGCTGGTGAACATAAAGTTTTCTAAAGCTGTTTATTTGCTATTTAATAATATAAAATTTACAAAACTGAATATATTTTTTTCTTTTTTGGTGTCGCCCCTCAAGAAATTTGTATACATATAATAAACATGCGTAAATAAGCTGATTACACGCATATTTGCACTTATACAGCAAACCAGTTCCAGCTCCATTTAGTGCCCCACCATTTGCCCCAATCTAAATGTATTCAACATTTTTACCATATTTTATCTTACCTTTTACCTTTATTTATTTTATTATATTCTTTTTTTTCTCATGCTCGGCAATGATTGCTTTTTTCTGGTTGGGCAACAAATTGTATTTTTGATTTGAACTCTGCCGTTGCTCTCGTTGCTTGCCGCTTGCCGCATGTTGGAAATGAGAGCGATGATGAAATTTTCACCGCAGGTGTAATATTTCAACGTTGTGTGATTTAAATTTGTTTTGGCAGTTGGCACTTGTCGGTTTGGGCTTGTTGTTTGTTCTCATACACTATATAAGGCTTTAATAAGATTTTATTGTTGTTTGACAGATTTGTAATTTTTGCAAGTTGAGATTGTTGTTGTACGCAGTTTATTTGGCTTATTTTTTCTCTAATATATACACTATATATTATATGCAAGCTGAGCGAATAATTCAGTTATTATTGATGCAGCTATTTTGAGTTGAAGATGAAGCTATTTTGAGTTGTAAAAATGTATAAAAAAAATGCTGTTAATAATTTAAAAATATGGAGAAGGTCAATATATTGCAACAATTTGTTCGCACTCTTCACAATATTCAACAACTTAATGACAAGTGTGTAAATCCACGAAGTGTTCATAATTAACAAATTTAATATATATACAGTAAATTAAAAAAAAAAAAGTCCTTGTAACGCTATAAAAATTTTATTTAATTATAAATACAGCATATTAACTGGTGTACGACAAAAAAAAAATATAGCAATAAAATACTAAATCCATTTATTTAATACATATATTTAAATACTATTAAACAAATTGTTGATAGATTTTAAGAACATATTTAATTCGAATTAGTATGGTAAATGATTTTTACCCTTTTTTATATTTATTTAAATACTATTGATTAAATTGTTGACAGATTCTTAGACATAATAAATTCAAATAAGTCTGGTAAATGTTTTTCCCAACTTTTTTTTACGGATCTTGCAGATTTATCAACATTAAAGCAATTTATATGTGAAGTATTTTTTTATATTAAATTTATAATTTTTTTATATAATTTTTTCTTAAATATATTTTTCTTATTTTATTTACACACTTAATAAAATTAATTTTTACCATTTTCTATATTTATTCAAATACTATTGAACAAATTGTTAGATTCTTATACATATTAAATTTAAATAAGTCTGGTAAATGCTTTTTTTAATTTTTTTTACGCATCTTGCTGTTTTTATCAACATTAAAGCAATTTATATGCAAAGTATTTTTTTATTAAATTTATAATTTTTTTTATAATTTTTTTTTATTTTTATTTTATTTACACACTCAAAATTTACATTCAATCAATTATTGTTTGGTGTTTAAAGCACATAATGCAATAATTTTAAGTTAAAACAAAAAAAAAAAAATGCCAACGGCTGGCTAACAAATGTCTGATTTGAATAACAGCATAATTTATATATATATTCATCGGATTTGACAAGAGTTTTAACACCCAAAAAACAAAAAAATATATAAAAAGTACAACTTGAGCTTATTAACATTTATTTAGCCCACAAACTGTTCGTGGTTGCGGGTTGGCATTTCTTAACTTGAAAATTGTGAAACAAATTCGATTTTCAGCTTTGAGCTGATGGAATTGGCAAATGGCAGACACAGGACTATCACAAAAGTTAAACGACAAAATACAAAAACTGAGACAGACGCTGAAAAATCTCCCAAGTGTGAGACAAAAAAAACTTGAACTATAAGCTCTAAAGCAGACAAAAGAAGACATTTGAACATTGGTAGTATATGTGGGTAAGGGTAAGGGGCATAGGGGGCACATTCGGGTAAGGTTAGCAATGCCAAGTATCTGTCAAGGCAAGTGTGCCGTGAAGCATGCAAATTTCCCTCAAGTTGAGTTTTTTATTAAATTGTTTGTGTCGCCCCAGAACCAAATTTTATTTCCATCATGATTTGCATGATCTGTGTTCGGGTTTCGTTTATGGCACTTTCTCATCCTAATTTCAGTAAATGCCACCACGCACCCAACATTTGAGCGAGCTTTGATGATCATTTTGTACCATTTTTATTTTTTTATATTTTTTATAACTGTACGTGTTGAGTTGGTTGTAGCCGCAGAATGTGTAAGCCCAACATGTTGCTATACTCTGTTTAGCAAAAAATGGGTAAATTAGTATGATGTGGTGTTGTCATCCTAAGCTGTAGAGTCTAGACGGTGGTTGAGGGAGTCAGAGAGAGAATTGAGAGAAAGAGAGTAGGAGAAAGATGTTGGGAGAGAAGCAGAGAGTTAAAAAGCGGGACAGGGCGAATAGCTATATACCGCACAGCCCTTAAATACTAACTGCTAAAATTGTTTGAGAATTACAAGCGCAAAATGTAAACTATTCCATAAATTTGTACTTGGCTTAAGTTCGACCTAATTAAATGGAGATTACTAGTATTTAAATGAATTACATTGTATTTAAATCAATTAAAGTGTTAGATTCGTTGTGAAATAAAATTTGGGCTTTTATATTTAGAGCGAAATCATTTTTTCTTTATATGAAAAAAGTTTTTTGATCTGTGGAAATAAAAATAGACGAAGTTTTTCTGTTTTAATTATTTTTAATTTTTAGTCGACGAATTTATTGCAACGTGTCAATCAAAACAATAAAAAAAATGTATAATACTTTTAACAACTCGACTAATAAAGTAAAAAAATATTTAGGCATAAAAAAATATTTTTCAAAATATTATGTCATCGATTTTTCGAATTTCGGAGAAAAATCGTGCTTCTCTGATTTTTAATTAAAACAAATAAAGCCATACAATATAATAAACAAACGATTAAACGCTGAAAACAGTCTATATTGCAGACGGGAACAGTTGTTTTATCTATGTTGGTTGTCATTTTTAATTGGTAGCCATAAGATGGCTTCAAAGTTGTGCCATTTTTAATTTGCTCTGCAAAAGTATGCCACATCAACATGTCATTACAGCCAGTTGCACGTTGTGTCGAGTGTGTGTGTGTGTGTGTAATGTGTTCTGCTTGACAGTCTCATCTTCCCTTCTGCCTTCCTCTGTGTATAAGTTGAAGACTGGCAAAAGTCTTACCAACTGTGTTGGTTGAAACTAACACACAAACACTCAGCCATGGCAAATGCCATTAATCTCAGTTGCTTGTGTGGTCAACTCATGTGTGGCATAAGCAAAGGAGCTCTTAAACGTGCCACAGACTGAATATTAAAGTTCGACCCTTGAGTTAACCTGCATCATATGTTGTCAGTTAAGTTTGTTAAAAAAATAAGAGACTTGTCTTCAGGTTTGTTAGGCAAGCAGAAAAGTTGAAAATATTGACTTTTTTAATATATTGTTTTCTTTTTAAATTGTTGCCAGCCTTTGCTGTCATTTTCAATATTTTGTTACTACTTGTAATCTATTTTAAATATTTAATCTTTATTTAATTTTTCTTTCTTCTACTTGTGTACATTTTAATGCTCATAAATTAATTGTGTAAGCTAAAATGCAAAGCTGTTTCATTTGCATTTGCTGCTGTTCCTTTTTTGAATTTATCCTCTTAATCTTAATTCGATTCTAAAGAGAACCCAAAAAAAGAAAGTTCTTTATCATAAAAGGTTTTACTTGGTGGTCGCTTTTATGCCCATAAACGGCTCAATTTATGTTTTTAAGGGATTTAAAGTCCACTTTTGTTTGTTTCCTTTCCGTTTTTTTTGTTGGTCGCAAAGCAAATGCAAATTTTCTGACATTTTTGTTTGTCCACAGAACATTTCGAGCATTTTAAGATGACTGTTTATACAACTTAGTTTTTGTGCATGCATATATACATTAATTTAAACAATTTCACGCTTACGCTAGCATACAGAGTCATAATCATAATTAAAAGTGACATAAGCAGAAAACAGAGAGACTGTATAAATACTACATTACCAGATGATTATTTGCCAAAACTGTAATTTTCTGGCTAAGACACCACCACATGTGCTTTCATCCAACAAATGTGTACATAAATCACATGGTCTTAAATATCCCGCAACTTAATTTACGTTTGTTTTAGCCGTATGGCAATTTGGCTGTTCAACATCTGCGCCACGTGCTTTACTACTTAACTAGCCTCACATTAGCCGCATTGACAAAGTGGCCTGCATATCAGGTGCATAAATTTTTCCGTGTTGACATATTAAGTGGCAAGCCAGAAATCTCTAGCAAATTTGTGGCTAACAACTTCGAGAAACGCATAAACTAGATAAAAACATGTGGGCTTTTGATTAAGCCACGTTATTGCTAAATATAGCAAATATTTAGAAAGTTATTCAACAAAACAAAATCTTTAGATTTTATATAAAGTAGACAAATAAATGTTTGATACGAAACTTTTTATATCAATTATAGTAAATAGTGTTTAAAATAAATGTTTATTTTTCTAGCTCGTTAAAAATGTTGAGACTCCTAATATAAATATTTCCCAAAAAGTTGAACTGCCAGCGTTTAATTAGTTTATATTATTCTGTCAGAGAATATTCGCAAATGAGCTTGCGACATAAACAGAGAATTGATTAGATGCGCTCAATCTGAAGTCAATCACCGAAATGGATTTTGTATCTTGTTCAAAGCTAGTTAATTACAATTTCATCTAGTTATATTGCGTATACGCCACATCAGCCGCCGCAAATATCCATTTTGCTGCTGTTGCCGCCGCTGCTGTTGCCGCCGCTGCTGTTGCCGCCGCTGCTGTTGCCGCTTTCAATGTAATTTTGTTTTGTCTGTTTTTAGCAAAATTTCGAACTGCTTGTTTTGGCTGAATTTTGGCTTTAATAAATATTTGAAATAGTTATTTTGCTTCCAGCTACAGTTTTTACGATTTGTCATTTAATTAGCTTTTGAACATGATTTAAAGAGTGAAAATAAATAAATATGAATTTTGTCTGAACGAATGCGAGAACTATGATAACTTTAATTAGAAATAAACTAGAGTAAATGTAAATAAAAAGTAAAATGAATTAATAATGTTATTATGCCCCGAATCCAACAAAAATTCGTGTAATATGTATACAAAGATAATTAAAATCTATGGAAAGGCCTTTTTAGATCCCATTAATAATACAGCCTTCTAAATATTTGTCCGATACAAATTACTTTGTCGATTTTAGATATTGTCCTTATACATATCTATTTAAATCTGCTGCTGCTGGATATAAAATTCGTTTGCTCTTTTGGTTTATTTGCAACGCATTACAACTAATAAGAGTTTGTAAGAAGCACAATGCAATGTATTTATTATTTTTGATCTCAGCACACTTTCGTCTAGAGCTCTTTGACCTGTTTAGCTACTTTAATGTTAAAGAGCGGTCATTACAAGTCTTGCACTTTAAGTTATTTTCCTCTTTTCCTTTTTTTCTACCCATGAATGCAATGATTTTTCATTGTTTTCTCAACAAATGCCAGTTGTCTGCAAGTTAAGCGGATTAAATAGCGCATTGTGCGAAATGTGCAATGCCAACAAACGACAGCATTCAACGGACGGACAATAGACAAAATGTCATGGCGCTGAGCCAAATCCAAAATAGTGTACATAAATAAATACTCGTTAATGTAAGAATATAAATAGAAGATATATATTTCAAAATGTGCACTTTAACCATTTCTAAGTGTGAAAATAATAGTTTGAAAACGCAGCAAAAAATATTTGCAATGCAAGAATAAATATCAGCTTTTTATACATTGTAACAACAAAAGAAATTCAAATTTAAGAACGAATAATGCAAAATGCAAGCTCTGTGTTTTGTATGCATATAAAATATAGAAGTTCAATTCAAATCCCAAACTAAATATTTCTAAAAAATGTTTTGATATAATGGAATATTTAACAAGGCAACGCTTTATAATTTAATTAATTAAATAATATATATGTTATTGTCGGCCTACTGAGTTGCAACCTATAAACTTTTACTAATGTTTCTACGTTGTGTCTTAATTTCGTTTGTCCTAATTTTCTTATTTTATTTTTTTTGGTCCTTTTCTCAGCTTAATTTATGTACCTGCCAATGGCAGCTAATTTTGCGACTATTTTCCTTCCGCCGGGCTGTCGCGTTTAATTGTCTTTGTGTTTTATGCGATCTTTTTTTTTTTTTTGTTAATGTTTTTGTTTTTATTTTGTTGCTGTCATTTTGTGCCGCACAATTAAAATATAATTAATTTTCTTGGGAAAACTCTTGGCTATTTTCCGCGTTTCCTATATCATCTCAACAGACAAGCAGCTTAGTTCTGACCCCTTAAAGGCAATGACTTTTTAATAGACCTGTCCATTTGGCCTTTTCGAGCCATGCTTCTTATTATTATGGCCAAAGTGACTACGCGAGCTCCATAAATTTATTTAACTCAGGCTTTAATTACTTTTTTTTTTGTTTTGTTTTTTAATGTCTGGTCATTATGTGCATAGCAAGCAGCTTTGAACAAGTGCAGGTGACATAGTAGGCAGACTTTGAGTGTTTGCAACTTGAATCCAACCAGAGTTGTCACTCATATGCACTTAACCCATTTAAGGCCGCGCTTAGACTACTTGAACAGCAAAGTTTGCCAAATTTCAAAAAAATACATTGTTCAACTGATTTATAGTTAGGATAAAAGTAAAGGTGCCATATTTTATTTTGTTATTTTGGTTTTCAGGAAAAAATCATAACTTAAAAAAAAACCATATACTTAGACCTATTTTCTAATCAGGAATCTAATAATATATTCAAATAAATTCAATGCATATTTTATCAATAATTTCTGTCAATATTTGAGATTAGTTAATTATAATTCGAGCATAGCAAACAGCTTAAATAGTATCATAGCACAGACATAGTTTGAGTGTATATGAGCTTAATATGTTTAAGTGGAAACATTGTGTATGCAGTTTATAAGTTTGTCCAAGAAAACTTTAAGTTGTTTCATGCAAAAACAAACTGCAACATTGTAGGTTAGATAGAATTTTAATTGAGTCATAAAATCTATGATACAAGAAGGTATTTCTGACTCCTGAATAATCATAAGAATTCATTAGAAAAGCTTTACAAGTTTTCGACAATTTTTTCCAGTTTTTTACAAAACAAATATTTTGTCTGTGCACTCAACAAATTCAATTAAATTTTGCAAAAATTCTTAAATATTATTCCACAACTTTTATGTAAAATGTTGTGCATTCAGTTTATTACTTGACAGACAAATAACTGTGTTACTGTTGCAGTCAGTGTGCGAAAAACAAAAATAAAAAAAAATGTTCAACAAATGAGTACAATGTGAATTCGTGCTTTAAGGTCTTATTTCTCATGCCTTATCCTTTGATGCTTTTGTCGTTCTTTCTCCTTGCTAATGCCTGAAAACGAATTGTGCTACACACACACACACGCACACTCGCACATACATGTGTATAGTGTGCATGTGTGTGTCTCGGTCTGGTTAACAGTTGTACGTTGCGGTTTATTTGCCTTTTACCCGAATCGCATGCCATATTTGCTCTACACTTTGACATACGAAAATATTCTTTCCATTTTTGCATTTTTTTGCGTCGTTTTATTTATGCTGCAGGTACTGTTGTTTTTGTACTTTTGTTGCTGCTGGCAAAGTTTTGTTATTTTTTTCTTTGTTATTTGTTTCATTTTTTTGTAAGTCGTCGAGGCATGTGTTGCCTGTAGCTATAAAGCGAAGCAAACGCACAGCTAAATGCCAGTTCACTTTTAAGACTTCTTTTCTGTATTTTTTAGCATAAACTAAAACCAAATCTTCAATATTTAAAGGATAATGAAACTAAGAACTTTCAAATTTAATTTTACATTATTGTACAAAAATTTATTTGCATTTCGGCATGCAGCATTTCTGTACTAAAACACCTTTCCATGCAACTTAATTCTTTAATATGGAATTCTTCTGCTTCAGAGCACTCTACACCACATTATTTTTGTAAAAAATTTCACACTGCTGTTATTTTCTCAGCAACAGTCACACATATAAATGCAATTTTTGCAGCCCATTAAATATGCATTTTGCCTGTTAGAGCTTTCAGCACCAGAGACACAACAATAAAGTTGCAACAAATAGCTGAATCCCAGTGAAAAATATATTAATAATGTAAGATAAATGTGTTAAGTTGTTTCATGTGCCAAGTTTGCGGAGTTTTCAGCGTTAAAATATGTTTCATGGCAATTTTAAGTATAAAAATACTGCAAGAATATTACTATTTATTATTTAAAAAAAGCTACACATAATTTAATCCCTTTTTGCTATTTTATTGCTGGCATTAAATTATCTTTCATAAGTAATCTCCTAATTAGCTGCCACTTCCATGCAGTGCGATTAAATCCAATTAAAATTTGACCTCAAGCCAATGATTTGTGGCTTTAAAAATGGCATTTACATTTTTGCCCTACTATTTTTTATTTAATGCTCTCTCCATATATACGAGTATATATGCTATGTTGAGAACTTTTGTTGGTCGGCCATCGTTAATCAATTTGAAACTTTTCGCATTGGTCATTGGCCACTTTTTTATTGGCTGCAATGCAAATCAATCAATGGCAAAGCCAAATGCGATAAGCTTAAATTGATTTAGGTTTATTTGGCTGCCATGACAATTTAATAAAAAAAAAATAAACTTTTGAAAAGAAAAGACTGTCTTCGAATGCTGGAATATATAGCCCTGCAATGGTAAGGAATAGTAACATAGTCGGCAGATTTTAGAGCAAATTTTGATAGAATAAATATATCACAATAAATAAGTTTGGTTGATATATTTCTAAAAAAATAGTAGTTCACTCCAAATGATTATTTCTATGAGAATTACTAAGATATAATGGTCCAATCCATATTAAAATTTGCCAGATTGTCTACACTCTAATAAAACATCGAGCTGCTTTGTTTGGATTTGATATCTTAAAAAACAAAAATGTTTTTCATAGAAAAACTAATTTTTAACTCTTTCGATCCTGTGGCTGCTATAAAATATTGTTTTTTTACTTTTCTATCGATAATTTCAGATTGTTCTGATTATAAAATTATATCGATTTGGCAAATTGTAAACGGTTCTTTTATGCGTTACATATTTCGTAACAAACTTTTAAAACCCTCTTTTAGTAAGGGTATAAAAATCTAAAAGAAATCTTGAAGTTGCCATACTGCAGCACTTTAAAATAAATCATGATAAATGTGCTTGAACCTGCCCCTTTCAACCCAGACATTATACTGTATTTTTTAGTTTATTTTTTAGTTTAGCCCGTGACCTATTCATTCATTGCAAGCCATATATATATACTATAAGGCATTTGCCATTGTCGATAATGTCTAAGAACTATATTTATTTGAAAAGCATGTTGTCAATAAAATACAAGTACACATACATACTATATAATATTTTGTGCAATAGAAATCGAAGCATTTGGAAGGCGAATTCGATGCTGTCTTGTTTATGGCAAACTCTTTTAAGGATATTGTGCAAAAGTTTCGTTTTTTTGTGTGAAATTCTTTTACCATTTGTATTTGATAGTTGCAAAGAAATATGTTTGGTGTTTTCTTTTTGTGTGTATGAGGGTCATAAATATGAAGTTCTGGTTTCAATGCAACTGCGTTTGAATAGAGTTATTTTAATTATTTTAAAATTAAATTAAAGGTGAATGCAATAGTCAAGAAAAACCGTTTTTCCATGCCAAATTGCAACGTTTTCGATGTCAACTTGTAAATATTTAAGTTTAAAATGGAAACACAATTGTTTCCCCACACTAAATTGCAATGCATAGAAAATATTCACAGCAATTTTCACCGTGTTGCACATGTGGAGCGAAAAAACAGCAGCAATAACCGAAGAACAATGTCAGTACGAATTTGTGTTAGTTTCCCAGAAGTGCAGTGTACAACGCCAGTCAAATGTCATGCAGTAGCTTTCCAAAGAAAATTTGACAATAGACAGAATGAAGTCAACTAGAAATGTTTTTGACATTTTCTGCTCTGGAATTTTAGATGAAGTTTCTATTGCTTGAAAGTCTATAGTCGAAACACGATTGATTTTACTTTAGGGTCGAAGCCAGAGTTCTCTGTTTATTGATTTGAATCGAAGCTGATTTATACCAAGATCAAGTCACTTTTAGCAAACTTTAGATCTCTAAAAACCCACTTCAAACCGTTTGTCGCTGCCAAAGGTTTGACAATGTTCTGCCAGATATACAGACTTTTGGCCATAACGTTTAACAAAGCCATAAACAGCAGCAACTTTTGCTCCTTTTTTTTTTTGGGGCAGCTTCGTTTTTCCAAACAGCTCAGCAATTTGTCAATGCAACGTGTTACCAATTGATGCTACATTTTTTATGTGTAAATTTTTTGTTATTTTTTATGTTGCTGGCGTTGCCAGAGTTGCCAAAATTGCTGAATGAAATCAGACAATGGCAATTTGCCAACTTGGGCGTTAACTGTGTGTGTGTGAATTGTGTGTTAAAATGAATGAACATTATCATAGTAATTGGCGGTTCTGCATGGCTGCCTTGTCAACTCGATACGCAGTCAATCAAAAATAAGCAGCCAGCCAGGCAGTCAGGCAGGCAATAGGCAGGCATAAAAAAAAAGAAAATAGCGGAAGCTTATCTTACAGTCAACGTTGACGTACTTAAATTCTATGTTTTGCCATTTTTGCATGTTTGAAGCCTTCTTCGAATACTTTATAGAAATTCAGGCGACCATGAAAATAATTTCTACATCATATCAATCTCGGGGTCTCAATAAAAGTCAAACACAGTGACAGTGTAAACGAATATATATCTTTATATGTCTAAATGTGTGTCTCATTATGGCGCTAAAAGTGTAAAATTTTTGCATACAAAAGTCTCACACATGAGCGCCTGCATTGCCCTATCTATGTGTGTGTATGTGTGTGTGTGTGTGTGTGTGTGTGTGTGTGTGTGTGTGTGTGTGTTTTGGTTGTGCATGTGTGTTCATGCCTGCAGTCGACAGTTTGACTTTTGCTGTGATTTTAACACCCTTTTGTTATTTACGCCACTTTATATTTTAGTAGCTGTCACGACATCGCATGTGCTTGTGTCCCCCAAAAAAGTGTTGCATACATTTATGCGCAAAAAAAAACACTTGGGATGAACTTTAAACTGTTCTCAGCATTAAAAAACTGTCCTCAGCATTAAAGAACTGTTCTCAATGTTGAATTGGCAATATTTTTAAAGTCAAACCACGCATTTAAAAAAAAACTAAATTACATAAAAAATATGTGCGTTAAAAAGGAATTTTAACAATTTAATTATAATCAGCATAATTTAATAAACGAAATTAATTACATTTACCGCTGCATTTGCTACAATTATAAATAATTAGTTCTATTGTATCTCATAATAATCCGTAATTAAAAAGCATAGAAAATTAATTTATCTGTTTTTAAATTGAATATGTTAATTAAATTTTAGCCTTGAAATAAAGGATACTTATTGAGTATGCCCGACTACGGTACACCCTGTTTATATGCACATATGTGCTTTTATGTCAAGCAGTACAGAATTGGAAATGATATTTGAATAACTTCGCTCGAAGTTTAAAATTGTGGCCACAAAGCGATGGAAAATATGAAATAAACTATATCTAAATATTGTATAGGATTGTGTATAGGAATCTACATTAAATATTTTGTATCTTTAACTTATATAATCATCAAGTTTAACGCGTTCTTGGGAATGGGCTAATTGACTCCATTATTGATGCTGATGAAGAATATAAATACTTTATGGGGTTAGAGATGTCTTTTTATTATTATAGCACATATTTGAACAATTTTATAACATCCTTTTAACCAATTTTCATGGCTGCAGGGTATAAAAACATATGAAATTGCAAATGCTAACCACTACAAAAAAAAAATAAGGATATTACTTTTTGGAATGAAAAGCCAACGCAAATTTGCCAAAGATGTTTTTCATGTGCTTTTATTGTCTATGAATTATGAATAAATGTTAACAAAAAAAAAAAAAAGATAAAATCTTGTCGTGCATAACGACAATAAGCAAATTCTAGGCTTGGCAAAATCCTATTGACATGTTGTGCATCTCATTTTTGATGGGCGGAAGATTCCAAGAGGCGGGTTCAAGTGCAGGTTCGTTAGGTTGCCTGAATGTTAATGTTTGTATGCAATCAAATTTCTAAGGACACATCTGGCTGTGGGAAGTATTTTTTTTTTTTTTTATTATTTTATTCGTACTTTTATGTAATTTTTTAGCTCTTAGCTGTTGAAATATAAATGGCATATTAGACAGCATGTATATGATGATATTTGAGCAGAGAGTTTATGGGAAAACATGAGAAAGAGCACAGTATAATGTCGCTTTCTGTAATATTCTAATGTGTAATAAAATTGTTGTGTTATGCTTAATATTAAATAGACAACGGGATTGAATTTTAAGGAATTTTATATATATTTATATAATATTTTTTTTTTTGTGCAGCTATTAAGTTTTATATTATGGTAGGGACAATGTTTGAGTACTTTTTATTTATTGAAATTTGGGCATTTTACGCAGATCAAGTTTGTTGTAAATTTTCGATACTTTTACTTTTCTACTTTTATTTAAAAACTGGACGTTTACATTTTTGTAAATATTGTTAATAAATTTAATAAAAATAATATTCCCAAATGCATAGAAAATGTTGTTCCGAGTATTTTACGCTCCTTAAGTTTATTGTAATTTTCCAATACTTTTACTTTTCTACTTTTATTGAAAAACAGGACGCTTACATTTTTGTAAATATTGTAAATAAATTTAATAAAAATAATATTCCCAAATGTATAGAAAATGTTGTTTTTGGAGCAAAAGCTTATTCTTTTCGAGTTAATTAACTTGCCATTATTAATTTATTTATTTTTTTGACTTCTAGAGTGAACGTATGCATTATTGTAAACAAATATGTAAATAGTACAAATATAATAATAAATTTGATTGTTAACATTGTAAACTGCATAAAAAAATTTTTTTTCGAAGCAATATATTATATTTTTCTAGTTAATTAATCAACCCTAAATAAGTTCTATTTATTTATTTATTTATTTTTTTTTTTTGACTTCTAGACTGATCGCTTACATTTTTGTAAATAAATTTGTAAATAATAAAAATATAATAATAAATGTGACTGGTAACATTGCCAATTGCATAGAAAATTATGTTTTCGAAGCAATATATTATATTTTTCTAGTTAATTAATCATTCATTAATCAGTTTTATTTTTTTTTATTTTTGTTGACTTCTAGACTGTATACAAAACACAGATGCGTCATGATAATTAATTAAAGTCTATCGCATAGAGTATAATAATTTATATACTATGTGGTGTATCTATTTACTGCCGACACACAAATGTCTAAATGAAATTTATTTTGGTTTATTTATCCAATGCATTTGCTCAATCAAAACAATTTGTAGCTAAAAACTTTGTTGCAAATTAATTTGAATTAATTGTTCTTACGTTAGACCGTGAAAACTTTTTGGTTTACATTTCGCTTTACGATCCAACACTTTGAGCAAACTAATATACAACCACAAGAGTAACAACAGGATGGGGTTTGGGATTTGGAGCCGGACAAGTTTAGTGCGGTTTAGTGGCAGCTTCTAATGAAATTCGCTCGAGTTGCTTCCTGTTTATGACACGCCCAAGCATACAAAACTTTGAACATTATGCAGTCATTGTTGTTGTATTGCTTTGAAACTGATAGTGGGCAAAGGGTATAAAGGGGTGTTCTCAGTTCCCGGCCCAGGATACGGCGTGTCTGTGTCACTCAAATGATTAAAGATTTTATTTTATGGCCGTTGCTTGGCTGCGTTTTTGCTGGCTGTCTGGCTTACATTTTGCTACAATTTATCAACTGTCTTCAAGGTTGTCCGAACCAGTTGTAAAAACTTTGCCATTTTGTGTGTATTTTGTGCCCACATTCGTGGCATTAAATTTCTAATTTAATCAACTTGCAGATCAGTTTGGAAAAACACGTGCTACGCCCCCCGCCAAACGCTCAATAAACAAAATATGTATATAGTCATTATTTATGGTCGACATATACAGAAAAGGCATTTTATTTTATTTTCAATTTTATGTAGTTTTTGCGTGACATTCTTAAAAAAAATTCAATTGAAGGAATGAACTTTTGAACTTGTCAACATCATTTTGCCACAAAGTAGAATTTTTAGTGGTGTTGCAATCAAAGGTCACAAAAACACAAACAATAATGATTGATTAATGGTTTATTTTGTTTTTAGTGAAAGTTTTCTAAAAAGAGACAAAACGCGAAATGCGAAATGCGACAATAATCAAGATTTATAACTTAACAAATGTCATTTGTCAAGACAAAGAGAAGCTAAAATCGCATTATTTTCAAATTTGATTATCACCCAGCTAATTACAATGGCAATTTGCATGTTTTTGTATTGTAAAAGCCCAATTCCAATGACAAGCATTCTAGTTATTTATGTACAAATTTGTATTGTAAGCCCAATTTTAATGAAACGCATTGTAATTTTGTGTGAAAGAATTAAATAAATGTCACAATTTCGTGACATTTCCCTCAAAATTATTACAAATGCAGAAAGCCCAAAACAATTGAATTGGGTTGGAATATAAAAAGCAAGATTTGGCAATGATTTGTTAAAATTAAACAAAAATCTTTGCTTTTAATGTAGAAAAAAGGAATTAAAATTAACATAAAATAATAAGTTAATTTTTAATATTGTTAATACCATATTTAAGGTAATATTGAAAGTAGATTTAAAATGCAAAGCAGGCATTTGAAAGGGAATATTATTATTGTTACACGAAAGTGACTTTATATTTCGATAGTTTTTAAGAAAAATTAATAAAGAAAGTCAATGTAAATATATGAAAATTCAAAAAGAGTTTAAGTACAAATGAACATGGAATATTGAAAGATATAAAAAAAATGTTTTCAAGTGATTTATCTTTATTGGCAATTATCTTAATGCAATTAATTAATTCGAATAGCTGCAACGTTTTTTTTCCGCCTATCAAGTTTCTAAGTGGTCAAGCAGTTACCCTGACTAAAAAAAAACTTTAGTCATTGTCTTGATAACACGCTGCATCTATTTTGCATTGAAATTTCTAACTCTGTGGATATTCACAAAAATTTCCTGCCAGAGCTGTTTTGAATTAGTTTTAAAGTTAAGTTATTGCACTACGTCCGGTAGGAAATGACTTAAAATAAACTATTTGAAACTGTTGCGAATGACATAACACAAACCGCCTTTGACAGCATGTCAGAAACTAAAAAAAATAAAATATGTTTATACATAAATATATTGTTTGCTTTGCACTGAAGATAAACAAACCTCTGATATGCAAAAACAATGATTTTGCAATGCAAAATAAGACGACAATGCTTACTTTGAGGACTGTCCATATACCGCATATACACTGAGAATAATATTCATTAAAAAATTACCGAAATCATGTTCATTTCTTGACAAAAGTTTATCATAAATGATTTTTCTTGACACCAAAACTACCAAGGATATAAATATAGGCGCGCAGTGTGTGCATTAAAAACAACGCCTACAAGTATGCAACTCTTTTGCAAACCCTTTCGGTGGGGTATTATAATTTCCCATTTATTTATGTTATACAGCTCTGTCCTTAGATGAAGCGTGTCATGTCAATAAAAAATAAATAAAATGTAATTTAAAAAAATATTACAGTTTTTTTATTTATTTTTTTTATTTATTTATCTATTTATTTATTTATTTTTTTTACTTTTTATTTACTTATTTATTTATTTATTAATTTTTTTAATATGGTAAAATTGAGGACAAAAATGTAATAATAGAAAAACTATTGTTCATCAGTTTGAAGCGTATGCTTTTCCCTCAGTGTATACTACAATATATTCGTTGTATCACCAAGTGAGCCTTCCTAATGAGAAGCTGAAGTAGTATGTCCTTAGCCTGTGCGTGCTACGTGTTATCCGTGTTTGAACGAGCAACTTGTTGTCAACGTTCACACCCAGATGATGAAAGTAAATTCATAGTGCCTGCCAGCTGCATTCGCATTGCATTTATCATCTGGGGCTCATTTGGCATGGATCGTTGTTTGTTTTGCATAAATTTTAACTTGGCCACACTCCGTCTATGCCCTGTCAGCACTGAATAAAGACAAATTTATAAACCAAACTCTGGCCTCATGTGCGCACCCTCCCCACACACACAATGGCGGCTACTTAATATGCCAAATGCTGCACATGGCTAAAAAAATAAAACAACATTGGGATATATATTGTCTGAGGCGCGTTCGGAATATCAAGAATTAGGTTAAACACAAAAAAAATATAGGGATAAACAAACAGCGGCAAAGCTGGCTTAATCAATTGTACACAGACTAAATGGGAATCAAAAGGGAAGGCGAAACATGACTCGAAAGTACGTCAAATTGAAAGACAATTGTGTTGAAAACAATAGTTGAAAGAAGTATGGCAGCTCTTTAATCAAATTGATTGAAAGCTAAGCAACTCAGTGTAGTACTACGGGGATTTGCATAAACTTTGCCATAATACCCATGTGTATGCCAGTATGCCGATATGCCAATATGCTAGTATAACATATAACAGTATGCACAATGCACTGGGCCAGCTTTGCCAACGTTTTATCATGCCTGCGAGCTGACAAATTCCTTCAACACTATGTGTGAAATAAAAGCGACAGTGCGACACATGTCTGTGTGCGTGTGTGTGTGTGTGTTGGGCTCTAGAAAATGGAATTTTCCATTTGATTGGCTTTTGCAATCATATCGAACACTGCACAAGCATAAATTCAATTTAACCGAAGTTACTTATGGTTGTACTATGATACAAAATGTGCAATGCAACAATTGTTGCCAGAGCTACTTAAATATATAAAAATAAAATTGTGGTCAAGTTCAGTTAAGTTTTTGGAGTTCCTCTTGTGTTAGTTACATATATTAATCAAGTATTTGTATTTGTGGCAATCGTTTAGATTTAAGTTTTTTAAACGATATCCACTTAACGTGCCAACAGGATGGAACCTTAACAATCATACATGTTTGCCCTTACACGCTCCATGTGCACTCGACCGTGACACTATTGTAAGTACCACATAGCTGTAATATATTTCACATACTATACAACAATAGTGGGGCACGAGTGTGTGTGTGTGTGTGATGAACAGTAACAGCATGAAGTCTTGTATTTTTATCATGTCAGTTGCATTATGTCACACGCTGGCTACGTTTGCGGCGTATATCCCATACCCAAACCCCCAAGGAGTACTTAACTTAACATTCGACCTTTTGTTACTTTTAAATGGAGACTCGTCGGATTGCAATTAAAGACAGATTTTCTACACTGCAATTCTCTACACTGTCAGGTTGACCAGCTAATTTATTTGTTTATGCTGCTCTCACTTTATTTTTCATATTATTACAAATAATAAACAAATTTAATTTAACTTAAAATTCGAAAATTTGATACTTTTAAATAAAGCCTCGTCTTGCTGCAATTAAAAGCAGTTTCTCTATACTGCAATAAAGAGCTTAAGGCAAATTCTCTACACTCTCAGGGCGAAAAGCTAATTTAATTGTTTATTTCATTTTCATTTAACTTTTGCATATTAATACAAATAACAAACAAGTATTTATATTAAACATATGTAAATTGTAAACACAATAAGCAAAAACATTTAATTACAAATGTAAACAATATTATTGTGTTTTCATATGAAGCAAAAAATATCATACAAAAATCCTTTCTGTTTGATGTTAACATAAATGGAAATTAATTGATATGTTTCAACTGAAATCAATTGAAAAACAAATAAATATTTTGCTGTCAAATGTTTTCGTTTGTTTTATCAATTTTTTTTAATGGAAATCAATCAAATTGAAATGTTTAATTACAAAAATATGCCGGAAATTGCAAAGATTATACAGAGTGAATATTGCTTGCTGTAGCTTTAACAGGGTATATATGTGCAGCAATGCAATATACACTGTCGTTTTTTTTTCAGAAAAGAGTATAAACATATGCATACCATATGTTAAGTGAAAGACCGCAATGGAAACTCTGATTGATTAACTCTTTTATATACAAATCGAAAGGCACCTGTGAAACAAATCTATAGACCGTAACCCAAAGGCCAATTTGAATTTGTGTGTGAGTGTGTGTGTGTGGCTCTGACAAACCACAAATCGACAGTCAACAGTCGACAGAAATGCTTCAACGTCAAACCAGATTGATTATATAGAAAGCAAAGCAGCCGCCTCCATGTAGAACATGTCAAGTAATAGAAATAAAGTGGAAAAATGGAAACTTCCTCTTTGGTCTTCTCACAGGCTATATGGCCAATCTGTTTGCATATATTTATATATACATATATATACATTGTAGTATATATATATATATTGCTTGTGTTTACATCCAGCAGCTGTTTGTTGTTTTTCTGCTGATGTGAGCACAAAAAATATTATTAATCATTTTTGTGCTGGCTGTCAGCTAAATATTGATGCCTTCAAAAGGAAAATTTAGAATTCATCTGCAGTGTAGACCATAAAATTGAGTTAGGCCTAGAAATATGAAAAACATTGTATAGATTCAATTGCCTTGAAAATAGAAATACATATATTTTTTAAATTGTAAAAGAAAATAAAATAAATAAGTTTTCGAATTTTAGAAATATTTTAATTGCTTGTTATTGCATTTGCATTAAAAATGTTTTGCAGCACAAAGCAATTGCTGTTTGCTCAGAGCCAGTTTTTAATGCCAAACAAATTGCCAATGCGACAGAGAGTCTTCAACAAACCCAATTAATTTGGTTTTTTTTATTTTTTATTAGTTCTGGGATTTGCTTGCGGCTGCCCAAGTTTAATTAACTTTTACAGCTAAAGTGTTGTCAACAGGCCAATTGTACAATAACAGAAAATAAATAGCAAAAACCAAAGCAAATCAAGCAACAAAATTATTATAAAATTTAGCAAAACGAAATTGCAGGCAATCCAATTTTCAAGAAGTCATGGAAATTGCTTTGGGGTCTCTTGACCAGCAATTAAAAATAATGAATTTTTAGTTGAAAATGCCACTGAAATGCCAATTCAAATTTATTTTATAATAATCGTTTAACTAACAATTTCTTAAGCAGCCAACTGTAGGTTTAAACATTAAATCTCAGTTAAACCTATTAAAGAATTATTAAAAGTTATGTTGAGCATAAGAAAAGCCAATTGAATAGAAAAAGAATTAAATAGAAATTAAATTAAATGTTGTAGTTTATGCAAACAATTTCATTGTCATTATTTTGCTACAGAATTAAATAAAATATATGCAAATATAACTTACAATTTAATGCTGTTTAAACTGTTTAGCAAATGTTTTCAGATTAAAAACAGAAACATATTATTTTAAAGATTTTTTTTATTAATTGTCAATGAATTGCAGAGAAACAAATAAATTGGGTTTAACCATGAAAATAAATAATTTTTCTTAAATTTTCGTAGATGCGATATTTTCACTTATGCCACTTTACTGAGAAATAGTCGCAAATTAGAAAATTCAAATTAAGAAAATTCTCCACTTTTATAAACTATGATTAATTCACTATCCGCAGTAATTAACCATATCTTACCCTTGAATTTTCTTTTATGCCTAAAAAACAATTTTTAATTTAGTTTAAGCAATATATTCAGTTAGACATAAAAATCAGGCATTCAAAAATTCGAAGCTGCAAATTTAAGTTTAAATTTAAAAATATGACAAAAATCGAAATTTAAGCGCTATATGCCCAAAATATAATTTTTGATTAACTTTTTACAACATAGTCATTTCTTTCTTGTTTTTTTTTTTAAATAAATGTTATGAGATCAGAGATATTTTTTTGCTGCGTCTAAAGCTTTACTCTCACTTATTATAAGCTCATGTCGTGAAATGCTTTTACAATTGGGCATAGCATAAAAAATTATATATAGAACGCTTAGCTTAAAATTTAAAAAAAAAATGTCAAAATTATAACAAGAAGATTTACTAACTTAAAAAATGCTTCGCTTTCATATCATGCTCGTAATTATGGACTCACTTCAGCTACAGTTACAAAAAAAAAAAAAAGAAAAAAAAAAAATTTATGCAAATTTTTTGTTGTCTTTCGCATATTTTGGCAAACCAAATCTTTGAACCTATTTCAGTGTTTGCCTTTTTTTTTGTGTTCTGTTTTTGTGTCTGCCACGAGTTGGCAGTTTTATGACAACTTACTGCCGTTTGTGCCAGTTCAAGCAACTGTGTGAAGATGCCCTTTAAACCCCGTCTCATCCCTCTGCTTGTTAGTTACTTGTGTGGCGTCAGTTTTGTGTACATTTCGAAACAAATAGAAACTTTAAGCCAACGGCGCCATGTGTTTATATACTTTTGTGATTTGGGTTGCAAACAGAGCCTGAACTTGGCCAGAAGCATTGGTCAGTGCGCTGACCTGTTTCTGTTTCTATTTATCTCCATTTCTCTCCCTCTCTCTCTGTAAAATATAACTCTCAGCTATTTATGCAAATGACAACAAGCTTACAAAACGCGTACACTTGTTGGGTCAAAGTTGAATTGAGTATTTTGGATTTTGAGCTGGCTTTAGGAAATAGCTGCATTTTGCATTTTAAATAAATTCCCCAGCATTAACTGTAACAACACAGCAGAAAATATATACATTAAAACAAAAGGAAATTTTTAGTTTGCATTTTCAATAATAGTCAAATTCCAGGCACGTTCGCTCAAGCGCTTAGATTTTAACGAGTTCTAAACTGAACGAAACAGCGCGAATAAAACTGAACGACTGAGTGCACGAACTAACTAGCAAAAATAAAATTACATTTTCCGCGTACATTAAAAATAATTAAGATTGCCGAATATTTTGCATTTGCATATGGAAAATGCAGTCAAAAAGTAAATTAAATATTAAAATTAATTGGCAAAGAAATTTTAGTTAGCATTAGCACAGTTTATTTGTCGTAATTGAATTTGCTGTTTAAGAAAAAAAAAAGAAAAATGTAACATTTTTTAGTATTAATGTTAAAATTTGATT
This sequence comes from Hirtodrosophila alboralis, assembly GCA_035043045.1. Lineage (NCBI taxonomy): Eukaryota > Metazoa > Arthropoda > Insecta > Diptera > Drosophilidae > Hirtodrosophila > Hirtodrosophila alboralis. The sequence goes on along the minus strand of JAWNNH010000210.1, from coordinate 495,501 downwards.
TTGTAAGATTCTGTTAGTTGGTAAATTGTATATTTAATCTTAAAGTCTTATCTTAAACTTAGTTCTGTCTCATTTCCGCCTTTAAGCCCATTTTGCTTGACGAAATTTACAGAATTCGAAATATTTGAATCTTTTACAAACCACAATTTTAAGCATCTCTTATCACAAAGCCACAATTTCTTAGCGACTCTACCTTAGCTAACTGCTGCATAACTTTGACTCATACTTAATTTTCACTTAGTCAGCGTTCAGAGTGTCTAATTAATTTACAAAATAGTTCTATGCCATGTCATAATGGCGCCAAAATATTGAATTGCCTTTGACAAAACTGAAAACTAGTTCACCTTGCCACACACAAAAACACATAGAGAGAGCTAGAGAGAGAGGGGAGAAGGGAAAGGTGGCATGTTGCCTTTGGGCTCACTAATTGCATGCGATTTGTTTGAGAGGAAAAGTTTCCTTCAAAGGCCAACGAATTTGCATTTTCTCACAGAGCAGGCAAAACATTTTGCGGAAATTCGCCTACACAAAAAAAAATATTAATCACCTTTTAGTGCACAGTTATGTTCTTGCTACCTACACGCACTTCAGTTCCTGCTTATTACAATAATAATTTTGTGGGCGTGTCATTGCCACACAGCTTATACGCCCCCAAAGAGCATAACTAACTTCATGACTCTGCAATTATGATTATATCCCAGGCAACCCAGTCAAAGTTTTTCTTCACGTTGACCAACAGAAGTGGCAGATATATATTTGGATATTGTGTGTGTGCGTGGGTTGTTGTGTTTACATAACTAGCGCATATGTGGCACAGACACTGGTCAAATATATTCGTTGTAGTTAGTTTTGTTTTATTTTTTCATTTTATACCCTTTACCCAAAAAGTTATAGAAAAGGTTGTATTAGTGTAATTTTATACAAACATTTAAACAGTTTTTAAATATTTCATAATCATAAAATTTGAAATTAATTACTAATATTTGAATACTTAAATATTTATATACATTGCTGATTACAGGGTATTTCAACTGGTTCAAGCACACTCTACAAAAGTTTTCATTTGTTTTCGGTTACCTCTGTTGGTCGCAGGGGGGCGTGACCAAAATACTGACCAAATTTAGTACAAATTTAGTTCGTGGTTTGTGTTTTGGTTATCGCTTGTTGTAGAGAGAATCATGTTGAGCCTTAATTGGACAAGGAGTGGTATAATTTATAATTGCATTTAATTTAAAAGCATTTAAAATAAGCTTTATTTAAAGCATGCCAACAAATTAAAAAGTGATATAATGTTACATAAATATTTGTATGTTCATTTGTAAAAAGAAAATAAGAATGTGAACTATGCTCTGGGGGGTCAACTAAAGGCGTCGCCAGCCAATGTCCGAGTTCAGGTTGATGTTCTACGTCTGTGTTTACTCACCTGCGTCTCATCTTGCATCCAACCCTGCCTCCCCTGCTGTCATCAACGTAATTATGCTGTCAACAAAAAGCACATCACGGTTGGCCAGTTGAGAGTCGAGATGCCAGCCAGGCTGAGGCTGAGGGGGAGGCTGAGGCGGAGGTTCCGGCTGAACCTGATTCTCCGGCTGCTGCTGTAGTCATCATCAGCTGCTTGTCGTCCACTTAAGTTCTTCTACTTGGCATCGACGTGCAAAAGTATTTAACGCCGTGCACGTTCCTGTCGTTGTCCTGCCGGACAGCCGAACTGCCTTACTGTCTAACTGACTGTTTGTCTGCGTTTCTGTCAGTCGCTGCGTCTGTCTATCTGGCACGCCTTGGGTAAATATTTATTTAATGTTTATTGGCACGCACTTTACCCAGGCTGCCGCTGCTTAATTGTGCGTTAAGCATTTAACAATCTTTTCTTATATTTTATTTTTTGATTCAGCTTCCATGCAATTTATTGCTGACTGTGTAATGTTGAAATAATTATTTGAATGAATCAGTAAATTACAATTGTGCACAAATTGCAAAGTATCTATATTAAAAGTATTGGAAATTACTAAAAAAAAGGGAAATTATTCAACGATTACACAACACTGGACATTAGCAAAACAACACTAATTGCTTGCAGTATTGCAAGACTTTACAAATATTATTTAGACCAGCAAAACCTGCAATTAGTTGATTGTTCGTTTAATTAAAACCAAAAATGCACTACATTTTCTGTAAAAGCCAAAAAATCTTTTGTTGATTGCATGCTCAGCTTCAATGCGCTTAGGGCTCCTTAACGTTTCTCTGGCAACTGGCTTAAATGTTCTCTTGGCCAGTTCTTGGCTCTTGGCTCTAAAGAAAGAAAGAAAACAAAAAATTAGATTGGTTAATTTCTTGGAAAGTGTGATAGCAGCTAAATAGATTTTTATATACTTACTCTTACTACACATGCAACTGTCAGACACGGCTTTGGCTTTGGCCTTGACATTTATTTGGAAATGTTGAACTGCAGGAGCCAAAAAGTTTCAATTAAATTGCTTGAGTTGGAATCTTTAAGGTTTCTTTAAGTTTTCAAATGCAGGTTAAATGCAGCTTATGGCATAATTGAAGCTTATACTCGATTCTCAATAAGTAAGTTTTTAATAATAACAACAACACTTGGCAATAATATAGACACTTTGATTTATTTGACCCAAAAAACTACTGTACAAAGGCTGTCTCGAGTCTGGAGACAAATGTTACATAAATATTTGATTTAAATGCCAACTTCTCGCTTTGGCTTTGGCATAAAAGTTTCCGGTTCCGGAAATGATGAATGATTCGCACGCATACGTTATTTATCTCAATCTCATCAATTATATTTGTGCTTATGTTTTGTTTGGGCTCTTAAAGCTAACTGTTTTGAAGTTAAATATTATTTTTTGGCATTTAAATGCTCATGTTGCCACACGCTGCGTATACATGGTGTGCGCAACACCATGGGGAGTCACTGAAGTCACTCGAAAGCACAGAATAACAGAATAAATGCAGTTGCATTTTGAATAAATCATTTGTAAATCCACCTATGGGTAAGCACCTGGTCTGCTTGATACTGTTCATGCTATTTCATATAGGGTATGCCAACAATTTCTTAGTTTTTCATAGCCACAATATTAAATTCAAATAAAGAACTGCTTAAACGCTGTAGACAGTAGGCAAGTGCTTGATTAAAACTTTCTTCGAACATTGAACACGATGTAACATTTGCTGTTGCTGCTACAGCTTAACAGTGCTGTGTGTTAAGTTTGCTGTTAGCCAAGCGCTGTTAAAATATCCCAAAACAACAGCTAACAGCATCGCCGACAGAGATTAACAGTGTGCTGCTTTATCTAACAGACAACAGACACACTCGACAGTCTTAAACGTGATTTGAACTTGTGAACAGTGCTGCGGACGCTGTGTCCTGCGGAAAATTACGAAAATATTTTCAATTCAAAGTCGTGAAAAATTACATATGAGAAATAATATAAAACTGGAAATAAAGTGTAATAAAGTAAAAAATTTAAAATATAAATATTCAAAGCTGATGTGACAATAAAAATATATAAAAATAAAAATGCGAATTGCATAAATTATTGTATTCCATAAAAAGAACGCAAAATTATTGAATTCAATTTTTAAATATATTGAAAAAGAAAAGCGTATTTCTGTGCTAAAAAAAAGTGTAAATTTTTTATGGAAACAAACAAAGAAAAAAATGGCATTAAAGCTGAATAAAAATTAAATTAATGTGCATGAATTCATTAAGCATTGAAGCATAAACTAATGATTTTTTATTTTTTGCTACAAATGTGCATAAATTACTAAGTGCAAAAAGAACATTATCAATTAATGAGTTTTAATTAATATTTAATGGTGAGAGAAATGCTTGTAAAATACATTAATGCATTTATTTTAAGCTTATCAATGTTTATATACAATTTAATTACTCAATCAAATGAAGCAAAAATTCGCATTAATCTTAAAATTGTTGGCCTTAGGCTAAATACAAAAGACTGTTGACAATTTTTCCATACAATTGCCTTTGCAATTACCCCCAAAAAGTAAACAAAATAGATGTAAATTAATTAGTTTCGATTTTGTCGCGCTGCATTGCTATTTAATGGTAAAAAGCTAAGCAAAATGAATGCAAGCCAAAAAACAGATTTATGGCAACAATTTTAACTCAATGCAAAAGCCAATTAGGATTTGACAATGGAAAACGGGTTAAAAGGAAATTTATTGTGAGATTTTGAGGTGTTTGTGGATTTTTAAATATGACATTGGGTGTTTTCAGAACGAAATTTAATTTAATGTTTGCCTAAGTGTTCCTTACTTCATTTTTTCTTACGTTGAATAATTCGTATTTACTGCCAGTGTGTTATAATATATTTAATATATAAATAAAAATTATTTTTATTAATTTTATTAAGAAAATTATTAACAAATAAATTTTAACCTACTCTAATTAAAGAGTGCAAGTTATTGGGCTTTCAACTCTGTTAAGAATGAAATAAGAATGAATGTGGTCTGCTTAATGTAAACTGACAATTATTTGAGTGACCATAAGTTATATTTTGTCAAATTGTAGTACTTGTGCTATATTTATTTTTATATTTATATTTGCTATATGTGAGTTGGTACATGAAAACGAAGCTTAGGTGTTAAAAAAAACATTTTCCGCTTTTTTATATACCGATTCGGATAGAAGAGAATAAAATGAAAAGCGAAAAATAAATGTTTTTTTTAATCTGTAATAAAAATAGAGAGAGGGAGAGATTAAATATTATTTTTATGAGCTTACATGAGATTTTTATTATCCCTCAACAGCGGTTTTTCTTTAAAGTTTGGTTTCGCACGTAAACTCTTTGTTCACAGACCAATTGTGAGTTACTTTAATATAAAAAAATTAAATAAAAAATAAAAAACTCATTCAACATATTACAAGCTAGGTATATACCTTCTAGGCTGGTCTCATCAATAAACTTTTTGCTGATTTTGTTGACAATGCCAACTTTTATTTTTTTGAGGTTATCGAATCTGTGTGTGCTCATTCATCCTCCTCCTACGGGTCGCATTTTCCTGATGGTCTAATGAGTTTACGCCACCAACTTGTGATACTAAAATTTATTACACACCATTTTCGCCTTTGCTTTAAGGGGCCAAGTAAGAATTTCCACATCACTGAATGTACCGCTGCATTTGGCAATTTTTCATAGGGTTTCCAACGCGTTTTTTTTTGCTCATTCAGTGATCAGGTTATTTACTATGACGGGGTTATCCTGTGTATGTGTGTATGTATTTATGGTCAGCCCTCATTAGTTTTGGGCCATTGGTCAGTTCACAAAAAGGCGAATAGCACTTACAATAAAAAGCTGGCCAAAATATCAGGCTTAAAAAAGTTGCCTTGCTTTTTGACCTTTTTTCGCACACCAGCATTTTGGGTGATATTGTGGGCTTATTTTCAGTATAATTAAAGCAGAGAGAAGGTGAAATTCTTGTTAATAACTTTTTAACTCGTTGTCACAACTATTAAGTCTATGTGTGTGTACATTTTAGCACCTCAATTCAATGTTAAGTTTTCATCATGAGCAGCAACTAATGTTAGTGTAAATTGCTGTGAAAATAAGTTGAAATTCGTTGCAGTGTTTACGCTTCGGTCGGTTGCAAGTATGTTCTTACTTTATTTAAACTTGCAACTGCATACCTTTTGAGGGTGAAAATGTTTTGAGAAAATATTTATAAATAAATTTGTCGTTTTAGTTAGTTTAGTTTAATTAAAAGCATTCCATTAGTCGACTAAAGAATTTCGTTCTGTTTTTATTAAAATTCTCTTTGAGTAACAATGTTATTGCAACAAACTAACAATATATATTAAAGTCGGACAATATGGCATATATTTATTAACATTTAATAAAACTTTATCAGACAAAAATAATTTTTATTCTTTTATTTTATTTCTTTGAGTATGTAGTCTTCAGACTGTATTTATATATTCACATACTCTATGGGTAGAATAAAAGACTTGAGTATTATAAATTGAAAATAAGTAAAATGACGAAATAGACAAATATATAGTATTATCTTTTTTTCCAACTTTAACATATTATTTATTGAACAAAATTCGCAATGCCTTAACATTTTTCTAATTAACAGCAAACAGTTGATCTATTTAACAACCTCTTAACAGACTCAAACGAAACATAACAATGTTAAAATATAGCACTTTTAACAGTGTTAAATGCAATATAATACACTGTTTCAACAACATTTTAAGTCACATTCCAAAAAGTGTCTAATTAAATGAAAAATATTTAATAGCAAGCCATTAAAATTTTAATAGCTCTCAGAATTTCTGACCATCGAGTAAAGTTTTAGTGTTAAATAAAGTTTTATTTTGCAGCCAGGCTAAGCAAGACTGTTGTTTGCTTATGGAATATTTCTCTTTTAAAGGCAACTAAATTTAATGTGAACATTTTTGCTAGCTCAAAACTTTGTTCGACTTTTATAATCAAGTTAGAGTTAATTAACATGTTATATGCTATTTATTCAATTTATGACTTAAAGCAAGGCAAAAATGTTGCCTTGGCCATATTTAATGGCAATGTAATAAAATTTAAGGCCGAATATCATATATTCTTGGCACGCCCGATGCCTTTTAGGAGTCCTTGTGTGTGTGTGTGTGTGTGTGGTATAAACACTTTCGCCAGGAGAACGATTTTGTGCTGGAAGAGTGAAAAGCAATCAAGTACTTATTTAAATTGAGGCAAAAAGAATCCTTTTGCTTTTCAGCATCTCGATTAAAGTTGCCGCCCAACGAGGCGTGCCACTTGCCACTTGCCACACTTGGTCACACTCTGTTCACTTTTTGGGGCTTCTTCACTGATGACTGAGCGACGGAATGTCAGAAATTGAATTATGGCGACCCATCGCCTTAATTAAAGTCTCAATGCTGCAGTGTGCCAAGGATTAATAACAATGGAAGTGTTTGAATGCAAATGATGCCCCTGGCGACCATTTTTGTTTGCCTGCGCAAATAAATAAATATTTTACGCAAAACAACAACAGCAAAAAAATAAAGAATACGACGGCAAAACGTCGACAAAACGCCGCTTTCCACTGAGGTTTTTTCGCCCCCATTTTGCTACGGTCTTGGGACCCGTGCGGGCAGCCTTAGAGACCGGAAACGGAAGCGCACATTTGGCCTATGCCGGAATGCGTGAATGCCGCCGCACAGTTAGTTTACCCAGTCCCCAGTTCCAGTTCCAGTCCGTCCGCCAACATTAATATTTATTATGGCATCCGTTTTTATGGCACTTTAAAGCTGCTCGCCTCGCCTTCCATTTAACGGCAACTTGTGTCAGATTAACGCGCCACGCGGCTGCCATATTTTAATGAGGTGCAAAGCCGCCATTTTGCCCATGCAGCGTTGTAATCACGAGTACGCGAATACTATATTGTATAGTATAAAAAAAAAAAACAAATATGGGTATATCCGAGAAACTGAAATACTGCATGCATCTTTTGTTATTGAACACTTAACAAAATATTAATTAAATATTGTACTATGTAAATTCTCGGGCATAATGGGAATTAAATGTTGTGTATCAATGTGGGTATTAACACTTTACATATAAGTATATTGAATTGAATTTCAATGAACAGCTTAAAACAAGTAATTCTTTTTTGTTAAAATTAACGTTTTTAATGCTTGTGGGCTTAAAAGTGCTTAAATATGGCATGTAACAATTATAGTAGTTAAATTCTTAAACTTAATTCATAGCACTCAGATACTTTCAATGACTTGGCACTCTTTGATCGATATTTATGCGGTTATTCGTTAAAGAATTGAGTATATATTAAGTTGGCATATAAAGAACTCACTTGCTGACCTGTTATCCCGAGAGTAAATGATGGTAAAGGCAATCAAAGATAATGAGGTGATAGAAATGATCCCGAAGAGAATAAGGAGAGGGTTGACTTCAGTGGAGGAGGGGGTCCCTTCAGCTCGAGCGTTAAGCACAGAGTGCCGCCCAACAGCAAGTGCATCGCCTTATATAGGACTAGTGGCAACTCTGTTAACTTTAACATTTTTATGTTACTTTTAACAATTTTCTGTTAAGTTTAACATTTTCTGTTAATGTTAACAGAGTTATCAGCCTATATAAGGCGATCAGCTTGCTGTGCGGCGGCACTTTGTGTTTGGCGCTCGAGCTAATGGGACCCCCGCCCTCCTCAAGTCAGCCCCCTCTCCACCAGTTACTGATTATCTTCGGAATCATTTTTATCACCTCATTATCTCGTGCCATTGGTTCCCCTCTGTAGTCTACCCCGCAGCAGCCCCTCTCGTACAGATATTTATTCTCTTCGCGATCTTCTCTACCAGCTCATTATCTGCAATTGCTGCCAACTTCGGTAACTCAAGGGATAACAAGTCAGCAAGTCTTTTTTACATATTCCTATATACTTTATACTCTTTAACATACATTTATGCTAATTCTAAGCGGCGTCTCTCTTAAATTATTTAAGAGTTGGCTGTTAAAGATATCAAAACTGTTGTGAAGTTAATGTTGTTATCCATGCTGTTATTGCTTTGTAAATTATTTTGAATGCAATTTTGCACTAATTATATATTTGTACCTCGTTAAACATATTAATTTATTTATTCATTTTGTATTTAAATATATATTTATATATTTTAATATGTATTTATGTTTAACACTCGAATAATGCGTTTTTATTCGATGGGCTTAAATTTCTGCATTTAATCATTTATCAATCGATTGTATATTCACTTGAAGCTTAATACAGAAAGAAAAATACTAGATTGCTTTAAAGCTGTGCTAGCATTGTATAATAATATTCCATTATATTTATTAATATTAGTTAACAAAATTCCTTTAAAGCTGATTTTAAAACAAGTTGCTATAAATAACTTGGCTTGCTTAAATTGCACTCTAAAAGTTATAATGGGAGCTAATAATTTCCCTACTAGGCCCCAGAGAATACAACAATGCACAAGAAGTCAAAAAGTCCTACTAATGTAAGCCAAAAGCCAAATAATCAAGAAAACACTTGACTATGCACAACAACAATATATAAGTCCCTGCTTAAGTCCGATTAGTCAACAAGTTGCGCCAACTACACGACGGCATTTGCATTTCAAGGTAATTTAATTAAATGAGTTTAAAGTTTAGTTGTGGTTGGAATTTGTTTTAACTTTCATCTGGATAAATATCAATGCAATTACAATAATAGCCGTTGTTTGTTGTTTGTCTAACAAGCTACCACATTTGTATAAATGCAAATTATTTGCATTTGCATTTGTAAAAATGCCAAAAAATTCAATTTTAAATTATTGCCCGAGTCTGTGTGTATTGCTTATACAAATGTTGCCATGGTTAGACCAAAAAACAACATTAAATGTTAAATATATATATATTTTTTTTACATTTAATTTTGCCGCCACGTGGCCCCTCAGCTGAAGTGCTCTTGTGTACAACATAAAAAGAACAATAACCAAAAAAAAAAAGGTTAAGAGCACATTTTTCGCATAATCTGTATAAAGTGCTTAAAATTGTGAAACGAATCTAAAAATACAATTTCTAGCAAAATACAAATAAAATGTAATAAAATTGAAAATTAAAATTTGCCAACAATTAGAAATAAATATCGTAAATCATGCAAAGCCTCGATTAACAAACAGCGCCTTTTGGCTTATAACGTACTTATATTTATTTTTTGGCTGATTTATGGCATCCATGCTGCTGCCATAACATGCATATTTATAGGAAAAGCCATACATATATTAAACTGCCTTAGTCAGGTCATAAATAGATCATCCGCTAAGCCTCCCATTCGAAATTCGAAGGAAGTACGCAAAGTGCTTCACTCAAGTGGCTTATGCCGGGTTTCTCTATATTTGTTTTCCCTGTTCGTATATTTGAGTTTGTGTTTGTGTTTGTTTGCGCCAAGGCAAGCCTGAAAAATGACTGAGTTTGTTATTCGAATTACACTTGATAGACTTGAATAATGTGGTTAATTATACCACAGTCGGAATATATATGCTATGTATGCGTGCGTGTGTGTGTGTGTTTGGCATTGCAAACAAATCTCAAGAAGATTACAAATGAGCCTGTGTATTTGTGCGTGTAAAAGGTCAAAGGTCGGTCACATGGCCACTTGCTTAGTTAATTATCACTCCACTGTTAAACTGATAATAAAATTGGCTTGGCTCTGAAAAAAAAAAAATATAATTGGATTGTGGAAATGTTGATTGCTAAGTCTATGGAGAGAAAGCGAAAGGAATTGTATAATAATGTATATGCGAAACGTTTTTAACATTCAATATGCACTTAAAGTTACACTAGCAAATGAACATTTTGCTTAAAATGGGATTAAAATTTGTGCATAAAACTAATTTCCCTACATAATACCGCGTTTGTCTGTAATTCCCTGCGATGACGACACGGGACAATGTTGGGGAGCAGCTGGGATTTATATAAATATAACACGCAGTTCGCAATTGCAGCTAAAAATAAAGCACAATTATGTGTTATATAAATATGCATGTGGGTTGCTCTATAGTTGCATACTCTGTGCCCACTCTAAATATGAGAGAATGACAACTCTGCAAATCCCTAGACAACGCTATAATCATCGAAAACAAATACGACAACACTTGAATATTTCTGCAAAAAGTAACGTCGCAAAATAACTATTTTACTACCTTAAAATGTGTGTTATAAATAACATAATACTTTTCTAATTAAATTTAACTAATATGCCCATTGATAGCATCTATTGTGTGCTAATGCGCTTAACTTATAAATGATTTTCATATACACAGCTCTAGCCACAGGTGGGCTGTCACATTTAGAGACTATCTTAAGAATAATGTTATGGCATGCTTCTAAGTGCTTAACCACCTTAACACAATCAACAATCAACAACAACCACAAGAATGTTGCCACAGTTCGCAAACTTTTGCTGCCGTATTTATTATTACAAGCTGGGGTAAAAAGAAAACAAGCAGCATATCAGCAATTACAGGAACTGGCACGCACATACATTCATGCCCCAAATTTCAAGCACAATCAACTTTAGCCTTCACTTGAAGTTGCAGAAGGCAGAAACCAAACGGCAAATGCCAACGACAAAACCCGCCAAACGACACAACGACACAGCGACAACAACGACACACACAAGACAAATAAAAATGACTCCCGCGTGTGTAATCCACGTTCGTTGGTGAAGCTGCGGCTCTTTAATAACAGCGGGAAAAAAGTGGGGCAAGGAACCTTCAGGAATAGCGGGTATGTTACACAGCTATCTGCTGTACGCATCATTTAGCAAACATACGTATGAGTGACAACATTAAATAATCCATTTAATGTGGCGTGTATATCATTTCAATGTTATCACTGAAAATCTACGTGTAAGCACAACAACAACTTTTTCGTTTTAAAAAATTGAATAGGTAGTACGAGTATAAACAAATTGGGAAACTCAACCTGAATATCGGAAAATTCGATCTTTAAGCAAAGTTTCGATTGTGACAAACTACTTCTTATACTGGGAAACAATAGAATTTTGGTTTAAGCATGAGCTAACACTTTTGACTTTTTGCTGTCGCCTCTTATCAAAGTCATTGCACATCAGCGAAAATCGAAAATTAAAGGCTTATATAAAAATTGATTTAATATTTAATTTTTGCATTTCAATTGTATGATTTGTATATAATTTAAAGTAAGCGAAAATACGCACAGCCCAAGCCAGTATTAATTGGCACGGCCAGCTTATTTTTTGATAGTACACATATCGATCGCTTCCATTTATGTGTTTATTGCTTTTTAATGGGATATATTTATACTCTTATAAGACAAAGCTGACAGATAGTTAAAGTAATTTAATATGCAAATAATATTATTTTATGGAATTTGTTGCCCGTCAGGATATTCGCGCGTAGACGACGTTGCGAAGACATGTTGAATCTACCAGTTAAGGATAAATGTGAGATTGGAAGCGATCTACCCCTGTCAAGCACCTAAACTAGATATGGGATTAGGGATCAAAATCGATCCCTTAAGTTTTCTCACAGGGACTTTCATAGCAGGGATTTTATGTACTTTTTTAAAAATGTCCTCTTATATTGTACGTTCAATTATAAAAAAAAGAACATTTTTATTGAATATTGAGCTTTACTTGGCTATATTTAATTTTTGGCCAGTGTACGCTGTCAGCATCATTTGGCCAAGCAATTATTCAGGTCTATGCCTTTGTCTACCACACACACACATGAGAAACAGCATCTTTTGGTAGCATGATATTCATGTACAAATTACCCATCTGTTTTGCTTGCTTTCGACTGCGTCATCAACATCTTTGTCGTGTTGCTTGCTTTCTTGCTGGCGCTAATTGTCAGGCGCAAGCCAGTCTCCGGCCTGCCAATTTTGTGCAAGTTGGGAAAATGTTTGTTTATTTATTTAGCGGCAGCATTGAAGCTCACTTCAATAAGCATATCATTTGCGTGAAGCGGCGGCGGCGGCGGCATCGACTGAAAAGTGTTTACTCCTGCTGCCAGGACCTTCAGACTTTTGCTGTGTAAAGTAATTTCCGTAATGAGTTCTCTCTTTCTTTCGTCTCTGTCTCTGCCTCTCTCTCTCCTGTTTAAGTGGATCCACTTAAAAGTGTTTGAAATTTCATTTCAGTTCGTGCCTGAGCAAAAAGCAATCACATAGTACGACATGTGCATATGTCAAGTTAAGAAAACGTAAATTGCTTTTGTGCCTGACACAGCTTGCATAATACCACGTAATGAGTAAACGGGTATTTTGTTTATTTTAATAATGTATTAAGCGTACATTGTGATTTTCATTTCTACTTCTATTTTTTTGATAGTGTATTTAACAGAATACAGCTGTGTTAGCTTTAATGTTAGTTAGCTACTATATGTTAGCCCAAAATGTTAGCTCGAAATGTAAGCTCGAAATGTTAGGTCGAAAACTTAGCTCAATGATTTCTAACATGATATATTAATATATTTCCCATGTTCAAATGGATAATAGAAAGTTCCGTTCTAGTTCTTTATTTTAATATACAGGTATTTTGTATTTTCTTAGTTCAAGTGGATAACAGAAAGTCCCACACGGTTCTGGTATCTGGTTCTGTTCTGGCTTTAAATGGTAATATCTTAATATTTTAATATTTTCTTAGTTCGAGTGGGTAATAGAACATACTAAACTCTTCTAAACTGGCGCTTAATTTTATTATTATATTAACATTTTCTATATTCAACTGGATAACAGAAAGTCCCACACTGTTTTGTTCCAGTTACAGAAATTCCCACACGGTTCTGTTACAGGATATCACATAAGTTGAGCAATCGATGTCATTGCTTGTCTCTGTTGTCGTTCATTGCCTTTGTCTGTTTACATAAGACGATTAATTCTGATTAATTTTTCTCTTTCTTTTCTCAGCTTGAATAAGCGCTCTCTTTTTTTTTGTGGGACTTTTGCTTTTGGTCTGCCTTTAATCTACTTATAAAAATCTTAATGCATTTAAAATTGTTGGCTAGAGTTTCTTTTTTGTTACTGTTTACACAACAAATCAATCAAGCGCGACATACAATATATATGTATGTGATAAATCAAATCAAAAACAATAAGATTAAACAATTTAATTAGTTAAATATGCGGCGCACTTAGGCACTAAATAAACGCTTTGACACAGCATCAATTAACAATGTGGCCAAATAGGCAACTCTCTGCCCTCTCCTGCCTCTATATATACGCTTAATTACTTAATTTATGTATGAAGCGACTACATAGCTTGAGGCTGCTCCTCCGACGAGACAAAATTGGATTAATCTGTTTATTACGCCAGACAGAGAGCAGCCACTGCTTTCTACCAGAAATGCCTCCAGGCACTTTATGGACTGTGTGCTGAAATTTAGATGATAGTCGGAACAGAGGGAATTGTGTATGAAATAGGGGAATTCTGTATGAAATTTACAACATGACCCTAACTTAAATTTAAAAGAACTTCAAAGTTTGCCAAATTTCCCAAAAGTAATTGTCAAGGGTCAAATACTGAATGTGCACTCAATGGGGCACTTGACATTGCATTTTAGAACCGACAACTCGACACTTGTACAGATGCCCATGGAAATCTGTACAAATTGCTGCCAAAAATATATATCAAAGAAATGAAAATGTTAGTTTTATAAAAGAAAATTGACAAAATGCCAAAGCAATTAAATGTATGTAAAATATACTTTAAATAGTTGAGATCACACATAGTCGTAAATCAAAACTGTTTGTAAGCTTTATGTGTTTTAAGTTATGTTAAATAAATTGTTATTTATTATTTGAATTTTAGCCAAGTTATTTTTATTGAGATTTATAGTTATTTGAAGTCAATTTAAAAGCACTTAAAGTTTGTTAAAACTGAAATAATAATTTTACCAGAATTTGTCTAGCATAAGAAAGAAATTACAGGAAGATTGATTTAAATTCTTAATATAAAAAATATGTAAATAATAAATATAAATTTTATTTTAGCTTGAAGTTTGTACTTGAAATTTCAAGTACAATTGCAGGTTGTTATTTTTATATCAAGTACAAGCCGTATTAAAATGGAAATCAATTCCAAAAATTCGTGAATTGGGGGACAAATTTTAGTTTTTTATATATAAAATCAAAATTCATTTAAATTTATAGTACTTAAATCAAGTACAAGTGTTTATTTTAATGTTTTTCTTTGTCATTTTACTTGTAATTACTTATAATTAATAAAAATTGAAATTGTTATATTTAAAACATGTAAGTTATGTTAATCTCTATACCTTTCCATTGGCTTGTTAACTCTTGAAATACACGGTGTGGTTCCGAAGATATTCAAAATCAATTATTATTACTTAACATTTAAAATAAAAATTGGAAAAATAACTTTTGTATTAAACTTTTCAATAAAAGTTGCTAAATATATTTTTTTCCAGGTAATAAAAAAAGAGTTTTTGCAAATTTTAATGCAAAAAAATCCAAAAATAATTCTTACCCATAATTCCGATAAATAAAAAATCCTTGCTTAAAATGGAATCACTGAAATTTTTGGAAAATAATAAATAATAGAATCAAATTTATTAGCATTAAGAAAATATTGTAATTTAAAGGGATAATAGATCCATTCAAAGGTATTTTCATAAGTTTACATCTTTGCGCTTGCAATTCTTAAACGGTTTCAGTATTCGCTGTAAAAAGTCTGTGCTATTTATGATTTTGTTTCAATCTCAAGCACAAGCACACAGTTTCCCTTTATTCTCAGCTCTTTACAAGCCTTTCTGCCCGTCTCCTACCACTCACCCTCTCCATTCTCTTCACCCAATATTTTTTTTGAGTTAAATTCATTTAGATTCCAAAAGTTGTGGTGTGCAACAAGTGTAAAAAACTTTAAGAAACGCCTTGCCAACCACTTTATAATCAAGAAGTTGTTGCCAACTATCATGAATGCGCTTACCGAAGAACTTTACACAATTTGTGTACATTTGTTTTCGTTAAGTTAAGAAATTATCAGTAATTACAGACTTTACAGACTCTACTCTCATATTCAAATTCGGTTGAGGCACTTAGTTAATGGCTGCTTAAAATGTCTTAAGCCAACCACATTCAAGTTCAATATATACATATATATAAGCTGGATCCATTAAGATGCAATAATAAAGCGCTTCACTTGCCACTTGCCACAGAGAGCAGCTGCCACAGCTGAAACCACAACTAGATGAAACTTTCATTAGAATTTGGGGAAACTTTCAAAGTACTTTAACCGCATACAGCCCTCTCCCTCACTCTGTCTCGCACTCTCCCTTTCACTCTTATTAAACACATTTTCTGTAAGGACATTTTCATTATTTCCATGCATTGAAAATGAAGTTTTTACTTTCGTAACAGGTGTTATCTCACCCAATGCGCTGTTAATTTTGGTTTTTTGGCACAATTTCCTTTGGGGATTTTCGCATAGCTCTTATGAAATTTGCCTCTCTCTGCTGCTAATTAAAAGTTTTCGCACAACTTTTTTTTTTTTGTCGCGTTCTTGTCAACGAAATGTGCTTAAATTTTTCTTGCACCAACACACACAAAATTATGTTTTAAATTTGCTCAACGGACAAAGAAAGAGAATAATAAATAAATGCACCAAACTTTTTAATTGACAAAACAATAAAAAACAAAACATTTGCAAAATAAAAAAGTTTTAAAAAAATGTATCTTTTATGCAAAAGTTGTTACATTGCATAAATAATTGTTTGCCATATATTTTTGGTTTTGCTCGTCGCATACGTTCGCTGCTTAGCTAAATAAATTCATTGCCATGACATAATAAATAATTTAATATATATGACAAATATGCATATTTGAATATATTGCAAATTTTTTACCCCCACTCTCTCCCTCTATTCAAATAGCAGATTTATGGGCTTTTTATTTTATAATTTTGGAATATTCTAGCGCCTTTTCGCACCCAAATCAATTTCAAAATGACAAATTACCGCTCCACTATAGAAATACATTTTATGGGAATTTTATTACTTTCAAGCGCAAAAATATAGGGGGAAAAAGAAAAAAGACAGCCAAAACAATGGAATGGGGGCAAAAAAAAATGTTTTTATGCGCATTTCATATTCATTAGAGATAATCATGAATTAAGTGGTCAAAGCCCCCAAACATTCTATATTGTACGGCCTCAGTCTATTCCCAGGTCACGTTCCACGCATTATGCTGCGTATGCGTCATATATTCACTGACCAAGGGTCAAAGCATTTTTTTTGTGTTGTTTTCCGACTTTGGGCTTATAAATAATATTTCAATAATTGAGCGCGTTTCGAAATGAGCTGTGTTGGGGTGGTGGGGGCTATGATAATAATAATGTCTGTGCTGCCACTGCCACACGGGGCAAGGCGCATTAATTTTGCATTTGTTGCAGCATTTTTAACGTGCCGCAACGGGCACCAAGCGGCGACTCCTGCTTCACGTTCATTTTGTGCTCACTGAACTCTTTACATTTTGCATAATTTCCTCGTAAAAAAATATGATCAAAAACTGTTATAAACTACATTAACGTGTTTACGCTTGGGTATTTCTTTCGCTACCTTTATATAACATTGAAAAGTTCTGCAGCAAAAAAATTATGTAATATTTTATGATTACTGCGTAAAAGGATAAAAGCATATATCATTAATATACCTTGCGTTTGGCTATAAATACAGAGTATAATTGAAAATTACAGCAGCAAAAGTATCATTTATTTAAATAGAAGCTGCTTTGTTTGTAGCTAATTTGGCTAAGGTTTTCATTCAACCTTTTTAATGTTTTATAACATTTAGTTATTACCTTTTTTTGTGCTATTAAATTAAAAATTAAATTAAATTTAACAAACAATAAAAACAAAAATAACTTAACTAAAGAAAAAAAGTCTGATTTTTACTTCTAGCAAATAATAAATGCCTTTAAAAGAGGGAAATTATTTTTAATTTAATTGGGTTAAATTTGTGGGTTGGAATATTGACTATATGCATTTCTGATCGCGTTTTATGACAAATAAAAAAATATATAACTTATCTGATTATTTGTTATACATTTAACATTTAATAAGCATTTAGTAAATATAAAAAAAAATATTTATTTAAATATATTGGTTAAAAAAAAAATATTTTACAAATTAAATTCACATTCAGAATACTATATATAAAAAAAATAATTACTTATATTAAAGCTCATATTTTAGTAAATTTATTTACCCTTCACAACTATTGACAAATTCCCATTATTAATTTGCAATAATTAAGCCTTGACAATTTCTGTGTGTTTATTTATTATTTAAAGTTTGATTAAAGCAGAGAGCATATACATATATAAATAATGATATAATATAATAATTTCATATTTGTATTATTATCAAACTTTGCTGTGCCAGACAGTTTTTACGCTTGAATGACAACAGCTTTTTGCTGTTGCTGCTGTTGCTGCTGACTGCAGGGCATTGTTCGCCATATGCCACGCACTGTCATCTATCATACAATATATATCTATTTATTATACTATGTGCTATGTGTGGTTAACTCGACTCGGACAATGGCCGAACAGCTGTCAATTGTGTGAGTTGTGGCTTAGGCAGAAGCAGGAAACACATAGCAGCGCATTGATAAGTTTAATTAAATTTACATGGACGATAAGCAACATATTCCTGACAGATAGACAGAAGCAGAGGCAAGGATTTCATTAGTCTTGCTCTGCTTCCTGTTAGCTATAGTCAAAGCGAAATTTCGGCAACATTTCATTAGTTGCAATTTATGTGCACGTTCTGACGATTTGCAAGCCAACATGCCACTTACTTACTTGCCACATGCCACATGCCGCATAGTATTTGACACCTACACGCTGTACGACCTTGCCAAGCATTTAGGCGACCTTCCCAATATCGTTTCAATAAACAAAAAAAAAAGGGAACACATCAAATAAAATACTGGGGTAGCCGCTGGCTATTTTTGTTGCTAGCTGTTTTTAGGGTTTGGGCTTTGGGTAGGGAATAAGGCTGCAAAATAAACAAAAGTAATCGCAGAGAGGGAAAAAATGGAAAGCGGCATTTCAGGTATTTTTTTTTTTTTTTTTGTAGATAAGCGAATATTCATTGGGGCTTATGGCTGCTGAGCTGTGGCCCTTAGGGCGTATTAAACATAAACTGTTCCAGGCGGCCAAAAATATGCGTTAGCCCCAAATGGTATTTTTATATTGTGTGCCTAAATATTTTTGGACTATTGTTTGGCAGAGGGCTAAATGTGAGATGCCCGCAATTAATCGATGCTATTTTTTAAAGTAAACAATATTTGCTGCGTAACTTTAAGTCCTGCAGCTGCTTTATGTTATTGCTGTTGTTATCGTTGCGGATAAATGTTAATAACATTAAATTACAGTTTACTGCTCTTTGGAAATTATTAGCAGTTAATTAAAGGAACTTTTTTAAGCTAACATTTATTTTGTGATACATTTTAAGGCCTGCGGGGTTTTTTTTTAATGGTTGAATAGAAATTTTGACGACATTAAATTGCACTGGGAACAGTTTAACTTTATATGGTTGGGATCTAGGATCTATATGACCTTTGCCTACTTTATCGTAACGTTCTAATGTTATGTTATCATGGGCAACAACTGCTAATAACATTAAATTGCAGAGAAATCTGAAAATCTATTTTCCTATTCAGAGAGAGAAAAAGCTAATTAAAATGTCTGCTAAGCGGGAGGGTTGAAGGTGTAGACGGCCAGACAAAGGACGCCGGGTGACATAAGCGTCTACTTGGGTTTTGTCCACTAAACTAAACCGGCAAATCCTTAGCTTTCTAACGCCTGCGCCTGTTAATTAATTAGCACGACTTTGTGTGCGTTAATATTTAGTGAGCATAACGTGCTCCAATTGCCATGTAACTCAATTTCCGGCACAACAACAATATTTTCCGAATGCAAATGCTTATTATCAGTTCACGCCCTGCTTAAGCATTGTTTGCTCCTGCTGCTCCTGCTCTACTTAAAATGTTGCCAGGATAAACACGATGATGCTTGGGCTTGCCTGACATTTCCGGTGAATTGTCAGAATCAGCAGAGTAGTTGTTGCTGTTGCTGCTGCTTGCCTCCGGCAGTCCATTAAAGTCTAGTGCTATTTTCTATTAGTGTTTATTTGTCTAGTATAAAGGATATCCTCATTTGCCTGCCCCCTCTCTCACACTTTTCAAAGCCTCGACTATACTCTGTGTCAGCAGTTTGTTGTACGTAAATATATATTTAACACGCTCGTAATTTGCTGGCATTATTCAAAGCTGTGTCAACAGTTGACAAAGACTACATATAATAAATTTAAATTGCAGCAATTTAAATTTTTAGCACATATTGCTTTTGAACAAATTTCCACAATTTAGCACATTTCTGTCATATGCTCATTTCTAGCGCCATCTGCGGCTTAGATTTTGGTAAAAATTGCATTTAAAGCAAATTTCCACAATTTAGCACATTCTTGCTCCTTTCTAGCGCCATCTATGGTCTGTCATAACAACTATGTTCACATAACATTTCAATTGAATTTTTCAATTTCATTAGATTTTAGTGTATAAAAAGAAAATCTATTGCCATTTGGCATTGCAAAATTTGTTATTGGTTTATAGCAATTGCATAGAATTTAATTTAAAACGTTCAAAAATTGTTGACATTGTCGAAATGCAAAAAAAAAAATGGTTTGTTCTTTTGTTTTAAAATTCAAAATTGCAAAGTGCAAAGCTGTCACAGATTTTATGAAACTCTTTGTTAAAATACAGTTTGTATTTTAGTATGAATATTTTTAATAAACAAGCGGAAATTATTCTATGTAGTGCAGGTATTCATTTTTTTTTTAAAGTTTCAGCAATTTTAATATAAATTGCATTTCAAAGACAAAACAAAACTGAATGCAGACATATAAAATAGTTTTAATGAACTTTCAGTTGTATTTAACGCAAATGTTTTGCTAATTATAGTTTTGTTATACGAAAACTATAAATATTAACAACTTGGCATTTATAGTTGCCATAAGATAGAAATTATACTCTTAAATGGCTATAAAAGTGTTTACAAACTTTGTGCAGGCTTTCTAGATAAAAGCAAAGAAAAATAGAAAAAAAACAATTAATTGCTTAATAATTTACATACTTGTGAGACGCAATGAATTTTAATGCACTTTTATTGTAATGTTGCACAAATGGCAAAAATATGATAAAGAAAAAAAAACAGTCATAAAATACTTATAATGTAGTTGTGGCCCATTAAACTGTTAAAGTGTCACACTGTCTGCTCTTAGAATTTCAAAAGTGTCAAAATTTATGGACAACCACAAAAATGGTCTTCAACTCTTTTGAAAAGGATTTTTTCGACAGCACGAACAAGATAATTTTATGTTAAACTTTGTAGTTTTTAATTGGCAGTCATTTTAATTTGCATCTCCAGCGAACTTCTACCAACTTTTTAAACTTTTCAACTTTTCGAGTATACAAAAGTCAACTTAAGCTTGGACAAAGTGTGTAAAATGAGAATTAAATAAATGTGCGTCACATTTTTTTTACTGGTTCATTAAATTTTTCTCTTACTTTCACTTGGCACTTGTATTTATATTTATTGCCCTTTTTATACTCTTAAAATTTTTTTTAAGGGTATTTTAATTTAGTGGTAACATGTTTTTTGCATTAGTCAGGTATTTCGGACCGCATTTAGTTAATTAATAAACCAACTGTTCCAAAGTTAACTAGTATAACAGTTACCAGAGTTATTTTATTTTCCATGTTACATACAAGTTTATTCAGATTTAAATAATTTAATTTAATTAAATGTATATTAAAGTTGACATATTATTTTGTATGCACAGCACTCTTAGTTTTTAAAGTTATATCAAAAAAAATTCCATAAAATGCGAACTTCTCTATATTTATTTGAATACTATAAAAATGGGAAATATCAAATTTTATTTTATTTTCATACTCATCTCAATGGCGCTGTTGATGCTTTTGCAATTATAGTACCACTGCTGTTTGTGTGGGCAGTTGGTGATTTATGTTAATATTGATGTTCAAAAAATTAAAATATAAAATTGTTGAAGGTTTGATTTAATTTAATAAAACAAATATATAAAAATATATTATTATATATAACATAAATTGTTTGGCAGCATATAAAAGCCATATATTCTAGCCGAGACACCAACTGATCGTCGGTTAACATATTCTGTTATTATTTTAATGTAAGTTATACAGACTGATTGCAGTTCTCTTAAACTGTTAATGACTGCAAATGCTGGACAAATTGTTCGTTATAATTTTAGTTGAAGAGATTTTATTTATTTATTTATTTAATTATATAAAGAAATATATGTGTAATACATTACATAAAATATGCTATAATTATATACTTACTTAATTTATTATTTTTTATTTTAACAATATAAATATATTTAACATCTCCGCAAGTGTATTAAAACTTCAGTAACATTTTTGCTTTACTAAACGAATTTCCCTTGTGTTTTCTATTTGCAGTCAAACGCGACAACAACAGCAACATGAGACGCATGAAAATGCGGCACCACAACAACAACAACAACAACAAGTGGTATTAGCAGGCACATCAATTTCAGCTGGCAAGCAACTTAATTAAAACGCCTTGTTGGCCAGCAGCAATTTTTAAGCTCCTGTTTGGTTAAAAATTAATTGAAATTTATTTACGCTCTCTTGGCTGACCGAAAAAAAAAAAGAAATACAAATTTGGTCACATTTCTTGTTAATGCTGTCACACTGTTGTCACACCAATAAAAAACACAAAACGGAGTTTGTACGCAATGCTATTCAGCGAGGCAAAAGGCGTTTCCTTATGGCAATTGCTGCTGTTACAGCTCCTGCTGCTCTTGGGCTGTCTAGCACAACAGCAACAGCAACAACTGGACAGCAGCAGCGGAGAAAGCGCAATGCTGCAACAGCAATTAGCGACGACAGCAACACATAGGTCAGCACTGCCGGCAATCACATTCAGCAGCAATTTAAATGCAGCAACAACAGCAACAGCAGTCATAAAAAACGGAATAGAAACAACAGCAGCAGCGGTAGGAACAACAGCAGCAACAACAGCAATCAAAAAACATAAATTTCCAGCACTTTTGGGCACATCAGAAGCAGCAGCAACAACAACAGCAACAGCAACTTCAAGGCAACCGCAACAACCTATGTCAGCAACAATAGAAGCGCTAACAATACCAATAAAAACTAAGCGTATTGCGCCCACAACAGCAACAACAACAGCAACAACAACAACAACAGCAGCAGCAACAACTGTCGCAACAACAACAACAACAGTTGCCGCAGCAAATATGGAAAATACGAAAAGCACAAAAAACAATTTAAATATAAAACAAAACTTAGCAACAACAGCAGCAACAGCAATAAATGCAAATAATATTCAGACAGCAACAACAGCAACTGTTGCAAGCACGGCAACAACAACAACAACTAGAACAGTAGCTGCTAAAGTGTTGCCCACACTGCGTTTGCTGGGTGCGACAAGCATGCCACAATTGGAGGCAACAATAATGAATAAACAAATGGCCAGCAGCAGCAGCAACATGCCAGCAACAACAGCAACAGCTGCTGCTGCTGCCTCTGGTTGGCCTGTAAAGCATGCCGCAGTGCTTGAGGGCGATGTGATACTCGGCGGTTTAATGATGGTGCATTCACGTGAGGACAGCATCACCTGCGGCCAGATCATGCCACAGGGTGGCATACAAGCACTCGAGGCAATGCTATATACTTTGGATCAGGTTAACAAGCAACAATTGCTGCCAAATGTTACCCTAGGCGCACATTTATTGGATGACTGCGACAAGGATACATACGGACTGGAAATGGCTGTGGACTTTATAAAGGGTAAGCGCATACAATTACTTTATAAATAGTTTATTTGATATTCATTCAAGGCAACTAATATCTGCTGACAACAGTCCTCTGTTATCTATTGTTATTGCTGTGTTATTTCAATTTATTCACTGCTAAATGGTTGACCATTAAGCAGGCACAAAAGCGATAAACGTTTGAAATGAATGCAGCTTTGGGTTCTTTGCACAGTGTGACGAAAGTTAATTAAAAGTTGTCCCTTATTAATTAAAAGTTGTTGTAATTTATTGTACAATTGAGCATTAAAATACCATAATAGAAATAGACTACTGAAATAGATTTCTATAATATTAACATTTATTTTAATTTACATACTCTTAACAGTCTGGCTTGTCAGATTTGCATAAAATTTACATGTCAGTAATTTGCTCATCAATATATTTAATATAAAATTCTGTTTATTAGAAATACCGAATGTATGACACATAATATATATTCGTAAGCAAATTTTAATAATTTTGTATTTTTCAATTGTTATTAATTGGTAAACATTGTTATGCAGCTACTGCAAATGTTGCTCATTTAACATAACAATTTAAATAAGCTTAACAGTTAACAGGGAAAATTAACATTTCTCGAATTTATGTTAAGAGTAGACACAATGGCAATTAAGTAAATTAATGTTATGATATATTTAAAAAAAAGCTTTTAAGTTGGCAAATTTACGCTAAAAATAAATAAATTATATTAATTAAAAAATAGCTAAAAATAAAGCTTTACATTAAGCCAATATTATGTATTTCTATTTGCCGAAAATGTTAACATTGCGCCCAATGTCCATTGCCCGCTTTTATGAACTCGATTAGCCAGCATTTGGATGCTGATGTTCCTACTGTTCCCAGTTTTAGCCTGGTTGCATTTGCATTTAGCAGCGACTGACCCCGAAACTGCCATTCACATTCATTCAACTGGCTTTTGGGCATATTCAAATGAATTGGAATATTGTTTGTTGGAACGTCTCCTGCCTCCCGCGCCCTAAAAGCCCTATTTGATGACGCAGCTTTGACATGTTTTTGAATTTAGTGTTGTCGTAATCGATGACTCTGACTGAAAGCGATTTTAGGATACGATTTATTCAAATGGAATGGTATTTAAGGTCCTAATGTCGATTAGAATGGGCAACTAGTGTTAATTAAGAGAGTTCTTGCACTGGCAGACACTAATTATAATTTAAGTAGTTTTTAAACTCTTAAAGCTACTGTCAGACTTTTAATTGAATTGTCTGTCAGACTATTTTGGCGTTATTTTTTTCGGTATTGTTAGTAATTTAATAAACTGTTCTTTTGTTGATTTTTCTGCAGTTGAAATTAAAATAAAATTCATTAATATATAATAAAAAGTGTCAATTATTTTGTTTGTTTTTATAACCACAATAATAAGCAATTATAAAAATTTTTCAGTTTTAAATAAAATTTAAAGCAAAAATATTTAATATGGAATCACAGCCATAATAATATACCTGTATACCAGTTTGCAATTAATGGTCACCCTAATAATAGTGGTCACTAAAATTATGAAGACCAGAACCAAAAATATAACAGAAGAACAAACGTTAGAATTGAAGACATTTAAAGAAGAAAAAATACTTATTTAAAAGTAAATAAATCTATTTTTTATATTTTTTTTTATTTTTGTTATATTTGTCTTTTTGGCCCTTATTTTCTACACTCGTTAAATTAAATTGAATATTCGCTGAAATTAGCATAGTTACGCTCTTTTATATGCATAAGCAATAAACATGAATATTTATGTGCAACATGTGCATGACAGCGAAAACAAATTGAATGTTTAGAGTTGAATATTAATTTAATTTTTTTTGTAGCTTTCTATGATTTTATTTAGCACGTTAAGTGTTATAAATATCAAAATAAAAATAAAATAAATATAAAAAAAACCGCTGCTAAAAGCGGAAAGCGCTAAGAGTTGACATCATGAAAAATTCAGTTTCATTACGTTTCGGTTTTTTATTTTTACTTTCGTTAGCTTTTATAGCATTGAATATCAAATACAAAACGAGCACAATTCAATTGTCAGAGACAGTTATATTTTTATGACAGTTTGCCATTTTCATTTAGTGCATGATAATATAGTATAACTATAAATGTCAGCACACAAATAAGCAAAACGACAAATAAATTGTGCAAGCGAATAGTTCAACCGTGCAATTAAATGAATTGAAGCAAGGTGCCAAAATATATGCAGCGTATTTTAAATTATATAAATGGGGGCCTAAAAGTTGCAATGTTTTTTGCCTTGCTCTTTTAAAGTGAGAGAAAGGTTTGAAGTATTGCCATCAGCAGGACCTTCCCGCGAGATCCCCTGTTTAATTAAATGAATGAATAAATAATTAAATTAAATATATATGCGACTATTGTTCTTGTTATTTTTTTAACCGGTCTATGATAAATATTAATTTTTTTAATAAGTAATTAACAAGTTATCAATAAGGTAATAAAAAACTTGTTTTCAAAAATCAATATTCGTAATTAAAAAAAAAAAAACAGAAAAATAAAAAGCTAAAATTTAATAATTATGTGACAAAATAAATGTTAATTTCATGTTTTCTCTAGTGGCCTTTAACCAAACCCTTCTAACCTTTTCCTTTATATAAATACCATTAGGGCACAAAAGTACGAAATACTCCAATGTCCCAAAAAATGAACTAACTAAAAATCCACAGTATGATCATTTGTCGTATTCTTGTAAGACACGTCGGGAAGTTGGGAATTTTATAATTGTATATAATTACAATATTCAATTTGTCTTCAGAAAATTATTTTGATATAAAAATATAAATAATTTGTAAATATGACATGAAGAGTTTTTAACCAAGAAAATATACAGGCTTGTGATATTTTTTTTTTCGTAAAATTCGGGCCCTCACCGTCAAAAACGACTTAAGCCCAATAAAGCAATATTAAATGACAAATTTCATGCAAAATAGCTTTATTTTTATACCATATATCAGGCATTAATTTAAATAAATATTAATATTAATTTAAATTAGTTTTTATAACTCTTAAATATTTCCCGCTTAAAAATATATTTTTATAGTATAAACATTTTTTTTTTCGCTTGTTTGGTTTCAAAACTAAAATAAAACAAAATTAATAGAAACATTATCTCTCAATTGTATTGCTTTTGGATTAAATATTTAAACAAAAATAGAAATAATATGTGTGCACATATTATTTGCATATATTACACAGCATAAACAAGGCAACTACAATTGCGGCTCAATTACACAGCATACAACTTCCGTTAACATTTCGTGTTTAACATGCGGTCAAGCCAAATTGTTTGCTGTTGAACCACAATAGACAGCTGTGCAAATATCGTAAGTATTTACGATATCATCGATAGACACACACACACACACAAATACACGCTTTAACAGCTGAAAGAAGACCAAACAATATGTCAGCTTGCGGCTAGGAGGGGAGAGTGTAAATTTGTCTTTGTCAACTAACACACAGCATAAAGTTCAGTGCATAACTTGATTACAATTCAATTTGCAAATTTACCAAACTCAGCTCTAAACAAAAGGACTTTGGCCCCATTTGCCCCACCAATACGTACATATATGCATTAAAGCTGACATTTCTTGGTTTTGTCACACACAACAACATTATTTGCGTGTGTGTGTGTTAACAACAATGCATTGATATTGTTGTTCCCTTTGCTTCTGTTTGGCATTTGTCATTTGTGCCCCACAATTGTCTCTGACAGGACATTCTTTACAAGCTCTAAGCTCGGTCTCAGGCTATGTCCTGCCGGATATTGGCTATAATTAGCACATTGTTTGTCAATTGGAGCAGCTGTTTTGTATTTACGCTTACATTACAGCCAACCAATTAGGTTTAACAAAATGCATTTGTTTTCGTTTACTTCTCTTTGCCACATACAATTATCCTTAAGCGTTCAACGAACTTGTCAGCTTTGATATTTGCTTGCAATAACAGTGAACAGATAACAGTGTGTGGATGTTGTTTAGCGCGTGCAGGTGCTGTTAAATAATAGTCTAAAAGCTTTTGCTATTGGTTGTTGTCCTGGCTAAATTGTCTCTGCTTAACAGAGTCTTAGCAGCTTGAATAAAATTGGATTTTGGGACAAGTGCTGCTGTTATAAAAAGCAAAATAAATTCTTCGTAATATTTTTCTACTAAATAAAACTTTCGATTTCGATTTGGCGATTTTTTAAATAAATCAATATATATTTATTTTAATATTATTTGCAAGAAATCAAACAATTATATTGAATAAATAAAATGCCTTTTCAATTCGTTTCTCGCGTACATTTAATATTTCCAGCCGAATTATTTTTATTAAGCAAAAATGTCTCATTTTTACCTCAATGCAATTGTTATTATTTAAAAAAAAATATATATAGCTATAAACCAAATGGAAAGATTTTTTAATAATAGCTTGTTTTTTAATTATTTAAAATACATATATAATTTGCCATCGAGCGGACTACCCAAATTTCCTACAAGCCAAATGATTTTTATTTATTAAAAGCTTTTGACAGAAATATTTATCATTTTATTGCTTTGTGTAGTAAATGACATTTATACACACAATTATTAACAATTGTTTGTTGTCCCCAAGTGAGTTAATTAAAACACAGATTGTCAAAGAAATGAATTTGCTATCACACTTCATTTGCAGCAGCAAAAATGCTGTCCGAATATTCAATTTAATGAAAC
The DNA here is from genome assembly GCA_035043045.1 of Hirtodrosophila alboralis. NCBI lineage: Eukaryota > Metazoa > Arthropoda > Insecta > Diptera > Drosophilidae > Hirtodrosophila > Hirtodrosophila alboralis. The sequence continues at coordinate 467,341 of JAWNNH010000210.1, read as the reverse complement.
TAAATGAATTTTCCCACAAAAATGCCATTTTCTGAAAATGATTTTATTTAAAATTTATATTTTATATTTCAATATGAAAGTTTAAATTGAATAGAGAAAAGAGTTATGGCAATAAATAAATGCAGTTATAGTAAAAATCAAGTAAAATTACCATTAATATATGGGAAATATTTATAGCAAATATAAAAATGTTAAATTTAAAAAAGTTTTTAAAGTGACCATTAATCGATGAATATATAAAAATGTGAATGCTTGAATAATATATTATGAGTGTGACCATAAATGGATAAATATATAAAAATGGTAATAGTTGAGCAATATATTTTTAGAGTGACCATAAATGTATAAATATATAAATATATTTTGAGGCAAAATCAAAATCAGAACAGATCCAAATGCTCTGTAGCTTAACTTGACCCAGATATATTTGCAAATTGAAATTTTATTTTCATGCTACGCACACTCACACACACGCACACACACACGCACACCCTCATCAAAAGGCATATAAAAATTGTTTATTTGCCATGACGCAGCGGCAACTCTGGCAACGCTCGCTGCTTCTGCTTTAGCTTCTGCTTCTGCTCATATCATTTTAATTCGCCTCCAGCTCCTGATTTTGAGGGCTCACCCCAGACAGCAGCTCCTGCGTGTATATCCTGCTGGTTACTGGTAGTTGCTGTTTTTGTTGTCCTTGTGTTGTTGTTGCTGCTTGCCACTTAATGGAATTTGCCGCTTATGCGTTACGCATGCCGGGCATTATCCTTTCTACGGCTTGCCTTTCCGTTTCCTGTGAAATATCAGACTCCTTCTTTTGGCATACGTTTGCTTCGGCTTCGGTTTCTGCTTCTGGTTTTCTCCCACAGAATCACACACAAAAAGTTGACATGCCGCCTGTGTTTGGCTAAAAGTTTTTGCCGCTTGGCTTTTGTTTTGCGCTTCTTCGATTCGAGTTGTTAAATAAAAAGGATGTTAAGGAGGTTTGCGTGCTAGCCTATATATATATATATATAAGTTACATTTTTTTTTTGCATATTTTTGTTGTGACTGAGACGCTGGTAACAAGATTTTATTTGGGCCAAAATATATAGGAAACTATCCTTTTTTTTTTGGTATTTGATTTATGCTGGCAAATCGTCTCGACAGACAGACAGACTACTAAGCCACTTAGACATTTTTAAAAGCTGACTTCTTGAATGATTTTAAGGCGCTTTGCACTTATTTTATTATTCAAGTGTTTTACAACATTGATTTCATCAAATTTGTAAGCTCTAATATATATATTTATTAACATAAAAGTATTTAATTCAATCAAATCGTAGTCTTATGACTTTTCTCCTTTTATTTTTAGCAATTGCCAATATCAATTTCAATGCCGCCCCTAAAAGTATGCAATTGGAAACTTGTCGCAATTTCCCTGTTTGCTTATCTTGCCTCAGCTGCCTTTTCATAGCATTGATTTCGTTTTGTTTTGCAGCTGCCGTCATTGTTGCGCTCTTCTTGTGCAGACAGCACTTGAATATACTCTAACAAAATGTTGTTTTGTGCACGCTTCTGGCAGTTGGAAATCAGATAACAATAACAGCGACATCAACATGCCCAAGAAATGTCAGTCGCTTGATAGATAGTTTAATCTGCATGCTGGGCATACTCCTAATATATATATACCCTGTTATTTTTGTAGACTGAGTGATTATTTCGTCTATACAAATTTTAACAGTTCGCTAAATCGTATTGTAGCTAGCAAATTAATTTGATTATTTGACGGAACACAATACGATATTAATACAGGTTTTCAGTGGGAATATCGTAAGTCGGCTATGCCTGCAAATATTAATTCTTTTGCTATAGTTTTCCAACGAAACAATTCCAAAACAAACATTTAAAACTCCCTGTGTATAAAACTTTATTTATAGCGTACACTTTAGCTGAGCATTCTTTTGTATTATTCCAATTTTATTATTGTTATTATTGTTGCTTGCACTTGAATACTTTATTGCTGTTGATCACTGACATTTAACCTGGATTCTCTGAAATGCTAGATTTGCTCAACTGTCCGCCTGTGGCACTTGAATGTTTGACTCAGTTTACCATGGGCCACCTCTACCTCTTGCCACACTCCTTGTAGTCACATTGTTGCAAGATGCTTTGCCTGGTGGCGTCTCTGTTTTGCCGCATTGTTTACATTGTGTGCGGTGCACCTTAAGTTGACTTGGCGACTTGGCGAACATAGTAAAAATTTGCTGACTTTTACATTTTAGCAGAGCTGTCAATAAGTTGGAAATATTGAGAAATGTAGAAACAATAAAAGAAAGAATGTTCAAGGACTATTTGTTATCTATTGTTACTGAAATAAGTAGTTATGTATTATGGTATATAATTGTAGTTAATTGTAGCAATTTACAGTGCCAATATTATAATTAAATAATCAGAATTGTTGTGAATTTCATACTCGAATCACAGTAATATGTGAGAAAATAAAAACTGAAATAAACACAACGCGCTTAAAAGTATGCTACACATCTTTCTATAGAGAATAACATCACCAAAATAATGAAATGAACAATCCGCGCTGAAAACTTTGCTACATCTCTCTCTATACAACTTTTTCGAAATAATCATGGATTTTAACTCATTTTATCGCTAGTGAATTACCACACTCCCAGTTTAATTGAAGCGCGTTAATTTCTTGCATGTCCATGTCCAGCCATGAAAAGAGTCAACCAACCGGCAAACAAATAGCCGCTGGCATTGGTACGTTGTGCGGCTTGTGGCTGCATTTCATGTATGATAAACTTTAATATGTAAACTGTAAGCTGTAATCTGCTGTTGACACAGTCAGTTACACAAGGATAAATCAGCATACCATTATATAACAATGCACAGGTTGGCTGCCACTTTCACAATTTTTTTTGGCATTTCATCAAATCAATAATACTTATTATTGTTTGCTCTTATTGCTCAGTTGTATTGCAATGTCACGTAATTAAACAAGTGCGACCTCGAGTCAAGTACTTTAGCTGTAATTTTGCTGTGAAAATTTATGTGCTTACATTAAGTACAAAAATAAAATTGCTAAAGTTTCGTAAAGACAAGAAAACTCTGTAAATTCTACAGAATTTTTCCCCAACAGCAACAGTATAACAGTTTCCTGAAGTAACAGCTGCTAAACTGTTATACAACTTCCCCAGTCGCACACCGCACGCTAACAAGTGTTTGTTCCATTCATAAATTGCCATTTTGCCCGCTTTGCCGACTAACCTAGTGCCCCCAAAAGCCGCCTACAATCAAACAAAAACCGTGCTACACTTTTTAATACACAACTTCCGACAGTAAATCGTGTAGAAAACCCGAAAGCCCATAATCAGCGTTCGTGCAACATTTATGCTGCTTTTGGGGCGTTCTTCTTTTCAGTTGCACGCCGGCCCTACAACGATGCGGACGCGTTTTTGGCAGCTTTGAAAAACTTATCAACAGTTCGCCTCAAAGTTAATGTCCGAACATTAAACGCGATTTGCAATTTGGTTGGTTAAATGTAGTGCGTATACAAAATAATGGTTTTTTAAATAATTGTGTTGCAAAAAATATTTTTAAAAAATATAAAAATAAATAAAACATAAATAAATAAATAAAAATAAGTAAAATAATAAGTTTTTCAAGTGTGAAAATTTGGTAAAATAAAACTGTAAAAACAGCGTGTAGTGGGAACATAAAAATATTATAAATCAAAAGAAAATTTAAAATAAACAAAATATGAAATAACTGGTCGAAATAAATTATAAATGTTGAAGAACTTTAAAATTTAAAATAACTGGGTAAATTATATTATAAATGTAGTAGAACTTCAAAATATTGTGATTAAAAATAATAAAATGTTTAATTCATCATATATAAATAAAAAGGTGAATAACAATTCATAACATTAATAATAACATTAATAACATTTAAATAAAAAAAACAATTAAGCAGCTTTAAATCATTTCAATTTATAAATCTTACCTGAAATAAACAGTCTTAATAATTAATTAATATATACATACATTTATACGCTTCCAAGAAAGCCTTTAATTACATTTAAATTTAAAAAATTTTGGTTGTCAAGTGACGACAACATAACAAGCCGACAACAAGGCTGCAACAACAACAACAACAGCAAAAAAAGGACAAAACAAATATTAATTAATATAAATCTAAATAATTCTATGCGAAACTCAGAGGGCGCAAAAGTAAAAAAAAAATGAAGAACTGTTAAAAAATGAGCGAGAAGCAAAGTCAAACAAAGTTTTGAGTTTTGCTTTATGCTCTCGCTTTACCTTTAATTATAAGTTGTTTTTAAATTTATTTTGTTTTTCATCTGAGTTGGGTGCGTGGGCACTTTTTGCGCCTTCGTTTGAAAATGGGGAAAATAGGAAAAGTTCCAAGCGTTTGCAAGTATTTTAATTAAAATGCTGACAGGACAACAGGCAATCAAATTTTTTTTTTTTTGTGGCGTTGTGCTGGCGACAAAGCTATAAAATATAAAAAAAATCTCAATTTAGGTGATATTTTCGTTAAGTTTCACTATAAATAGATAAAAGTTGTGTAATTGCCTGCCACCTACGTTGAGTGAACTAAAAATAGGCGAAAGAAACTTTATAGTTGCAGTTTCTCACTTTTAATTAATTGCTAAATTCTTGAAAAGAAAACAACGTCATTACTGAAATTTATATTCAACAATTTCTGTAGAAATGTAAGCCCAAAGGGTCATATACATTATGCAAAGCCGTTGCTCATAATACATCACTTATACGCCAGGTGTGCTATGTCAGTTGATAAACTTTTAAGGCTAATGAACAAAAGTCGCTCTCTGCCGCTCTGTGGCAATGTTGTAGCATTTAAAACTAATTACAAAATTATGCAAAAATTAAGCAGCTGCATGTGTGGCAAATGAGTTCATATCACAATTTTACAGGGCAGTATATAGCTTAGATAAGCTGCCAGTTGAGTCAAGTCGAGTCGAGTTGCTAAATAAAAATTCAAATAAACTTTGGCTCTGTCTACGCTCTACTCTGCCACATAAGCATATACAGGATATTTAATTTCCTTGCAACAGCAACAGCAACAACAACAAAAATTGCTTTGGCCTTTTGTAAATTGTATTTTCAGTTTAAGCGCATTAGCAACAGCTCTCAACTCAGCCAGAACTAAGCCTGAGCTCAGTTGTTTGCCTAATTATTACAAGAGACTCAAACTTTACTCTATTGCAGTTTAGTTTCTGCTTTATTCTGGATTTTGAACCTTTTTGCTTGGATGTACTATGATAAATATGACAGAGTTTCCCAGGGGGCTGCCGAGCTACTCAACTGACCTCTGTTTAATTATAAAAGGGTCCATTTACTGAACATAACTGAACTGTACTGATTGTCATATCGGTTGTCCCTTTTTAGTACTCAATTAATTCTACCTTTGTTGTCTGCTTAAAAATATTATGGCATTTTGGTTTTGTGCTTTGAAGTATTCAGAAATAAACGTAATATCAAACAGCATAAATATTACAAATCATTTACATTTTCAATATGCATGGCATGTTAAATATATATATATATATATTTTTAGAGAATCTGCAACAGATTCACAAATTTTTGCTTGGCCCATTGAACGTCCCCGTCGACTTCAAATGATAAATTGCTTGGGCAATAAATTCTCTCAGATAGTAAATTCTCTTTTTGCATTTTTGTGCTTGCCTTAAGGTTTTTGCAGAATGTAAATTGCTTAAAATACTATGGTGGTAGTAGCAGTAATATTATTTATATTATAATTTCTTTTTAATCGATTTTCTATAGTACATATGTTCACGGTGCCTAAATAATAATTTACAGCTGAAATAAATCGTAAATATGAATTGATATTTACAGAAGAGAGTTTTGCTTGTATTTAAAATATAATTCACTGTAGTTGCAGTGCACGTTTTGAATTTTTATTGTAGTATTTATATTAGTAGCTGAGTTTAAATTCAGTTGATCAAATAAGCATTAACAGCATAGAAAAGCTTAACATAATTAATGCTACGACTTGCAAGAGTGCACAAACGAGTGTAGAAGCTATACCTTAAAAATGTACCAATATCTACATCCATAAATAAATTTAGAAAAATATAAAATTTTTTTTTAAAATACTTAACATTATTCAATGAAATTGATTGGAACTTGTAATTTAACATATTCTCAATTATTCCATTGCTCTAGGGCGAATTGTAACTCTTTTTTGGAATAAATAAATATATTAACAGTTAAATGTATTTAAATTGTGTTAACATCAAGGTTCGTTCATTAAAATAATATTATTTATTCCAAAAAACTAATCAAAATTTAAAAAAATAAGTTAAATAATATATTTTTCATATGTGACAACTTAGTAGAAATTAAACAGGTGAAATATTGTGTGCTGGAAATAAGTTCTTTAAAATATCTGTGATTAAAAAAAAGAAAATGTGTAAGTCATAATATATAAATAATTTTATGAATAACACACGTACGCACTTAAATAAAAAACAATTAAGCAGCTTCCGCATATTCTCTATTACCCCATTGCAATATGGAGAACTTAAAACCTTTTTTAGAGTAAATTAATAAATTAAAAGCTGAATTTATTTATATTGATGTAACATCAAAAATTCTTTAATTTTAAGAGTTTATTTTATTCCAAAAAAACCGATCAAATTTCCCATAGTACACGATACATACAAAAGTTTTCAGTCGACAATTTAGCAATATAATTGCATTTTAATGCACGACAATTAATTACAAATGGCGCTCTTATTAAAAATGCATTTAACTTAATGCAGACTGCTCTACGAGAATATAAAACCAGAAAAACATATTATAAACTGTATAATAGACGATTTGAATTAATTAACAGCGTAGGTACGCAGACAATAATTGCTCATAAATGTCATTAAATGCAATTCGATCAGAATTAGCTAATTTTGAAATATTTTTTAACTATGTGCGAATTGCATGTTTTGTCAAATTAATTGAAATTTTGTTGTGCTCGTTAAACTCAAATATCAAATGTGGCAATAGAAAACTTATTAATTATGCCACATGCAATTTGAAACTATAATAAGCTTGCGATTCGTTGACCAGACACGCGTGCGTGCAACGGGAAAGCGTTAATTTATTTTTGCCAAGGCTTCTAATGCCTTTAAATCTCCTCTATTCTCTCCCCCACTAAGCTCATTAACTATTTACAATTTGTGTTTGTGCTTGGTTACCTGTTGCCCAGACACGCCATAAATTCTCATGAGTAAAGTAATTAGAAAATCAAATATATATAGTTTTCCTCCCTTGCCAGGCACAAATAAGTCAAATGCAGTTGTGTTGGTGTTAAAATGGCGCAGAACGGAAACGGAAATGGCACAACTTGCGTAAGCATAAAGTTAAGCACAGCAAGCAGCCAAATGGGAGCTAAATATTACCTAGATAAGGCTGTTCCAGCAATACAAATCTCTAGTTTTTCTTTCTTTTAACACGTTTGGCTTTTGGCTAATTAAATGCTCACTTTATTATATTGTGCGCAGAAGTTTTCACAAGAAACTGAAGCTTGGAATAAGCTAAATTTATGTTGAAATTTAACTTTGCTTGAATTCTGTTGTTGCTGACAGTTGCCAGACAAAACTGACAGTGCATGGGCGTGATTCATGGCTCGCTAGGCTTGTTTCATACTATACTATAATGTATAAAGTGATGTTTGGCTATAGAGAACTAAATTTTGCAAGGCCTATTCACAGTATTCAGGTTATTCACCATATCGAGTGTTCACTATACCCAAATATATGTATGTGCCTCTGTATATCACGCTTGTGCGTGCAAGCAAAAAAATCACGCAAAAAGTTCTGCATACTTTTCGGCGGCAGCAACTTTTCTGATTAAGTCAATTTGACGTTGGCAGCCAAAAGATGGCTCTGGTTACCCAGTCGCAAAAAATAGTTTCATGACAGCCAATATTTGTCAGCGTGCACGCATATCAATTTCCCTTAAAATTTAAAACTGCAAAAACTCTATAATGGTTCAGCACATATAGTATATATATTTTATACTGTTAGTATCAGATAAACGTCACTAAATATGTAATTAATTACTGCACTTGCTGGTTTTTTGATTTTTTTTTTTGTTTCTCATTCATTTAACGACTCTTTTTATGAACTCTGCAAAACTTTTATTTTAATTTTTTTATGGCTTGGGGTAGCGCTTAAATATAAATTGTTTTTAGATAAGGTTTAATTGAGTTTGCCGGCATTAAGAAAACGAATTAAGTTAAAACTGTGTGGGCTAAAAACATAATTCTCAGTGGAAAGTTAAAGGAAATCTTGAATTCTTTTTTCTATTTTTATCTTTGCCATAAAGTTGCCAAATTGCTGAGCAGACATATTAAGAGCTCACTCAGACGTAGCCACTTCAATATCACATATTATAAGCTGCAACAAATCTGAAGAGTTTGCTCGTGGTCATCCAAATCGTATCAAATTGGATACGTATCACTCAATGTCAGGGAAATTAATGAAAAATATTAACAAAAGAATTGTTATTTGTGATGAATGCGTTACACAATTCATAAAAACAAAAACTTTCGAGTATCTCATATGGTTGCTGGGCATAAATATGATGGCTATTCAAATTAAAGCACACTTTAGGGCGCACAATTTAATTTCAGAGTGTGCACACCCATGTGTGTGAGTGCGTGTGTGTGCGTTTATTTATATGCCAAATGTATATTTCTTTTGTTAAGCCAGCGGCAGCGGCTACATCAGTAAACATGCCACGCCGCCAGTTATTAGCTTGCTCAGTAAAAAAAAACTTAATATCAGCAAAGAGAAAAACTATTTTCCGACTGCCGCAAATTAAATACCCTTGCGAATATGTTCAAACAATTTTTTGTATTTTAATTTAATACGAAAATCTGTAGAGATTTTAGTTTCGATTGGTTTGCCAATTTATAAAATCAATAAATTAAATTTAGAACTTCCCTGCGTTGGGTTGCTTTGTTGCTTCCAAAAAAAAGTTTCCAAATAATTTATTTTCTAACATCATTACGTTCAGAATAATTTAAAATAAAAATAAAAATTTTGTCGTGTTACAACAGTTTATTTTTCGAATTTTTAATTAATTTAAAGGTGTCGAGAAGAAATTAATATAAAATTTGTTATAACATTTCTGTGTTAAATTAACATGTTAACATATTTAACTTAACAGTATATTAGCAGTGCCTCAAATTTTTACATATAAAGATTATACATTCAAGAAATTATATCCAGTTTACTGAATACAAATTGTTTATATTTTTAGTTTAAAATTTCCTTTTATATAATAAAATCTCTATTTATTTGAACTCATTAAAAATATACTAGAGATTTAAAGGCAACTCAAACAGATTACAGTGACTGCTACAAATTTAAAGAAATTTCAATAAATGTTTTACAGTTGAGGCGAATTTTATGTTTAATCTAAAATACCCCATGTAATAAGGGTATAAAGCAGAAGCTATAAAATATTTAGTACTTAGTTTTGTGCAGCGCTGCTTATGAATGTGTGTGGCGGACACACACACATAAACACACACACACAAACACACGCACACACAAAACAAAACCCTGGCAAAATGCTAAGCATTCCTGAAACTGCCAGACAATAGACACCGACGTCGTAATGATCTTTTTGTGGCTCATGGTAATGGTTGAGGGGTAGATAGGAGAAAGCTAGCGATCCGAAATATACACTTGAAAAACATGCACAAAAGAAATATAAAAGTAAACAAACAAAAGCACACACACACACACACACGCACACACATGCTTGCTACTTTGCAGACATACACACACATAAACACCTCCTACACACGTTGTTGGTTTTTTTTTTTGTATTTATCATGACTTTGCGCTTTTCGAAGCACCCAACAAAAAAATAAATAAATAAAAATACAACCCACAACGCATATTTTTTGGTTCATTGTCTCTTTTTTTGTGGCACACATTTAGTGCAGAGAGAAGAGGTTTAGGATATTATTTTGTTGCTTAAATTAAAAATTCAGCAAAAAAAAATAAAAAGTGGAAATCTGGTAATTCAAATTCGCATGTTTTTTTTTTCATGCTCATGTGTGGTAATAATGTTAATTTGCTGCCAACACGTGCTGGGCATTAAGGCCACTTTATGGCTGTTTAACTGCTTCGTTCTACCTTTTCTTATTTATTATAGCAAAATGCGCGTTGTATTTGAAAAAAAAAAATCAAATCGAAATTAATGTTCGTAGAGCCTTTTTTTGGCGTAGTTTTTTTAAAGCATAAATTGTGTCTTACATAAATGTACATAGATTTGAAAAGAAAATATAACCTTAAAAGATTTTGCGAATTTATTTGTGGTCACAAGGACATTTTGGCCATTTTTTTCTTTTTTTCAATTTGCGTTACTTTTCGAATTGTTATGCAAGTCACGCGCCAAAATAAAGCAGCTCGCACATACAAACATATATTCATATATGTATATAGTACTATGTATATTTTATAAGCATGTTCTAGCCAATATATCATGCCATATAAAATAGGCGTAGATCGCTTTATATCAAGAGGGGGTCAGCCTAAATTCAACTTACATTTGTTAAACAATTTTTTATTTTATATTATATTTTATTTTTTTTTAATCATAATACGTAATTAAAATCTTAAATTTTTAACAAATTTATTCCAAATATCCCTTACCCCATACTACACCCATGACATATGAGTATGAGGTAAAAAAAAAAATAACTTGTATTATTTGTGAGCAATGAGCTATGCCGCCAGGGGGCGCCACTTATACGCGTATGTAGCTGGGTTTTCTTGTGATTTATGCGACATTCCCAAACACGCATTCGCCCGCCATTAACATTTTGCTTTTGTTTTCTGTTTTCACATTGCTGTTAACAGAATTGTTGTTGTTCTTTCTGTGGCTAATGCTCTACCGTTTGACTATTTGTCCTGTCAGCAGCTTGACGTCTGCCGAACAAAACGTGAGTTCATTTTCATATCACAATTGCTGGATATTTCATATAGCTTGAATAGTTTCATTTGCCTGATTAATATAGATTGTTCTATATTAAAAATGAGAGTATACTTTGCCTTTTACCTAACTTTGTTTACTTCTGTCAATTACGACATAATTAACTGTCAACTTGAGCTCATTATTGTTTGACAGTTGTGCACGTAAATATGCGCACAGAAATTTGTCAAATATCACAAATAAATTCATATAATTATTTGAAAAGAACTGCAGGCTATCACTTTAAGAATAAGAAATTTCTATTTACTTTAGTTTTATATAATATTAAAATTATTTTTTATTTTACTTTCATATTATTTTTTATATTTTTTAATTATTTTATTTATTTTATTTTATTTTCAGAGTCAAAATTGATGCATTTATTTTATTTTAAGGTAATTATTTTCTAAAACATCTACACAATAAGCTACACTCTCAAAACTTTTGGCTGTCTAGCAAGAATAATAAATTTATGAAAATAAAGCTCTATGCAACACACTGCAGATAATGCTAGATAATTATAAGTATTTTAGCAATTTGGCAGCATTTTAGATTAATTTTTTCGAAACTATAGTCGTTGGCATCCTTTGCCAAGCGAAATAATAATTAAAAACTTACACTGCAACTGACGGACAAGTGCAATCTCTTCATTTTGCAGTTGCTTGCTGCCTCACTGGCTGCCTATTCAATTTGAAAGATTGTTCAAGCTGCCAGTTTGTCGGAAATTGCACAAGTTGTGCATAAACAAGTTGTTGTTGTTTATTGACTGGGGGCTGCCCCAAAAACGCCTTTAATAGCCAAATTTATGCACTGCTAAATTGCAACAGTTTTAACAAGATGCCAAAAAGCCATGCATGTTTATGAATATTCCAGTAATCAATTATGACAGGGTATTCTTTAGAGGGATTGTTGTTTAATTCTTCTTTGTTATAAAGGGAAATTATTTAATGAACTTTGTATGGGAATTATTTATATATTTTATCAACTTTCTATTTACAAAAAATGTCAAAATATAAGATATTTTTCAAGCCCCACTTGGAGCACAAATAAAAAACCGGAGACAACAGCTAGTATTTTATCCTAAAAGCCAACACTTTAAACTAAAATATTGCATGTTAACTTTTATCTTAAATAAAAATCAGTAAAGCAAAGAATTTTTTTGAAATTTGCAAAATTTGCTTCTCGATTTATCGAAAAATTGCCTAAAAGGAGTAACCTAACTTTAATGTTCGAATAATGAATATGGTCTCTCTAATGTAAGCAGCTCAACTATGTTATGCATTAGGCTGACCATTTGACTTGCAATCTGCATTTACATTGTATGTTGTGTGCAATAGAGAGAGCAAACTAGGGCATATTAAATCGTTCTCAGAACATGTTTCAGTTGGTCGCAAACTTGCAATTTTGTAGCTAATTGCAGGCATAAATTCAAAATATTTATAACAGAATACTTGGCCCTAAAATCAGTCTCAGCTGCAGCTAAATATTGCCGTACTTCTAAAGTAGCATAATTTACACGTCTGCTAATTCTAATTACAAGCTGCTGGCTTTGGGGCTGTTGAGTGTGTGCGTATGGCATATTGGTGTATATTGTAGGATGTATAAGGAGCTGTCTAAGTGGCTGCCAGTCTGTGTGTGTATAGCCCCAAGGATGCCAGTATAGACCCATAACCAACAATATTTACGCAGTCAGCTGCTGCTGCTGCTGTTGGTGACTGAAACTACAAGCCTCAAGCCTTGTCTCAAGCATAGGCTACATCAAAGACCCCATTCCTACCTAAAAAAAAGAAAATATTTGGGTTGAAAGCACGCAAAAAGGTGCAGAACCTTTGGGCCAGGTTCTCATCAAGCTAGATTGAGACGAGACTTGCGGCGGGTCGATGTACCTAAAAAAAAAAAAAGCTGAGCAGAAGAAATTGAAATTTATATTTATGCAGCATATAAATTTCGACTTTTTGACTTGGACGCTATGTTTATAGTGTGTGTGGGAACCTTATGAAATATGCATGTGTAACAGTGTGTGAGAATATGCGTGGGTGTGTGCGTGTGCGTGTGTGTGTTGGCATCTGACATAGCTGAGGCACGTCATATTCTATATACTTTTGCCATGCGAGACACGTGTCCTCAGTGCGTATGCGTGTCTGTGGCATGTAATCAAATTAAAAGTTATACGTAGCAAGAAATTGCTTTTAAAGCCATTAAAATATTACCACACACCTACACTTATCACTTTGGCCAAATGTATCAAATGTCTTGCTTGGCCATTGAAGCTCATTAAATGATATGCAATTGGCAACAAAAAGTTTATTCTTTGCAATTTACGCATATTGACAGCATTTCGAATTGTGCGTGTCCTGAAAATTGTGTTTTTGGGGCTTGACACGCAATCAGCGAAAGCTGCCAAAAACTAAAACCCCAAAACATTTGCCAGCTGTGTGTGATAATAACTTAATTACAGTTTTGTGTATGTGTATGTCCTTTTTTTTGTTTTTTTTTTTTGGCAATTATCTAGCATTCTGAACACCTGTCGAAAGCAGCCAGCCAGCTGGAAATATACGTATTAGCAAATGCCAGTCATTAAACTAGATACAGAGAGAGAGAGAGAGATCTAGGCTCATTTAGTCCTCGTTATTTATCTCAAATGTTGGACGCTTAACACGTGTACACACTCAAGCGACACAGACTGTAAATGAAAATAATTAAGCGACGTTGTGCGATTTACAAGTCCACCACACAGCCAACATCAATGGTTGAGTAGACTTGACTTAACTAGAGATGGCAACATTAAAAAAATAATTAACACAATTTTGTGGTCGATATATATAATATAATATAATATAAAATTGTTGCACTGGAAATTGAAAAGCAAGCTAGAAAAACGCTTAGTTGTTATAATTATTAATTGTGTATTTTTTTTGTCGACTCAGTTTAGTTGAAAATCATTTAGTTGCTATAATTGTTAATTTATATTATGTCCACAAATCAGTTGGCAAAGTGGAGTCAGAGCTGAGTGCGTGCTTGAATTTATAATAAAGCTTACAAAATTTACAGACTCTTCTGTAAATACTTTCATTTTTTTCTTTGCTTATAAAATTGCCAAAAAATTCATTTTTTAGAATATGTTAGTCTGGCTGCGCAATGTGCAAGTAATGTTAAAATCATGTTAAGCAAAGATTAAGAACGAACAGACATTTGCATTAGGTTGTGATTGAATAATAAATATATTAATATTAAAGTGGCGTTTAATGTTACAGTTCTTTAGCATTTAGTAATAAGTTTGGTATTTTATAAAAAATGTTATCAACATAAGTATATTTATACTTCAACAATAACATAATTATTAAATATACTTATGTTAATGTTAATGTTCAGGTTAATGTTAATAATTATGTTAATGTTGAAGCTAACGTTAATGCTAATTTGTAAGTTGTCTGGCAATGTTAAAACCCTATTTAACAGAGCTAAAGGTTAGAGGATACTGTTAAGAAATTATTTATGGGGGAAATTTTTATAGCCTTATTAACAGCTTGATCGAAAATGTCATTATATATGCAAAACACATTTTACAGCTAAATTAAATATAATTAACAGTCTTCCAAGTCAAAAACCAAAATAAAACAATTACTACTGTTCATATTAATTATCTTTTATATTTTCCGGTTCGTTTTTTTTTGTCTATTTAACTAGTCGTTAATTACCTGCACTGCTTAAATATTTAGATCAGCACTCAGTACACACTAATTTATTTATACATTGTTCATTTAGCAAGTCTCGAGGCGACACCTACCGAGCTTTAATTGCCACTCGAGCGTCACGTTTATGGCTCTGGCTCTGCTTGGCTTGCACTTTCCACTTTCACTTTCACTTCCACCTGACGCCATTAGAGAGAACAGTTTACGGAATGCCAAAGAGTCCTTGCTTCTACTTACTACTTTGTTGGTCCCTGCCAGACTATTTTGTGGTTGTTTAACCCTCGCAATGCTTTGCTTTTCTTTTCCATTTTCCTGCTTTCTTTTTATGCTGTCATGCTTAGTCAAGTATATTGTGATTATTATGCATATTTAGGAGCGTCTAATTGAATATGTTCGAGTCTGTAGCCTGGTCTACGTCACAAGCCCACTAAGCAGGTGTTCAACCTGAAACAGCATTAAATTAATTAGCTTTTCAATGGTATACGACATTTGCTTAGCAAAGTTTTCAATTAATATACAGTCACAGAGTTAGACAGACTCTAATTTAATGCGACTGTAACTAAATATTGCAAACACATATAAAATAATATATATAAACCAGAGAGAGAGCCGCAAAAACTAAAAGCCTATTAACCACATTACGCATTGAATTTAACTAACTAGTTTGTTTTACTAAAATGTTCAAACAAACCACATATGATGAATGTGATATTTAATCTACATAAGTTGACCTGACATTGTTATCAATCATAGTTTTGTAAAGATATTTAATATGCTATGCTAAACATAATATAAGCATATTAAATTCTAAAGATAAATGTTTGGTAAAATGTGAAAATAGTGTTGTAGTAGTAGACAAAGTACTATAAGTCTACATTGTATAAATATGTAAATTCAGTTGGTCACACATGGTCACCCTAATAGTTGCATAGCATTATTTCTTCTACAATCGATTTTTACATTAAAGATATAACATATGTCAAGCATTAACAGAAAAGAAGAATTTAATAAATGCAAATAAAACTTGATTATTATTTTATTTTATTTGTTTGGCAAAAAGCAAAAATCATAAATATTCGACTCTTAAATAAAATAGTCCAAAAGTCATACAAACAATTAAATATTTATATACGCGAATAAATAAATAAAATTGACCAAAAATTGCACAAACAAGTAAAAATATTTTTAGTGCTTAAAATTATATTTTATTTGTACAATTTATTGTCATGTAAAAATAAAGCTGTCAAATTTTATTATTGTTTATTTTACTATCAAAATATTTGCATATTTACTGCAAATACAAGAAATGACCAACAATTTCACAACATATTGCAATGCTGCAAATTAAATTAAATTTGATTATTCCATTTATTAATAAAAATACTTTAAAAAACAAATTTAATGAAAAAATTAAATGAAAAAATGCGCAGGAAATTGACTTTTTCAACTGAAATGACAAATTATAACACTGAAAATTTTAAATACTTCCATTTACCTAATCTTTTGCCAACAAAAAAAGGCACACAAATAATTTGTACCCAACTGCTTAATTAGTTCGCTTAAAAATCCAAAAAAAAAAAACGCAGTTGCTTTTCACATTTAAGCCGGATTTATTCGACCTTTAATTAACAACAAGCTCAGTTGCGCTTTAGTCTGTGTGTATCCTTTTTCGGTTTCAGTTCCTGTTCATGTTCCCGTTGTCATTGTATAAGCGAATAGCGTATTTAATCCATAAAGTACAATTTACAATTCGAAGCAGGCCAAACTCAAAATTCAGTTAAAATATACAATGGGGAAAGGCGAACAAAAACAAACATGTAACAAACACATTTGACCCTTTTTTGTTTTTTTTTTGTTTTTTGCATAATATCAATTTGTGCACGCACATCAGCACAGTAGCAGCTGTCTCACTCTCATTGTCGCCTTCTCTCTCGCTCTTTCTGCTGTGTCTGTTCTTTCTTGCCATTGGTTACATATTAAAATGGCTGTCAAACGGCGTGAAAACGGCTGTCGTTTTGCCATTTTTTATTGCCTCTCGACTCTCTCGCTCTTTCTCTGTCTTTCTTTCTCGCTTTCGCTTGAATTTAGCAAACTTTTAAGTGCACAATAAAATTTCAAAGACAAAGTTATGGCATTCAAGCATGTGTGCATTTAAAAGTCTTTATACGGCGCATATACAAAATTTCATATAAAATATATTTTAAAAATTTTAAATTTGTATACATTGCACTATAGGGAAAATTAACAATTTTGTGGTCTAAATTTAAATTTAAAAAATATTTAAATTTTTTGTTTTCTTTTAAAAATTAATTAATAATATAAAAAGCTGTAATGTTACATACCAGAAATGTTAGTATAGCTAGCCTCTGTTAGGTTAATAGCTGTTAAGTCTTCTGTTAAAAAATATAATTTTTTATAAATTTATAGAGCTTAAAATTACAATTTAAAAAGCGTTTTGTAAAAAAGTTTGCAAAAAAAGTCTTTGGACCGTAGTTTTTACTAAGTGTTGGTTATAGCTCAGATAAAGAAATTTAAGCTGTTGTCATTATATTATGTAATTTAAGAAATTTGCTTAAATTATAAATTTATTTTTTAGATAGGAATATAAAATAAATTTTCTTACTACAGTTAGCCAGTTACTTATATAAATGATATTAATAATATTTATTTAAAACATTATTAAATTGTAAATCGTTTAAAATTCAGTAACGAGATTTCGTTGACACTTTGGTATTTAATAATTTCTCATTCCAATGACATACTTATAATTTTAATAATTTTTGCGCTTATTTTTTCTCTTCCGGAAAAATCCCTATTGCTACATTTACTTGAGCATTTAATGGGCTTAAAACATTTTGACACAATTTTTTTTGCAATAATATCGAATACTTACTTATTGTGTGAACCCAAAGCTTGACCCTTTTTTTTGCTTTTCGACCCGACACAGCGTCAAATGCGAAGCTTAGTAGCAGCTTGACCGCATTTTTGTTTTGGGTCTAAACACCACATAGGACTTGAACGTAACCGGACCCGGACACGGACCCGGACATGGAGTTGCCTGTTGTCCCCACCAATTATACAAGTTTTGGGCATACGTAAGCTGCGCTTAAAATAGGCAACATGGCTGCGTTTTTGTTTTGTTTTGTCTTCCAGCATCGAGCTGCGTGTTTTTATGGCTGCCCATTAACGACTTCAACTATTTGCAGCTGTGTGCATTAAAAAAAAAAGAGCAGAAAAACACCAAAAATCATAGCCCAAGTCTATGGTTGCTTCTTTTCTCACTGTTTTTGTGCTTCGCTCCCTTTTTTTTCTTTTCTTTTTATCTGAGCGCTTGGCATCGTAAAAATAGAAATAAAAATAAAAATATTTATGCAGCTCTACGGTTTCGGTTGGCGTTTTATGTGCACGCTCTTTTTCTCCATTTTGACAGCATTGGCTATTAAAGGGCAAACGCAACCAAAAAAAAACAGAAAAAATTATTTGAAAATTGGCTGGCAAGCAAAAGAATTTACCAACCCAAGGCCGAACACAGATTTCAGGCGGCACATAGCACACGCACAATTCTGAGCCTGGCAGCAGCAGCAGGACGACCTCGCTGTCCCTTTATTAATTCCAATACATTGAATTTTGTATAGACAATGGCATGTTTTGCATGTAAATCCGATTAAAATGCCGTACACGTGCCTTTCGCGAGATGCCGCGGCCATTACAAAAACTTAAAGCCGGCTAAAAGAAAAGAAAAAAATACGATGAACAATTTTAAAGCCTTTGATGGCTCAACATCACATTAGTTACTGACAATATTATACTCTGTATAAGTATGCATGAGTAGAGACGGAAAAGAGCATTTATTTGTGAAGTTGTGACATAAAGAACTGTTAAATTAAGGATCTTCTGTTTGTTTGCTAATTGCACTAAGTAACAGCATTTTGTTTTCCGTACATTTAAGAGTTAATTTATATGTAAATTACGTCGCTGATTCCAAGAAAAAATTGTAAAAAAAATAGGTTGCCGGCTACTTTTTTGAGACATTAAAAAATAGATATTTTTCGACTTCTCGATAAGGTAGCTTTGGTTAAGTGAAAATAAATGCGATTTTTAACCTTTTAAAAAGCTAAAAAAATTGCCCATCAACCTTTCATACAACATTCTAAAATTAGATTATTCATTCAGAAGTTATTTGAGATTCAAATAAAAATATAAAAATATATATTTTCTAATGAAGTAATACAACATATTCAATTTAATAATTACCATAAAAGTGTGTGAATGTAAACTAACAATAAACTTAATAGAAAATAATATTTTTGAATGATTGTAATTTACAATAATTTACAATTAAGTAAATTGTAGGATATATCACAGCCTAACAATCTATTCTAAGCTTTCCATTCTTGGCACATGTAAATAAACAAAAACATTTGTAATGAATTTAATATCTAAGAAACTGTGCTGGCAAATAAATTCAACTCCCTGTGGTAAGAACAATTATGGCCAAACCCAATTTCCAACAGGTTTTTGCCAAGGTTTTGAATATGATTTTGCCATTGAAAATTGTTTTCTGGGCTTGGCAATTTTATTTATGAGCTGCAAATTGTTCGCTTTCAAAAGGATAATTCACAGCAGACATGACAATTAGACGCTAAATTGCTGTTCTGCGTTAATTTGTTGGATATTCATGTGAAATGGCGTTTTTGCAAATATTCTAGCATATTTTGTGAGAATTCTGGTGATATTTTGTAATCAGTATTCCAATTGCCGCAATGATGGTGCGAAATGTTGAACATATTTAACAAATGCCTACTTTGATTGGATTGTAAAATTATAATAGATATTATGCTTTGCCTTAAATGCAAATGGAATTTACAATTGAACACGTTTTTGGACTGGGAAGGGCAGTATTGTAATCAGAATTGTTTTGCTTATATTAATTGTATTTAAATGGAAACTTAAGTTAGGCATGCTTAGTTTGGTTTATTAATTGAATTGAATTAATGGAAATTATAGCGTTTGGACCAAAATATTTGTAAAAAATATTTATCAGACTGTTTTAATTGGTTTAATATGGATATTAATATTTGATTTTCATTAAATTTAAATAATAATATAATACAACAAAAAAATAATAAGATAGGCATGTTCAGTTTGCTTTATAAGTTTAATTTAATTAATGGAAATTTTTTTGTTCAAACTAAATTATTTATTATAAATCGCGCTTTTTTTTATTGCTTTAATATGGATTTAAAAATATGATTTAATTTATTTTAATATACATACAATTTTTTTAATTTTTTTTCTATTTTCAACGTCTCTTTAAATTCTTATATTTTACATGATTTTTGCATTTACAATGTTTACTCTACAATTTCTTTGTTTTTGAGCTGAGAACAGTAAGCAAAAAATACATGCAAAAATTCAAAAATTCAAACGTGACAATTTTATTGAAATGTTTGATTTGTAAGCATTTCAATGGGTGAAAAAATTTAAAGCCTTATCAAATTTATATAGTCATTATAGTCTTCAAGTTATATATATCCATAAAATGGTACATACAAACCGTAAGTCATTTGTGCTCTCCGCAAAAGTGTCCTCAACTATTTTGCTCATAAAAGTTTTATAAAAACTTTTGGTTAAACTTTTGTGGAAGACAGCAGCAAGGATCTGGCATTAAGCACGCAATCTCATACTTCTTCCTCATTGTTTCAAAACTCTTAACACAAAAAAGCCCTTTATGTTGCACTAAATTCAATGCTGTCAGCAGCAGCATCAACTGTCAAAACATGCGTGAGTTGTTCGTATAAAAGTCAAAAAAAAAATCAGCACGCTGTCAGGACATGCCATTGCTATGTCAGCTATGCGGCGAATGTGTCCTTAATCAGTAATATTTGCCACAATACAAATACAACGATTTTTGATGGACATGCTACAGGTTTTTTGAAACAAGTGAAGAGCCCAATAGGGATATTCTTTCAATATTGTACACATTTTATTATTAAATTTTGTCAGCTTTATAGAGTGACATTATCGGTATCACTTCAGCCCAACAAAAATTTTGAAGCACATTTAATTCTGTCGACTTATACGATATACTGACTGTTTGTCATAATAATAAAAATGTCAATTTGTTTTATGGCTGACAAACATTGAGCTTTGCTTTTGCTTTTATTTGCAGCCTTTGATGTTGATTTTTGTATCGTAAAACTCGTTGTTTGAGTTCCTCGTATTGTTGCCACTGCTACACTTCTGTTATTTTCTTTGCCTTTATTTATTTGATTGCGAGTTGGCCATATATAAATTGTATCTCTATCATATGTGCCAGGCACCAGGCACCAGGCACACAAGGACATGCTCCACGTTGCGCACTTAAGCAATGACATTGTTCATATGTGCGTATTCAATGGAGCTGCAAGTTATTAAAAATTGCCTGCTGCCTGCCGATTTAATGAATCGAGAAATGCTAAAGGCAATGCCATAAATATTATAACAAAAAATATATATTAAAAAGCAGAAAGAACGCTGTATGGCACTTTGCACTTAAGTTTTTCATTTATATTTGGCATTTTTTTGACTTTTTGTTGCTATAAAATATACGATATATAGTTGTCAGTTTTTATTAAAATTTTGTGTTATTATATAGTACCTATCGGAACAGGAATATAAAGAGCTTAATGTAAATATTTGAAATACAAAAAAAGTTGTTAATACCTTACTTTTTATTTATTTATTACAATCGAACGCTTTTCATATAAAAAATTGTTTTTCGATAGATCGCTTCTAATTTTTATTAAAATACAAAAATAAAAAGGAATGTATATTTTTGAAAATAAGTCCATGACAAACCTAATCTAGGAATATTTATAGACTAAATACAAACAAAAATAATAATAGTATTATTTAAATTAAAAATTGACCTTCCAGTTATTTATTATTATAATTGTAACAACTCACAAATGAATATATTGCCTTTTGTACTTAATGCATCAAAAGTTCACTTTAGAAATTTTTTTAATTAGATTAAAATATTAATTAAAATATATGCTAATAATTTTAATTAAAATATATGCTAAAAAAATTCCCTACAACCGTGTCAATTGAATTTAAAATATGTTCTAGGTTTGCAAAGTTTGTGTCTGTAAAAAAAAAATAAAGCACAACTATTTAATTTACTATTGAAATTTGTTGTAAAATTTTCAGTCAATATTTAAGCCATAAATAAACATTTGCATAATTATAACACACAATAAAAATTCCATTAACTATTTTCATTTTGTGTGTGCATTCACACAGAATTTGTGGTCAGTGATTTATGAGGCACTGTGAAAAGCTGTGACTTTATAAGTGATTACATAATTTATTGTTTATTATTGTTATTGTTTCTTTTTTGTTTATTGCATATTTGATTTGTTCAGAATGTTTTTTTTTTTTTTTTGTTTTAGTTGCAGTCTGTTAGCTCACATGACTTTTTTATAACTTTTAGAACAAATATTTTTGTTATTGTTGTGTAAACAAAAGTTTTTGCGGCTTTGAGCTACGTTAAAAAATTAAGAGAAAATTTGCTTATCAAAAACAAATTTAACTAGAAGCGTCAAAAGTTTGTATTGTTTTTTTGAACAGTTTTTGGTGCATAAATAATAAATGAAACCAAAAATTGTACAGACTTTGAATAATGCAGTGTTAAAAAATACCATAATTTTAAAGACTTTAACTTGTGGTCAAATTTGTTCAAGTTAAATTATTGTAAACTTTTAATGCATGTTATGCACTAAATAAAGCTGGTTACTTTCATAATAAATTGACTTATAGAAGTCCTTAACAAAATGTATGCATTTCTAAACTTTTTAAGCCGTTTTGCCAACTCATTGTTAGAATATTTCCAACTTTTTGTAGTAAAGTTGCCAACAATTGAAATTGTGCGTAAAGAAAGACGAGTTAAGTTTTATAATCGAAATTAATTTTACAAAATAGAATTTATCTTTAAAACTTAATCTTGGTAAACTAAGGGCAATGTTGTCACAGATCATTATCTGAAAAAACAATTTAATGAGATCATTATATAAAATTTTTAAAAATCCAGCGAAAGATTGTTAATTTAAAGCTTGTTTTCCCTGGATATTTCTATTAGTAAACTACATATTATATGAATATAAATTATAGCCACATTAAGCTCAAACAATCTTATCTATTAACAAAACCTGTCTGATATTGTTAATGTCCTAATACAGCTACACTAAGAAAAATGAAATTTTTTTAAGTATAGAAACACTTTCGATAAAAAAAATAAAATAAAATTCAACAAACAGAGTATAAATCTCTACAAAGAAGTGAAAATTTCCACAGTACGAATATATTTTCTATGATATGAATAAACGAAAAAAATTATGGGTTTATTATCGGAAGTATGGATTTTCTACAATATGAAATCCAGGTGTTCTATGAAATTAATTTAAAATTCATTAACCTGCAGAAAATTTTCTATGCTCAATATAAATTTTTACAAAATATGTTGACTTATTTCTTTAACCAAAGTAAAGTAATTTTCAATTCAAATTTCCATGTTTTGTAAAAAAAGTTTCCTCGAGTTATCGAAATAATTAAATAAAATAAATAAAACAGAAAATTTTATCTGCCAGAGTTACAACATTTTCTTCACTTTGTGGTAATTAAATCTACAGGGCATAAAAAATTTCTATGGTGCTATTTCTATCCTGTTTTTTTTTTGAGTGTATGCATAATATTAGAAACAAAAAAAAGTAAAGAAAGACAACCTTATACTACCAAAAATTACTACAACATTCTGCAACAGCGAAAACTTTGTCGTTTTGTTAAAGTCAACATAAATATGTATATAGCTTCCGAAAAATGTCAAGTGACAAGTTCAAGTTTATTTTGCTCTGCATGCACTTTGTTTCGCGTTGCCCCGCCTCCACCACCACCCCCGACCGCCCTGCTGCCACTTGTGGCCCCCTCTATGGTCGCCGTACAAAAACCAAACA
The DNA here is from genome assembly GCA_035043045.1 of Hirtodrosophila alboralis. Lineage (NCBI taxonomy): Eukaryota > Metazoa > Arthropoda > Insecta > Diptera > Drosophilidae > Hirtodrosophila > Hirtodrosophila alboralis. Next base: position 443,608 of record JAWNNH010000210.1, on the reverse strand, counting down.
TAATTTGAATTATTGATTGGCAAACCAACCAAGCATAGTGCGTTTCCAAAAGGCAGCTCAAACAATGTCTAAATTTGTGTCAGGCCACAAGCATGCCACGCCCACCAAAAAAACGCCTCTCCTTAACGCCCACCACACCTATTCGTATGAACTTTATGCAAAAATTGCTTTTCAGCCAATTTCGTTTTATAAAAAAAAATAAAAAAAAAAATTTTATATATTTTTTATATTTACCCCCAACCAGCGTCTGGCCCAGGGCTTTGTCTTTTGAGTTTTGTTGCTGCTTATTGGTGTTGCTGTTGTTGTTGTTGCTGTTGTTGTTGTTGTTGTTGTTGTCCTTGTTACTGTTGCTTTATTTCGCTTCCGGCTGTTATCAGCAATCGACACTCTACTGCGTTTCCTTTGCCTTCATTTGTATACACTTTCTTGTTCTGTACTCTGTTGTCTGTACTTTGTACTCTGTTCCCAGTTATTTTCTACAACCTGTACCCATTAAAATTGTGTGAAAGGGTTTAATGAGACTGTCACAGTTAGCAGGAGGCATCTTTGATGCTCTAAACAAAATATGGCTCATTTAGTAAAAAAAAGTCATAGATTCCTAAATTTTGGCACGAATTTTATTTTTAATAATTTTTTATTCTCCTTATCTGCTGTGAAATTAATTTACCATCAAAGTTATTAAAGAAAAACTCATTTTAGTATTAATAGTTTCATATATAACTCATTTAATTGAAAGGTAACAAAAAATTAAAAAAAAACATTTTTGAGTTAATGATGTAGAAATGTTTATTATATGTTGTTTTATATTATGTAAAAATTTCATAATTCTATCTTAAATATTCTGCGCGTGGGAGAAAAAAAATGAATCCCTTCATTATGTAAGATGAACATCATTCGGCAATTTTAAACGCGTTTACTGAAAAATTACATTCTGTTCTAAATGAATTAATGAAGCATAAATATCAATTGCATGATAATTTATATTGTGTAAAAATTTGATTATCCTAGCTCAAATACTCTCCACGTAATAAAACAAAAAGTAACCCATTCTTTGTCTAAGATAGAGGACATTCGACAACTTTAAATGCATTTTTCTCTTCTTTTTAAGCGACATAAATACGAGCATCTCTTTGGATATCTCAGCTAAAGAACAGGGTACTTCGCAGTCAATCACATTCAACTACAGCACTCATACTTGTTTTCATTTTATTTATTTTTTATTTTTTTGTTGTTGCTGTCTATCAGTTTACTGCGCTTTGCTCTTTGGGTGCGGTGTTAATGTAATTTTTTTTTTTGTGGGGGAAGAACCAAAAATATTCACAGCACACTCTTGTTTGAACTTCAACTGAGCTTTGGGGAGCCGCAGGGTGCGCTGTCCTGCCCACAAAAAATACTGCGCCTGCCCACAGTGTGACTTTGCTGTGTGTTGACTTTATTGAACCATTTCGGCAGAAACTTGATTGACTTATTGTTGTTGTGCCAGGCACTTTTGTTTTATGCCACAGACACACTCTTTTTTTTTGCTTATTCATCGTGGCCTTGTTTCGATCGGATCACCAGAAGATGGCCAACAGGCAAACACTTAAAGCCAGCCAGGCATTCAGTCTTTCGCGCCTGATATAAGTCAATTTCGTATGTCAATAAAATGGAAATTTTATAATTTTCGTATAAGATTTACACACACACACCAAACTCCATAACACACACACACACACGCACACTGCTGCGGCTTCAACTTAATGAGATTTTATTTATTGGTTCTTGATAGCAGCCACAGTCGAGCTGAGCACAAGGATGTCGTCCTGAGTCCGCTCTGAGTTGCCCTGAGTGCTTTATTAATGCTTTTTATGGGCGTTTAGGTAAATGTCGCTGACGTCAGCGGCATAACATAGATATTTATATATTTATGCGCATATAGAGATATCAATCTGACATGCTTAAGTGGCAACCATTATTAGATCGTTCCCACATACTTTAAGACAGAGTTTGGCTTAATGCAATTAAAGCTTCTGTTTTTGAAGCACAATATACACTTTAAGCTAAAGTTCTGCTCTCAACTTATCATTAGCACCTGCAAGTGAATTAATTTGTAATTAAAATGTACTTAAAGCTCTTTAAACTAAGAATAACTTAGGGTCATATTTTATTTATTTAAATCTTAAAAGTGTTTAAAATTATCTAACTTATTGAAACTTTCATCGTTGCTTAGAGAATATATCTGTTCTTACAATTGAATGTCAAATAAATCAAACATTTTTGCATTAAAAGGATGCATGAGAGGCAGACGAAATTTAATTGGAATTTCTTCAATTTGTCTTTGACAAATTAACAACTAAATAATCATTAAATAAACTTTATTAAATGTTTAATATTCCGTTTTAATTTTTAGCTTACGCAGCATTGTCTTCTAATTATTATAATTCTTATCCTTAACTATTTCGTTACCTCATTAAGCTGCATTAGAATTTTGTCCTTTTTGTTTTAAATTTTAAATAAAGATAAAATTATAAAAATGCCAACTGCAATGCCAAAAAATGTACATGGTTTTACGTTGTTGTTTGTTTTAATTAAAACTCATTTTGTGGCACACAAGCTAGCATGTAACAAAAGCGAGAGAGAAAAACTCACATACAAAACGTTGCGTATACGCAACATTGTCAGCATCTGCGTGGTACGTGAGTTTTGTCTGAAATTAAAACTAAAGAAGAAAAAACACGCATAATAAAGGCAAATAAAGACTGTCAAAGCAAAAACTCAGCAGCTGCAATAAAGAAAATATACAAATACAAAGTGAAATGCTAAGAAAAATATGCATGAGAATATATAAAAAAATATGCAAAACTTCAAAGTGTTAGCTGAAGCGTATGATTATTATTGCTGTGCTGCTGTTGCTGCCTTCTTTTTTTTTAACTGTTTGCCATTTGTTGTGGGGGCAAATATGTCAAAGTCAAACTAATCGATGCCAAACCGTTTGGCCTCTAACTGATAAACAAGAAAAAGTAAAAAATGTTGAAGCCATAAATATCAATCCATCAATTGCAACTCGACAAAAAGTTTTTTGACACCAACAGCTCGATATATGTACTACTATGTTGACTGGTTAGAAATTCAATAAAAATACCAGACAAAAAAATGGCCAGCTCAACGAGAGAGAGTTGATGACTATCAACAGTCAACAAATACTCAATCACAATAGTCTGGTCACACTGACATAAAGCAAATACCACAGGCTTTTCAAAAATGCGGTTATTGATAAATAAACTATGGCTGAAATTGACAAACAATTAATGTAATATTTGAGTTTGCTAAGAGTACAACAAGTTTACAGCTTAATGTGTATTTTATATCATAAAAATTGTAAATATTTTCTTGTTTTATTTGAATATAAAATTGTACATGCAAAATACATTTTGTTGTCATAAATTTAATTCAGTTGCCAACTTTGCTTTATAAAGCATTTAACTATTAATCGGAATTCATATATTACAGAATATTTTAATATTTTTTTTTCATTAAAACAAAGTGTCATTTTGTGATTAAACTCAATAAATATTTACAATTGTTTAAATAATAAAATTCTGCAGTTAAAATACAAAAGCTGTCATTTGTTCAAATTACCTTTTTTAATGCGATTTCTCAAAAGCTTAAAAAACATTTTAAAATTGTTTTCTGGATTTACAATTCACACTTTAAAGCCCAGCTTTACTCTTAATAATTGCTCAATTCAACGAAAATATTGCTGTAATTTGTTGTGCAATTTTTATTTATATTTGCAAAGTCACCTGGCATTTTAATATGCCCTATGGATATTTTTGTTGACTGTCTGATTTCAGTATTGTGTAAATGATTAATATCCTGTATTCAAGAAATGTGTATAAAAGGGTATATTCAATAGATCGGAGAGATCAAATAATATATAGTTATTTTGGATAAGTACCTTACCGTTTCTTATATACTATAATAGTAAAAAATACAAAAAAAAAAAAAAAAATTTATTTAATTCATCTTGAATTTCGGAAAACAAATTTATTTTAAATCTTGAACAAATTTAAGCATTTTGACAACATAAAAACATATTCAAGGATATATTTATAAGGTTTCCATAATTGCTGGGTATCTTCACGTCGCGCACTCGAAACTATATCATTATTACTTGTTTTTTATTGCTTTATAAATGAAGCTTTTTATGGCAAACGCACAGCTGGCATTGCTTTTATTTTCACAATTTTCACAGCCACGCTCTGAGTTTTTTTTTGTGTGAAATGAAATTTTCCAACTCGCGAATTTTGAATCAGCAAAAAAGCATTTTGTTTAACTGTTAGTGTAACTGTAACTGTAACTGTAAATGGAATTCAATTGGGCAAAAACGAAAATTGCCAATTGAATATCCTTAAAGCATTCATACATATGTTGAGAGCTCTCTATTGAATTTTGATTTTGTCGAGAAATTACAACAATTATCAACAATTTTCCTTTACAGAAAATTGAAAAAACTAATTTTCAAAAGCGCTACAGGATTTAAAAGTTTGCCACACGCATTGCAAATTTTAAAAAGAAAAAGTTTTGCGCATTAAATTGTTTGCCAGTTTTTTCCAGCTTAAATGGCTAATACTAACAAATTGCTAGCGCTCTCTAAGCTTGGCAGTTAAATGAAATTACTTAAATAAATTAAAATAATTAAATTTGCAAAAAAGTAATAAAAAGATAGCAGAGTCTTCAAGTTAATGCTGCTCATCAAATATCAAACATCACATATCACACGATAAACTTAATTTTATTATTCAAAATTTAACACAAATCGTAAAAGAGTGTTGACATTCAAGTACCTTGTGAACTGTCAAAAAATACAAAAATATACAAATATGTGTTGTCGCCTGTGTTTACGGCAAATGACTAACAAAAAAGCAGCACTAATTATTTACGACTCTGAAGAAAAAAAAATGAGAACAGTAAATGGTATTACATTGTTATCATAAAAAGTAAATATGGCATTTACGTGTGTCTCTCGTCCTGCCACATCCTTTGCACTGGCGTGTAAAATTTATGCTGTCTGGCAACATATATATAAACCATATATATATACATATGTACTTAAAGATGCATAACATTTTATTATAACCAAAACATTTTCCGGCGCCAACACTTTGCACCTAATTTCATTGGCTTCCGTTTTGGGTATGAGTTAGATAGGTAAAGCTTAATGTTCAACCAGTCCTTTTTATAGTCTATAGCAATTACAAAATCCACTTGGGAGCTCTTTACAAATTTATGACCATCGAAATGTACATGCTAAAAGCTATACAGTACATTCAAATCGCTCTGCGGGTTTGCCATTGTTGCATTGTACATTTTGGGGTAGATTTGACCTGAATATATATGTCCAGAATTTACACATGAATGCAGCAGTCATTTATTGGTTTAGATATTTAAATATAATAATGTAAATCAAATATTGTCTATGGTTACCAAATTTATTAGCCAATCTGTGCTAGGGGCTTTGAATTCCGGACGGCAAATAATAAATTGTGGCTAGGAAATAAAAAAAAAAATAAATAAAATAAAACTTGGCTTTGGTTTAACTGCTGCTAAAAAATTATGGAACGATTATTATGGATCAAATTTTTAATTAAAAAAATGTAGATATAAGTAGCAGTTGAATATGCTTTTAATTACACCAATGTGTTTATAATTTCAAGGTCCTTTCGAATAATAAAATAAAAATATATTTGAGAATATTACAATATCAATTTTAAATATCTGTTATTATTGACTTTTACTTATGATATCCATTAAAAATAATATGTATAAGAAATAGTCTTCAATAATTATTGAATTAATTAATTAATTCAATTGTTTTGAAGCCTAAAAAAGTTTTAGTGTAATGTCATAATCAAATAAATAAAATAATAATTCTCATTATTATTACCGTTTTTAATAAAAGTCAATAATTACAATTAAATGAAATTTTTTTTGTAAAAGTTTTGAGCAATTTTAATCAATGATAAATTACCAATAAGACCAATTTTAATCAATGATAAATTATTTAAAATTCCTCCAATAGCTCTTACACAATAAATGTTAAAGTTACGTTCATTGTAAAGAATAAATACAATACATTTATTATGGCACCGTTTCATACACTTAACTACAAATTTATTGACCAAAATTAGAGTATTTTAATATAGTTATTTAATAGCATATTTATCCATTTTATAATACGTTATTTTTCTACCTGGCGCCAAGCTATTTCCGTTTCCTGTCGCCACCTTTAGGCAGGCGTGTTTTAAAATATATACTTCGTCTGAATGGTCAGTGAACTGAGCGTTAACACAATTTCAAAACTAACTAACAAAAGACCTGGTACTTAGTTATACAGTTCAAAGCCTTTTTATTATGGTTATATTTTATCGCATGTCAAGAAGCATTAAATTATCCTGCAGTTATGTTAACTGTACAAAATCAGCGAGCATGTTGCCTTTAATTATTACCTGGCCGGCGGGCTGCTAGCATCAACTACGAAAACAATGATTCAATTTCCGTAGCCGGAACCAACAGCTTTACGGACAGTTTTCATACGATTTGCATGTTGCACTTAAGTTAGTTAAGAGGGAGAGAAAGAGCGAGAAAGCGAATCTAATTTACATAGAAATGCAGTTATTCTAACACACAAACTATGAGCATAAAAGTAAATTTGTTACAATCGTGACCAGCACTTGGTCTGCCCATATAAACTCTGTATGAAATGCTAACAATAAATAAAACAATTTTGACTTTCCTCTTTGTGAAACAATAAAATACAAATGTGTCAGGCCAAGGGTTGAAAAATGCAACAAAAGCTTCATATATATTATATATAGTATACGAGCAGTACATATATCACATGACAAATTATAGCTGGCATTTATATGTAATAATGCATGCTGCTCATGGTTGACAAAAGTGCACAATAATAATTTAGAATATCAAAAGCTAGCAGTAAATGTTTTAAATATGCTGCAGTTTGTAAGACAATAGCAAGGAAAAGAAAATTTAAATAAAATTCTAAAAGTGAATTTAAAGTATTTAAAATGAAAATATATTAACGACTAACTTAACTTTAGACTCTTTCCTGAGAACGAGAACACGAATTTCTTGAATATTTTATTTTATAATTAAGGTAAATGCATTTTTAAAAATGCTTTAAACACTTTACGAATTTTTTAAAGTTCTGTAAACAAAGCAGATAATTGTAGGCAAAGGTAGTAAATGTACATAAAAAAATGAAGAGTATTCATTTACCCTAAAATATGAAGTCCTGTTTTAGTCTCCATTTTCTGTAAGAATCTGAGGTTAAAGAATGGCCAAGTATTTTAATTCTTATATTAACTCTCTGTTTTATAAATTAATTCAATTTTATGTCAAGGCCTGGTGAATTTAATTCACAATATTTTGTCAAGGCTCCAAGCTGAATAAATTAAAGGTTTATTGCATTTTAAGTTAACAGCGTTTTTAAAGGATAACTCGGTTTAAATACAAGATATTCGGGACTTAAGAGACAAGACATGGGGCAAATAAATATCAGTTTTTGAGCTGCACTGTATTGTAGCCACAGTAAATAAGCTTGAATGTACTACAGAACTCTTCTTCTATATGTGTGTGCAAATTTGATTTCAAAACCAATATACCATAATAATTTGTCACACCATCAGCCAAACTGGCAACAAACTGATGCAAACTGATGACAATGTTCGCAAGATACCACCACAGCTTACAGAGTTCTAAACCAAACACACACTGAGAGAAAAATTACATTCTCAAATAAAGAATATTCGTTTATTATTGTTTTAATAAATAAACACAATGTTCTCACATTTGAAACAAAAAAACTGCCACAAAATGTTAATAAAGAATGAAATAAATTCGAATAGTCATAATTTCGGTACAATAATTTTTCTTAGTGCACACACTAGATACATTTTGCGAGTTTGACTTGGCTGGTTAGCTGGCAAGTGGCAAGCAAACATAAAATAGATTATTTACAGCGTCATGCACAACATTTTGTGCAAACAGCCAACCTTGCCACATCCTACATGCTGCTGCACTAAATCTAAAATATATATAAAAAAAAAAAAAAAAAAACAACTCTGAAGTATGAACTGACTATGATAAGAGTGCGAGAGAGAAGTGGCTGTTGTTGCTTGTCAAAGAAAAAATTGCTTATTGCCTTACACGAATGCACAAATGAAATTGTGCAAGCAAAGATTGACAGCTTGTGAAAGTAAGGCCCGATGTCATACAGACTGGCAAACTGTCCAGTTGTTGCCAGCTGACTGCACTTGATATAGAAAATTTTGAAATCAGGGGTTTCTAAAGCTTAAATTTACTAGCAGCATAACAAATAGATTTATTTTAAATGTAAGCTTCAATATGAGCAAAGAAGATCGGCCAAGTAAATATTCTGTAGCTAGCTTAAAAGTATTGGCCGATTTCAATTTAATATGCTGTCTACAGTCCATCAATTCAATTCAACAAATTTAAATGTTAAACTAACATAGCAGTTTTCTGTTGGAACTAAGTCTGTTATGTTAACTAACATAACATTTTTTTGTTAGACCTAATTCTGTTACGCTAAGTGCATTTGCAGTTGCATTAAAAAAATCATTTTGATTTACTAGATTACAGAGTATTGCAGTAAATCATACTCTTAATGACAGCACAAATCCAGCTGTCATATAAAAGTCAACAAATATTTAAATGTCAAATTTGAAATGTAAATATAAATATAAACTTAATTTCTATGCCAAAAAAACCTAAAGCAAAATATACAAATGTATATGTACATTAAATTGTCATATTTGCATTTTAGCTTTAATTCAATTATTTTGTAAATTATTTTGAAAAACAAAATTAAATCAATAGATTTGTGAAAACTGACAACTAAAACCGTTGGCAAAGCTTAAATCAACTTGTTAGTATGAACAAACAGAATGACAATAATTAAACAACAATTTAATTGGCCAAAAAAACAAACACAAGCACTGAAATGCCAACAAAATGATAATTACAACATATTTGGGCCATCGTATAAACATAAATACGCACATTAAGCCCAATATGCTTAGGAATTCAATTAGCCAAATGGTTGAATGTCAATGCATATCCAAACTTAGGACGCCATCTACATTCCAGTTGTGGTACTAATGCTTGCAAAAAAAAAAACAATGCGAACTATTTGGGCAACTTCAACATGCGCACTCTGGCGGTCGTTAGCCGCATTAATAATTTAGCAGCCGCCTATGTGTATGCAACACTTGATGTAGTTCTGGGGGCAGTGACTGCGTGTTAGGCGCGGTTAAGCACACACACAGTACTAACTAAAAGTGTGCGACGAGCCTGAGCCTGAGCCTGAGCCTGCCAGTCTGTCCTGTCTATTTTTGGTCTCATTTGGCCGCTTTAGGTGTGAGGTTTATTGTACTGTTGGCGTTGCGCAAACAGTCATCCAAATTGACGCGCCGAAAACTGGACAAATTGCTCGCAAACATGGCATCAAAACAGACAAAAAAAAAAACAAGACAGTAGGGACGGGGCTTGTTCTTTTGCGAGGGTTGGTTAGTCGCCTTTTTTGGCCAAGCGAGACAGTCCCAACGAACGAACACAACTTAGAGCCCACAAAAATTAATTATGAAAATTTTCACTTTACGTTTGAGTTTTTGGTTACTTGTAACTTTGTTAAGTTAATGCGTTTATTTGGCGTGCAAAATTTAATTATGAAAATGTCTCATATTTCAACAAAGTAAAATGCTGTGCAAGTGCTTTCTGTACCACTAAATATATATATATACATATATAGTTTAGTAATTTAGAGTGTAGTATATCAAGATATGCTGTAATTAACATGGCATAAGTTCTGTTTTTTTTTTTAGCACTGATAACGTGTTTGGATATAGTTTGTAATTGTATACAAAATTCCTTGGAAAATGTTGTAAATTTTGTATAAATTAAGTAATAACTCATTTTTGGCTTTTTACTCTCAAAAATCTATGTTAATTAAATTTAAATTCAGATTGTTCTGTTTAAAAGTAGAAAGAAAAATTAATCTTTAGCTTTTTTAACATTATATGCCTTTTCTCAGAATACTTTAAGATATTGCTTGTCAAAATAACAATTTTTATCAAAGGAAATAAATATTAAATTCAAACTTTACAAACTTTTAATTCTTCAATAAAATTCCTTGTCCAAAATTGCAAATATGTTTACTTGTTAGAAGTTCAATTATAAAGTTAGTAAATTCAAAACTCTTTTTATTATATTTTTCTCTTATTTATTTTTATGTGTATAGGGTATAAAGAGTTATATTACTATGTGCAACATACATTGCAAATTGAAATCAACATATTTACAAATCAGAATACAGACTGCAAACGACTTTTGATTTCATGTATGCATTTTCTTAATTTACACCGCAATATTGACCAATCACACACATTACACGCCACAACACACACACATGACATATGCTGCTACACTGGACTACAAGATATTTGATTGAGTTCGGGTTGCCTGCAGCTGTCATGTGAAAGAAAACAATTTGCTGCTAAATTGCTACATGGCAGCGCCTGTCGATTTCCTGTCATGTGCTTTCCTTCTAGCCCAAGGACCTGCTTTGTGCTCTCACTTGGCACGTGTCCATATATATGTATTATGTGTGAAAAGTGTGTGTTTATTTTGAGCATGTATGTAGATGAGTATAGGTGGGTGTGTGGGTGTGTGTGCTTATAATAAGTGCGTATTTATTTGGCACTTCCGGTGCTGCAGTTTGCCATTAATGCTAAGCTGGTTTTAACATTGCGAATCTTTTTCATGGTATAAGTAAACTTTGATTACTTCCTGCATAAATGGTATTGATTGCTTTTAATTGTCTCACTTATTAAAAAATAAGAAAAATTGGGTTTGTAGTTGACATATTTGAAGAAAGTAATTTTATATTGTTGTTTAGTTAGAAAGTGAGCTTAAGGCCTTAAAATGTATTTAATATTCTTAAATATATATTCTAATAACCGACATAATTTAAAATGTAGTTAGCAATTAATGAAAAATAGTTTTAAAATCAAAAGTTTTAGCTAAAATAAATGTTAATGTATTTTTCAGTTTAAAAATGTGTTTAAGGTTTTAAAAATTACTTTATATATTTTTTATATTTTCTAAAAACAGGCATAACAAAAGTATTGATTGCTTTTAATTGTCTCACTTATTAAAAAGACAAAAACTGGGTCTGCAGCTGACATATTAGAAGAAAGTATTTTTATATTATTGTTTAGTTAGAAAGTGAGCTTAAGGCCTTAAAATTTACTTAATATTCTTAAAGATATATTCTAATAACCGACATAATTTAAAATGTAGTTGGGAATTAATGAAAAATACTTTTAATATCGAAAGGTGTAGCGAAAATAAATTTTGTATTATTTTTCAGTTTAAAAATGCATTTAAGGCTTTAAAATTTGCCTTATATATTTTTTTATATGTTCTACAAAAAAGGCATAATTAAAGTGTAGTTGGCAATTAATAAAAATTAGTTTTATAATGAAAAGTTTTAGCCAAAATAATTTGTATTTTATTATTTAGTTAGCAAGTGCGTTTAAGATTTTAAAATTTACTTAAAATATTTTTCAAGATTTTTTTAATAGCAGGCATTATTTAAATGTAGTTGGACTTAATAAAATATTGTTTTATTATTCAAAGTTTGAGCTCAAATAAATTTGATTTTTTTTTATTTAGTGAAAATGTGAGTTTATGGTTTTAAAATCTACTTCAGAAATTAACAAGATGTTATAAAAGCATTCATAATAAAAATTTAGTTAGAATAAATAAAAAAAAATAATTTTATATTCCAAAATTTTGACTAAAATAAATTTTATTTTATTATTTAGTAAGAAACTAATCTTAAGGCTTTAAAATTTAGTTAACACTCTTCAGCATAACAGGCCAAATTAAAATGTAGTTGCAAATAATGAAAAATAGTTTCATAATCCAATGTTTTAGCTAAAATAAATCTGCTTGGCAAAGTTTTCTATTCATCTTAAAACACAATTTGTATGAAACACACACCTTGCTCTTTGGCCTAAGCTACAACCAAACATTTCATGGCAGTAAAACGAACCTGTTGTTTGAGCTTTTGGCCTAGACTAAGGATTATTAGACGCATTTTGTGTAGCCCAGAGGCGCAAAGCGTTAAACACACAAAACCAATTACAATTCTAGCCCATTTTGTATTTATGCGAATGGCTGGCAATGGCAAAATGTAGAGCCTTAAGACATGCGCCTATATTTAGTCTGGCGTCACACAAATCTCAGGTATTTTGGTAGCTAATAAAGTTTGCCTTAAAGTATTATTTGCCGACAGAAGTTTTGTTTTTGTGGAACGGGCTAGCAGCATATGTATTTGTTTTAATATTAGTTTTGGCCTGGAGCATGCATGAAATTGTGTATACGCACCATCCACGGTTTATTTACTTAGTTCAAGTTTCTTCTGATTCCGTTTCCAATTCCGAATCAGTTTTCTCAGTTGCCAGCCAGACACGCGCGTTGAGCCACGCCCACATTGAGTAGCAATTTTTATGCGCCCAATATCAATAATTTTGTTGGTTTTATTGTTATTTGCGCATATTTTTATGTATTTGACTGGGTTCGCCCCCAAAAAAAAACTCAACTACCTACGGCAATAGATAGGCAAAAAATTCGTTGGTTCTGCAGGAAAAAGAAAGTTTTTTCCACCGGAAATGAAAGTGAAATTGTTTTTTCTTCCTCTCGCTCTCTCTCTCTCTTTTCGTACATATTTATGTTTGTTGACCTTTATTAAAACGGCTTTTATAGCTTACGTTATGTATGCTGCTGTTGCTGGTCATTAATATGTCCCATCTAATAAAAACAAACAATTATTTGCATCATCCAACTAAATACTGTTGTTAAGCAGTGGTTTAACATGTCAGTTAGATTGTTGCAAGTAAAAATCAATTGCTAAGTAAAAGAGAGAGTATTTCTTAGAGCTTTACTTTACTTTATTATTATATAAGTAGTGCAATTGTATATATTAGGCATAAGTTGGAGAATGTTGCCCAATAAATGATTATCTCTATGAAATTCCAACTGATTTTTGCGATTTAACTAATATTTTATACATTTTTTGCTTTTTCACTTGAGTTATCTTTAAGTTGCTGCAGCTTTCAAATAATTACTGAAAGGGATATACCAACAATTAGTTGGTAGATTGATGAGTGCCTTGTACTTCCCCTTTAATTTAAATATATAAAAAGAAATACCTACACTCTGTGACTAATATTTTCCTATATATTTTGCTTTTATGTATATAAATTTAAATAGAAAAAAATTATATAATTTTTGTGTACATTAATTTGATAATAATTTTCACAATTTCCTGTCATATCTTGAACATTTATTAACTTTGTTTTCCTGCTGCTATGACATTGTTCTCATTATACCCTTTGTTTAAGGTATATTATATAATTTATTTTGTGATTAAATTGGTAACGCACTGAAGAAAAGTAAAATAAATATATTAATATTTTAAATGATGATATTATCGATATGGTTTTATTTTTATGTCCTTAACTAAATCATTATGTAAATTGGCACAAATACTTTATATGCTTTAGACAGTGATTATATTGGAATCAGGTTACTATATTCGCTAACAGTCATAGCAAAAAATACATAAAAAAAAGTTATTTATGAAAAATAATTTAAAAATATTTTTTTAATTAAAATTTCATTGTGATAAATACAGCTTAGCTAGTTAATTTATAAATATTTAATATATATATATATATATTTTATGATTATTATTATATATATGCTATAGCTGCCTTATCAACAATCGCTTTATTGCAAGTGTATATATATCTTCGGTATATCAACAAATAAATTATCTTTTTTATTGCATCTCAAACTTTTTCGTCTTAGCTAATCAAATTAAAATATTTTATACAACTGTCATACTGTTATGAATTTGAAATGAACATGTCGCCATCGTTGATTACCTGACATTTAGACATGAATATGTACGCAGACATTCACAGTCTCTTCGTATGCATATATGTATATATATATATATATATATATAAATAGTACAACAGCTGCCTGTTACAGAAGTCGCCCACACTTCCTTCCGGCTGTCACAACTCTGGTTGCATGTCACCGAAATTTATCACACACTCGCAGACATTTGTAACTGACGCAGACAGCCGTGTGGCAACTGTAGTGGGAGACTGTAGAAAGAGCGAAGATGAATTTACATGCCTGCTCCTACGTACACCTGTCAAACTTATTCATATTTTTCTGCCATTGCGCATTTTTGTATGCAACATTTTAGCATTTGTATACCCTGTAGTTTGTAAATTGAGTAAAGGTTGTATTTATATTTGTACAGATTGAATATTTACGACGACTTTTAAAGCATTTTCAGAAGACATACTCTTAGATCCTTTAGAAATTTATTAAAGCTTAGGAGGAAGCCTGATAATCTTGATCGCCAGCTGCAACGATCTAGACTAAGCTTGGCTATTAAAGGTGTTGATTAAATCAATAATAAAAAATTAAATAAAACAAAAAAAATATTAAAAATATATATAAATAAAATTCAAATAAATATTGTGATAAATTAGAAGTAATATTAATAATTAAATAAATAAATTTGTGTGGTCCCCAAATACGAGTATATAGGTTATAATTGTGGCACATAAATAAGAAATAATCAATAAAATATATAAAAAAAATTATTTTTAATAATCAGATTCCAAAATTGTAAAGCTAAATAACATAACATTTATTTAAAAATATTTTTAATATTTGCAGCTGAAATATATTGCAAAAATTAAACTCATTAATTTCTATACGCGCACAGTTGAGCCTCTCTGAAAACAGGGTATTCAATAGTCTATCAGTTTAATTTACAACATTTTCACTTATTTTTACATGTGTTGCTATTAATTTTTTGCTCCGCCGCGTAGCAAATTGAAGACATCGCATAATCTGCGCGGCTGGCATTTCTTCATGCCACGTAGATTCCTGTCAAACCATTAGCTACAGGACCTGCATGTCCTGGGCCCAGGTGTCAGACTGTAATTGTGCGTGTGTGTGTGGGGGCGTGGCAAACACAAAAGTATGATTGAATGTTATTTGATGTGAAATTTTTGAGAATTTTGTTTGCCTTGGCATTTATGTAAATGTTACAATTTGTTGTGCATACTTTACGGCTGTCAGTAAAATGTTAGCAAGGAATAAGCCTACAAAAAAAAAAAGAAAAAACAAAAATATTTTGGCAGATTGAAGTTTCAAGTGGCGCAAATAAAACTTTGTGTTTGTCGATGCCTGAAATTTATGTGTTTATTTCAGCATACAATCAAGTGGAAGTTCATTTTGTATTTTTTTTTTGGAATTGCCCACTTTGCCCCATAGTCAAGTTAATTGTACTACATTCAAAAGTATGTGTATTCCACAAACATTTTCGTTTGACATTCAATAAACAGCAGCTACTTATCTTTATATACTCAACAGCGATGATGAGAGATTCCATTTCTTTTTTTTTTTTGTGGAATTTAAAAAAAGCCTGTGGCAAACAAAACACTCTGATTGTCCCTTGTGGCGAAAATTAAATGCATAAATTACAGGCTTCATACAATGTTTCTCTTTTTTCACAGCCAATTTATCAGCGTACCGAATGTTATTTTATGGCATTTTATTTTATTTCATTTCTTTTTTTTTTTGCTGTAAGTGTATAATACGATATTGGCTTTTAAGCGGCCATCGTATCAAGTGTTTGACCTTGTGCAGGCTTAACAGAAACACATCAAGTGGCAATTTATGCAACTTTGTGCTGATATCGATGAAAATCAATTTGTATTAACATTGGGGAGGGGGGGTGCACGCAGTATACACAAACAAATTGGCCGCATTCAATGTTGTCCCGGGCACTCGCAAATTATCTTTAAATCCTCGTCCCTGGCACGGTACAACGATACGTATATACATTTCAATTTCAATGCCAGTTTTGTAAATTCAAATAAGCGCGCAAGAAAAAGGGACAAGCAAACTGAGCTGAAATGCTCCTCAATCAAATCAAAGTCTCCATAACGTACAAATGTAAAATAAGACAAAGGACGAAGGACACCACTGTGTAGAATGACAATTTTCTGGGCAAGTGTCAGCTACAGTCGTCGCGCCATTATGCAGACGAAACTCTGTGCTAAAGTATAAGCCTAGATAAGACAACGAAATATGCATACACTACAAAATAGCATTAAAGTGAATTTTGAGTGGAATTTCAGCTGCCGATAGTTCATTTTGTATGCACATAGCTGTAGGAAGATTTTAATACTTTTTGTTTTAAATGCAAAGCGCGTAAAATGCATTCAGTTTGGTAGTGAATTAATTATACTCTGAAAGAGGGTATTATTTAAAGACGGTAACGTTTAAAATTTATTAAATACTTTTTTTGTTTCTTATCAAAAAAAAAAGCCAAATTAACTAATAAAAAAATAATATGTGTAACTGTGAAGTTTTTTTTAAGGCCCACCTGGAGCCTAAAATAATAAAGCGAGCCATAAGTTATTATTTTTTCCTGAAAGCCAATATAACAAACTAAAATATTGCATTTGTTTTTTTATAATTATAATAATTCAGTTGAACAAAGAATTTTTTTGAAATTAGGCTAACTTTGCTGTTCAAGTAGTCGAACAGCGTTCTATAATGGTTTAAATTTGATTTAAAATTTAGATTCTAAATATAAAAAAATAAAATAATAATTAAAATTAAATTTTTATTTAGAAATTATAATATAAATCATATTTTCAAATTCTATTTTAAAAATTAAATTTTATTTTTCACTTTTTTTAATATATTAACTGAGACCATAATGCCTTGCCCTGCTGTTAATTTATTCTAACGCAAAGTTGTCTCAAAATTGAAAATATAATTTAATTAAACAGGCAGTATATTTTGGAATGAGTCGAATCGATTAACTATATAATATATGGCACCGAAATGTTCTACATTTTTTATTTTATGAAAAACTATTTAGTTTTAAAAGATATCTTGATCAAACTAACCAAATTTGAATAAAATCAAACAACTATATTTTATAGCAACCATAGAGAATATATATCGAAAAAAAACATTTTTTTATTGCAATTTTCTTGATCTTCAAAATATCTTAACCAAACTTCTCCAATATAATCCTAAATACGCAAAATTATTTGGTCAAAATCGAACTACTAAATCTTGGGAAATATCGGTCCCAAATTCCGTTTTTCTGCAAGAGTATTTAACTTCGGCGCAAAAATGTTTCTTACTTGAGTTACAAATATAAAAACCAAATCTAAATACTCTTCATTTGCACTTTCCCCCCCACTATGCACAGCTTCGACAGAGCGACAAATGTAATCAAAATAAATTACGAGCGTGTAAGCAGCCTCCGGTGTGTATTAAGGGCAATAAAATGAAGGCATCATTTGTTTAACGCAATCTCATTATTAGATGCGTCCCGAATCCAGCCGAAGGCACAGCTGCTGCTCCTGCTGCTGTTGTTGGTCCTGTTGCAGTCCTAAATCCTGCAAACAGTCGCCCACAGTGACAGTGACAGGCGTTGAGGTCAGGGGCGCAATCACAAGCCCTGTTACCCAGCTGTACCCAGCTGTATCCTGAATGGTCCTTTGCCCTTACCTTACTTACAACTTGATAATGCCGCTGATTATGCTGATGATAAGTAATTTTGTAAACTCGAACTGCAGACCGAAGATGCCGCCAAAGCACGGCGTTAATGCGAACGTTGATTAGTCAAAGCCGTAGTTGGAGTCGGAGTTTGCGAAGGCATTGTCTGAGATGCCCCGACAAGCCGACAAGCTCATTATGCCACCAACAATTTGATTAATTACCACACCCGCCCGGTTGTATGCTACACTTTTTTATATATGCTTCCTGCCAACGACTCCAGTCGCTGCAAAGGATTTTTGCATTACTTAGTACCAAGAGCCATACTCTTTCATTTCCGTTTTGTGTTTCGCCTTCGCCTCGGAAATTTTATGCAAAATTTTATTTACCTTCAGGCAAATACTTGGGCAATAATTTTTATGGGCAAAATAGCCGCAGGCCGCAGCTCCCGACATTATATAGCATTTGTGGGTTTGACATTTATAAGCCAGCAGAGACAGCAGCTCTGGCTGCCCAATAATAATAAAACTTATTAGAGTCTCTGCTTGCCAAATGGTATCAAAATGTTGACAGTTTTAATGACAATGCAATAAAATAGAAAATTAAGCACTTTAAAGGTCAAACAAATGATATATTTAAAGCGTAATGCAATTACAATTGTTTAAAGTTCGAGTGTTTAATTAAGAACAATTCAAGTTTGGAAAAAATAAAGTGATAAAGAAAATGGAACTAAAAACTAAATAATTTTCATAATTATTCGAATAACTTGAAAATGAACATATAATTTAATAACATATATATATTGTCATATTGTTTAATTAAGAACAATTCAAGTTTGTGAAAAATAAAGTGCAAAAGAAAATAGAACTACACTGCTGGTCAATAGGTTAGACGCAGCATTATTTACATTACAAAATATTTTATAACTTTTATTTTGAACACAATTGAAAAAAAGTTGAAATGCAGAAAATTTGGTTATTCAATGATTCGTTAAGTATACTATTCGAAAAATTATACAAACTTAAAAAATTAAATTAAAATTGTCGTCTAACCTATGACCAGCAGTGTAAAAACTAACAAATTTTGATAATTATTCGAATAACATTTAAATGAGCATATAATTTAATAACATATATATATATATTGACATCTTGCATAAACTTCGATTGTTTAATTAAAAACAAGTTTGTGAAAAATAAAGCCGTGATTTTTAACTAAAAGCTCAAAATAAAATAAAACCTAAATTTCAACAATTTTGTTGAATATTCAAAAAACATTCAATTAAGCATATAATCTAATAACATATATATATTATCATCTTGTATAAACTTCGAGTGTTTAATTAGGAACAAATAAAGCAGTGAATTTGAACTAAAAATGAAAAATAAAATAGAACCAAAAACTAAATAATTTTTCTGAATATTCAAAAAACATTAAAATGAGCATATAATCAAATAACATATACAAATTGTCCTCTATCTAGATCAAGTTATAGACCTAACAATATAAATCAAAATAACATAATCAAGCTATCAAAAATGTGTGCATATCAAGCAATCAATCCAAAACATTGCATATCCAACAATATCAAATAAATAAGCAAAACAAAATAACATCAAAAATAAACCAATAACAGAAACTTCAATTAAAGATTTTGATGCCAACATGAAATTAGCATGTTGCAATCAGTTGTTTGTGCAAATTTATATTCCTATTGTCATTCATATGCTGATGCTGCTGCTGCTGTTGGCCAAATCATCGAGAGCAACAAATATTGATGATAATGCGGTAATTGGTGACATACACATCAAGTGGAACAGCAACAATGACAATGAGCAGCCACAATCCGAGTCCAAATCACAGTTCGACCAGGAGCAGCAGTTGCCAATGTTGCCAGTTGAGCAATTTAACAGCTATATGCTGGCCAAACCTCATCACCATCAGCATAAACATCACCATCATCATCATCATCATCATAATCATCATCGGCAGCATCAGCATCGGCGTCATTACAAGGCTTTGCAATTGGAGCAGCAACAACAGCAGCTGGGCAAACACTCGCACTGGTTGTACCCAAATCCACAGCCCACTTCCAAAACCTCACTCTTTCCTGATTATGTCAACGATGAGGAGGAGCAGCAGCAGGAGGGGGAGGAGGAGCAGGAGCATCAACAACATGTGGAAAGCTTTGATTTTGATTTGGAGGGTTATCAACGCTATGCGAACATTCAGCTGCCCAGCACTGTTGCAACTGTGGCAAGTGCCTCGGCACGCTCTGGACGCCATCGTGGGCGTCATGTGTTGCCACACCACAACAGCAATAACAACAACAACAACAATAATGTAAACAATATTTTGCTGCCTGTGTTACCCGAGCTAGGTGGCAAGTATCTACGCTCGCTGCCCGATTCTGTGGACTTTCTGCAGGATCGTTTGTATGCCACGCAACCGCAACGCCATTGGCCCGTCAAGCGTGAGGCCATTGTTGAGGGCGATGTCATCCTGGGCGCTCTAATGATGGTACACTCACGCGAGGATAGCATTACCTGTGGCCCCATAATGCCACAAGGTGGCATTCAGGCCCTGGAAGCCATGCTCTATACAATCGATCGCATCAATGAGATGGCTCTACTGCCAAATATAACACTTGGTGCGCACATCCTTGACGATTGTGACAAGGATTCGTATGGCTTGGAAATGGCCGTGGATTTTATTAAAGGTAAGTGAAGCGTGGCCGGCATTGTGTTTCAGTTCTTAACAAAATATTCGCTGAGTTGAGCTTAGTATTTTTGTGGTATTACACTGTGCTACAATTTGAAAAAAATTCTTGTATTCCGAACTTTTTAGAGTTGAAATATACATAGGTAAATTGGGTCGCTGATTTTAAAAATAAAAATTGAAAAAAAATATTTATAGATTTTTACAAACGATACTTTGTTTGACGCGTTAGGATCCAAGGCATCGACTGACGGATTTTAAATTATTTTTCGATTTTTCCAAGCTTTTTAAAATGACAAAAATTAAAATTTTCCATTTTCTACTTCTTAGCTAATAACTTTTATAAAAAAAGTCCTGACAGCCTATTTATTAAAACTATTTTTTTGGGAATCAGCGACCGATTTTACATATAAATCGATTCTTAAAAACGTGGGCTACAAAATGCTGTTGCATAGTGTTATTTGACTGTAAAAAAAAACGATTTTTCAACCATGAAAAACCACAGGAAAATACCACAACATTTATTATTTACGAGCGAATTTTACAATTTTAGCAATTTTTGAATAAATATTTATGTTTTGGCAATTGTAAATAAAGTGAGTTATTGAGTATTTAAAATAAAGTGTATTGATATTTAGGGTACTAAAATTAAATTTACTTTAAATTAATTACACTACAAAATATTAATATTAAGCTTGAACAATACAACTTACTTAATTGAGTAGCAGAAAAAGGAAATTAACATATATAAAAAATATATTTTAATTATGAAATTCCTTTTATTCCTTAGCAACTAAGACAAAGGCTTTTGATTGAATTTTATCATATTCTATCAAACCTCAAAATAAACTTTTTAGAACAATTTAGAAGACAGGCTAAAATGAAGTTCAAGCTTAAATCAAATTCTAAACTTATAGAACTTCCAAACCTAAAAAGTTGAAGCTTTATAAAGGCATTTGCTTAACTTTAACCAAAAAATTTTATAAAAATCAATAAGTTCAGAGTTAATGAGCTGCTTTGAGCCAAATTTTAAATATAGAATTTTGTTTACCAAAAAAAGGCGTTTATAATTAAAGCAGAAATACAGTGCAAAGTCAATAAAATCAACTTATTTAAATTAAAGGTCGAATGTATAATAATTCGATATATTCGTATACATATTTCTGTTAAAATATATTTATATTATATTTATTTTTACAGCTGTGTATATAAATTTATATATTTTTGGTACATTGTTCACATTGAAATTAATTTTTGGTTACCTTTTACTGAATATTGCTGATGCCTGAAATCTGCATTGTTTCCGTTTTTGTCAAGCTGTGAACAATTTATTTAATAAACAAAATTAATAAATATATTATGCGATTTCTCAGCGGGCAACCGAATATCATTAAGCTCTCTGGTCGCTATTCATGTGCCAAAAACTAATATACATAATTCCCCAAAAGACAAAACGGCGTCGTTTATTGAATTTGTACAGCCTAAACACACACAGACACACACACACACTCACTCACATTTATACACCCACACACACACCCACACACACCCACACACACACACACAAAAGAAGGTTGTGCAAAGACACCACGTGTCAATGTTTGCGAATATTAAGTGCGCCGCCAGAGATCAACTCGACCGGAAGTGGGCGGCAACTGGCAAGTGGGCGGCACAAAATGAAGGCGTGGCCATATGTCCTTTTTGCTTTTGGTTGCAGCAGTTTTGTCTGCCACGTTGCCATGCCACACAAAAAAGGCGCTTATTACATTTATCCGGCAACAAAGCGCGGCGCACAACGATCTATAATCAATTGCGTGGGGGTAAAGCGGGGGGCGTATTTTAGGAGGGTTAGCAGGGCTAGGGTAGGGGATACTTCAAGTATCGTTTACCGTTATAGGCCTGAACACTTTCTAATCTCCATAATTTCATTATTTATGTGCGCGACTAGGATTTATTTGAGCGACGTGCGGCCATGTTTCTCTCCGCAACTGACGTATGAAAAATATAATTTTCCAAGTCAATGAATTATATTGACAGGATTAGGCCCGCCGTAAACTATGACAGCAGCCATTGCTGTCTATTCACACACACACCGCCCAATTATCTTCATCATCGTCAGCATCATCATCATTATCATTATTATCATTATCATTATTGAGTGTTTCGACAAACAGAAAAATCCCCGTTGGAGTTAATTAATTTGTATTTAAGTGCAGCTGCCAAAATGTTGGGAGGCGTTATCAATGATTTTGTGGATTTAATAAAACTACAAGACCTTTGTTTGTGTGTGTGTTTATAAATTAAATCGATGATACTTTAATTTAATTGAATAATGGAATTAACTCTAGACAGCTTAGTTGAGAGACTGACATCTGTTAACTACTGAGATTATTTTGTTAGCAGCATAATATTGTTTCAACACCGCTATATTTATAGAAAATTCTAAAGTGGTCAAATATATATAAAATTTAATATTTTTGACTAAATACAATTTCAAAGAATTATAGCTAAGTTTAAGGACAAACAAAAGCCTGTACCCCATTATTAAGCTATAAATTGTCAATAAATTATATTGAATTAAATTATTAAACTAACCAAATATAATCTCATGGTAATTTGTAAGTCTTGGATTCAGTTCTCTGCATTACTATTATATATATACAAATACTATGTACAATGTATATTAAGGTATTTTAAGGGATTTAAGGTGTTTAAGATTTATAAAAAATAACACAGTTTCCAATCATATTGATAATTCTTTATTCTAAATTCTGATTCATAATTTTACAACATATTTTTTTAATATTTTTTTTAAATTATTAATTTAACGTGATGTCAAGGCCTAGTACAAAACGAAGAAAAAAAAATTACTGAAATTTTAATCTAAGATATTTAAAATTTTTTAAAAATAAAAACAAAAATATTTACAAAATTTATTGTATTTTAAAGCGTAGAAAAAGACAATATTTTGCGTATGACCATTAAGTTACTCCCTTTTTCCTGTCACGCCTACTTTTATTTTATTGTCTTCATTTTCCTTGGAGTTTTAAGGATATATATTTTAAATTTCAGACCCATACCTCACTACGTTCAAAAGTTACAGAGTTTTGACTTCCTCTTTCTTAAATACCTCAATATACTATTTTATGGTATTTTATGGTATTTTATGGTATTTTATGGTAAACCTGAAATCTAGGGGCTAGGAATTAAATTTAGACACATTTTCCAATAGTAATTTTTTTTTTTAATTTTTTTTAAATTCATGCTTAATTCCGATTCTATTGGACGCCCACCACAATTTTTTTGACTCGAAAAAATTAACCCGTCCTAATGTACATACTTTCTAAAAACTATTTTTAAATATAAACAACAAAATATCCGACAACGCAAATGAGCTCAAATTGCCACAAAAGTACAAATATTTTTTCCATTTACTAAATATCTGAGGCATAAACATAATTTGGCAGACATTAAGTGCCATAAAGACCAACAAATAAGTGTTAGTTGGGAAAACTAACTGAAAGTGCAGCAAATCTTTTACTTGAGTGCTTCACTGTCAGTTTTCGAATATTTAATGGTGCCATTGAGTGCAACAAAGTGCAAAACATGAAAAAAGTTTTATAATTAGCAAAAATAGAAAAAATATAAATAAAAATATTCAAATGAATAAATTTCTGTTGGGTGTCTTCGCATTTGTGTTGTAAAAATAAAATAAAAATAAAAAGAAATACTTTGCGGAAGTTTTGGCATAGTTTGAAGCTCTAATGACTGTTGCACTCTCTTTATTTTTATAGATTTACAGTACTTTGAGCAAAAGTTGTAAAATACATTTCTAATTTATTTTTGTGTCCAGAGGCGTTTATTAGTTTTTAATTGTAATAGTTGTAGTGTTGCTAAAAGTTAACAAAAATTTGTCTCAAATTATTTAAAATACTGCAAATGTGTAGATTATGTTATATAAAATAAAGTAAACTATTTGATAATAAAAAGTTCGAAAATGTGTTATATTGAAGCTATTTTTTAATAGCACAATGATAATTATCAGAAAACTGTCAATTGTGGGGTTTAAAAGTATTTGTAACAAAGTATAAATAAATAAATTTAATGGACAAATATTTAACAATACACTAAGAAAAAAAATTTTTTTTTATGTATAGAAACACTTTCGATAAAAAAAATAAAATAAAATTCTACAAACAGAGTATAAATCTCTACAAAGAAGTGAAAATTTCCACAGTACGAATATATTTTCTATGATATGAATAAACGAAAAAAATTATGGGTTTATAATCGGAAGTATGGATTTTCTACAATATGAAATCCAGGTGTTCTATGAAATTAATATAAAATTTATTAACCTGCAGAAACTTTTCTATGCTCAATATAAATTTTCACAAAATATGTTGACTTATTTCTTTAACCAAAGTAAAGTAATTTTTTTATTCAAATTTAAAAAAATAACGGATTTTTTTTATTATGGACATAAAATTAGATTTTTTCCATGTTTTGTAGAATAAGTTTCCTCAAAATATCGAAATAAATTCAATACATGATACACCTTGATACATTTTCTCTGCCAAAGTTAAAACATTTTCTCCACTTTGTGGTAATTAAATCTACAGGGCATAAACAAATTTCTATGGCGCTATTTCTATCCTGTTTTTCCAACCACTGACGTCAGTTTTCCACAATTGGATGTACACTTTTTTTTGAGTGTATATTTAAAATAATATTTCAGTGGAAAGTTCAGTTAAATGTACATTTCAAGTCTTTATAGTAAATATCATATATTGTTTACATTTATCAATATATTTAGACTAATAATTCAGTGGGAACTTTACTTAAATGAACATTTCAAGTCTTTCAAATTATATGTCATATATTGTTTCAAGTTCCATTAAATTTGTCACATAATTATGCAATTATGAAATTGCATAATTTTGCTGTTACTCGAAAATATCATAATTAACAAACTTTATTTCTAGACATGGTTTTGCTTTTAAACAACAATTTTCCTATAACTTACAGGCTCAATTAGCAACATAGACGATGCCGAATATCATTGCAATAAAACACAAGTACGGAAGGTCATATCCGGCGTAGTTGGCGCTGCCTCATCGGTGACATCCATACAGGTGGCCAATTTGCTGAGATTGTTTCGTATACCACAGGTAAGTTTTACCCATGAACATCATACTATATTATGGATGAAAACTTGCCAAAGTTCATTCTAATTTGGACAGTAAAACTAAGCAATGCAAAAAACACATTTGCTGTTTGCCAATTTCAATTTGTTTGGCCACACATGTTGGCTGTAAAAACTTTTTGTGGTTGTAATTAAAAACTAAGAAAAATGCACAAAAAAATTGCCGCATAGTGCTGTTGAGTGGGGAAATTAGTTTAAGGGGTGGCACGTGCCAGCAAATTAGTTTGTTTGGCCCTTAAAAAGATAAAGTGCAGCTGCAGCAGCAGATTTCAAGGACACTAACTCCATTTCCGAGGCTACGCTGCACAGTGTGGCAGCCGAAAAAGTCACGTCGCTGTGGAAGATCGAGTAGCCGCATCGTTGCCACTACGTGAGCTACGGTCAAAAGTCAATATGCGACAATACGTAGAAAACACGGCAGTCTGCAAGTAAACCATAAAACGCACTCACACACCCAGCCACCATTTAAGCCGTAAACCATTCCAAGCCATTCATTGCAGTCCCATAATTCCCATAGAAGCTACAAAATGGTCATAAATCAAGCAATAACCATTTGATTGCATTTCAGTTGTAGTTTTTGTTATATTAACCATTGCTTCAGTTCAGACAGGACATAAAAAACAGAAGTTGCTTTTAAAAGCAAAAAAAAAGTTTTCGATTGAATGCATTTTAATTACCGCACGACTTTGTTTTTAAACTATGATATAAATTTGAAGTAATTTGTAAATAAATAATTTACATTTTTAGTGCATTCTTTAGCGTATTTAAATTTTAAATAAATATATTATAAGGCATGGTACAGAATAAATATATAGATATATAAATACAATTAAAAATTATAAAAAAATTTCCAAATGATTTTTTCAATGCATTTACTTAATTAAAGATATTCAACGCAATTTGAGAAAATTGTTTTTCAATATATGTAGATATGCTTTAGCCGCATTCCTGGAATTTCTTGCATACACTCAAAAAAAAGTGCACATCCAATTGTGGAAAACTGACGTCAGTGGTTGGAAAAACAGGATAGAAATAGCGCCATAGAAATTTGTTTATGCCCTGTAGATTTAATTACCACAAAGTGGAGAAAATGTTTTAACTTTGGCAGAGAAAATGTATCAAGGTGTATCATGTATTGAATTTATTTCGATATTTTGAGGAAACTTATTCTACAAAACATGGAAAAAATCTAATTTGATGGCCATAATAAAAGAAATCCGTTATTTTTTTTATATTTGAATAAAAAAATTACTTTAGTTTGGTTAAAGAAATAAGTCAACATATTTTGTAAAAATTTATATTGAGCATAGAAAATTTTCTGCAGGTTAATGAATTTTATATTCATTTCATAGAACACCTGGATTTCATATTGTAGAAAATCCATACTTCCGATTATAAACCCATAATTTTTTTCGTTTATTCATATCATAGAAAATATATTCGTACTGTGGAAATTTTCACTTCTTTGTAGAGATTTATACTCTGTTTGTAGAATTTAATTTTATTTTTTTTATCGAAAGTGTTTCTATACTTAAAAAGATTTCTTTTTTCTTAGTGTAGATTTGTAGTTTATTTTAAATCACGTAGCTTTAGTTCGCCTTTATTACAAAAAATCACACTAAATATATACATATAAATATATACCTTAAATCGCAAGCACATTTTAACACCTAAATGCAAAAATTTTGTCGCTTGAAGAATTTTACACAAAGAGGCGACAGTTTGCACAGCATTCTAAGAATTTCATTATCTGTCTCTCAGAGACTGCAAAAAATAGCACTTCACTGGAAAATCGTTGACAGAGACTGCCAAGAAGAGCACTTCCTAATGATAATGACACTTAATTTAGAAATCAAGTAGTTAGCTAAATACTTGTAACTGCCAAAGCTTCTTATCAGAGTTCCGGTACCCGAATCACGTCCTCAACTTTCAAGCAATTTTCCTGCACTTTATTTTCGCTCAACTGCAAGACATTTAAAATGCAATTGGTTTAATTGTCAGGCCCTCACATTCATATATATATATATATCGTATATATACTTACTTACACAAACGACGCTAATTTGTGCGTGAAATTGGATTTTAGTGGCATTTTGACTTTATTTTTGCACCGGCAAAAACTTTCAGGGGATCAAAATGGTTTTTTTGGGGTTTTTGACTTGAACTTTGATTGCATTGTCTGTGGTTTTTGTGGTTCGTTGGGTTCACAAAACTGAACCAAACAACGGCTGACAGCTGTAAAGTGGAGTAAATGCTATTTTGAAGAGAGAAAATTTTGGAAAATGGTGCGGAAAAATAAAGCTGTTAAGCTGAGAAAACAAAATCTGAAACTGAAAATAACTAAGAGACAAAAATGTTAAGCATAGAAATAGCAAAAATATTCACAAGCATAGAATATTTGCAATTTAATTCAAAAGGAAATTAAATCTAGCAAAAGTGCAAATAATTTCAGTAAACAAGTGCAAGCGAGCATATAAAATTTATAGCTGAATAAATAGAGTATAGATTTGAAGTATTTTTATTTGAAAATAAGAATTTAATACAAAGATTTCTTGTGCTGCAATAAATAGTGTAAAATGGGAAATTGAAACTGACATTCCAGTTAACAACAACAAAAATACCTAAGATGCAAGTAACTGAATTTTTTATTAAAAATTTCTGTAATTTCCTAAAGATAATTGGAAAATGTTAAAGTGCAAGTATATACTCGTTATTTATGACCATCAAAAAGTGCTGACCCAAGCTATTTTCGCAAGTTTCAATCAAAAAAGGGCAACTGCAGTCAATTTTATATTGTGCCTTTTGTCAACGTTGTAATGAAAAATTTCTCATCTAAATTTTTTGTTTTTTGCAGGTTTCCTACTTCTCCACAAGTCCAGAGTTGAGCAATAAACAACGCTTTGAATATTTCTCACGTACCATTCCCTCTGACCACTACCAGGTCAAGGCCATGGTTGAGATTGTCAAGAGCATGGGCTGGACTTATGTTTCAATTATATATGAGGAGAGTAACTATGGCATCAAGGTGAGTAAAGAGTATTTAATATAATTGCGAAATTAATATTATATTATACTAGTGAACATGGCGCGCGTTGCTATGCCCCCCCTGCAAAATATTTAAAACAAAAAACAAATTAATCATATTCTATATAAACTATTTCCATTGAGGCTACATTTGCTACGTTCAAATAATATATACTAATTCGTATTTATTTAAGAAATACAGCCTTTTGTGATATTCTTATTTCATTTGAAAAATATTGTGTACTGTCACAGGGTTGTATATGTTAACTGTGCTCAAGTTATACAATTTTGCAACTCTTTAATATAAATTAAATGTTTATTAAATTACAAAAGTCCGAACTTTTCTTTCATACAAACTCTATTTAAATAGGAATAACTGCTAAAATTATAAATAAATTTTTATAATATATTCATCGTTTTAGAGTTCTTAACTCTGAACTACTTCAAAGCATTATGTTTCAGCCTTTCTGTTAAATGGCTTCTTCTTTTTGTGAAATATGGAACAAGTCCAATTAATGCATATATTTAAATATATATATATATATATTGGAACAAAATAAGTTTCCTTCGGCATCGACGTAGCGCAGTGAGTTTCGTCTTCACACCTCGAAGATCTATACGCAACTGACTGCGTCGTTCCTTCTTCTCTTTATGCTAACCAACGAACCACACTCGGCGACAGCGACGCCACGCTGTCGCCTCGCTAAGCCGCACGATTGAGAGAGACTAGGTTACGCCACGCGCATGACCGTTATGTTCCGTTATATTGCGTCGCAGTCTTGTGACGTCACATTTTACCAAAGGCAACGCAGTAGACTTGCAATGAGATATGCAAAAATAAAAATTTTCAACATTTTCTGACTTTGATGAGCTATTGCAGGTAATGTATGGAAAATGAAGAGGTCGGAGGTATATCATTAAATGCGCTTGACATTTTCCTATATTATGCGGGGAGTCCCTTCCAAACCAGATCCCCCAATCAGCAGTAGCCGTCGATTAACTAAAACAAGTGCCTATTTGGCATTCATTGCAAGTCTATTGCGTCGTCTTTGGTAAAAAGTGACGTACATGCGCAGTGAGAGCCGAAAAGTTGCAGCCGTCTTGTCGTTACCTATGGCTCTCTATATCGTGCTCTTAGTGTGCGCCGACATATACTTAAAAGGCTAGTTGAAAAAGTTCTCAGTTAAATAAAAGCCATTAATTAAATCTACTTGATATAAGGAAGACGGTATTATAAATAAAAAAAAATATAATACTTTATCCGTTTATAATACAGACGAATGTTAACTCTTATTTTCTATAAGTTCTTGTTCATAAGGTCAGACATACAGTTAAACGTGTTTTCAACTTTTTTGGTTTATTTATTTGATTTTAAATTTAGCATTTGTTCTGTGAAATAAAAGCGAAACTGATCATTTTTAATTTATAACCAGTTTGGCAGCTTAGTCTTAAAAACTTGTCAAGTACTTTTGCTTTTTAGTTGAATTTAAGCTATTTCTCCGCTAGAAAGCCTGATAAAAAGTTTTTAAATTAAAGATAAATTGAAAATAAAGAAAGAATTGATTTATAATGTGCTCATAAGTATTCGCTGTATATATATTTTTTAATTTTCGTATAACAAAAATATGCTGCGAATTTTTAGGTTTTACTCAGTTTATATTCAACATGATCAGTGCTTATTCATCCTTGCCAGGGTGGGCTTGAATGTAGGCGATTGCCTTCAGAATATACTCGGGGATTGGGTGAGGTGTTGGCAGCAAATCACTCTGGGGCTGATAACCATTCTCATCAGCCACATAGTTTACTTTAACGTGATTACCTTCAGGACTGACCCATTCAAAGTCGCCTTTAGCGTTGCCATGCTCATCACCCACGGCGTGGCTTGAGGTTCCATCGGTGAGTGAATATTCAGAATTGAATCCATCGGGCTTCACATCCTCAGAACGGCTTTGAACCTCCACATCACCAGCGGCAACCAGGCCAATAACTGCGCATACGAACAGCTGAAAAAAAAATTCAGTTATATTTTATATGGTAGATCCATAAAATATCCTCTAAAAGGCACTTACGATTTTGAACATTTTGAATTAAGTGCAGTTGTTGAATGTAGAGAACAAACGTTGACTGATAATTCACTTCAGCTAGACACCGTCTTTTATACAAATTCTTTCTATAGCAAAAAGAAAGATGAGACCTGTTTCTAAGTGTCACATAACACATTTAATTAGGTTCCAAAATTGCAAATAACTTGATCGCACCGAATGTTAAATATGCATAATATTAAAAGACAAATGCAGCGTCATAAAATATCTGAGCAAAACATAAATGCTTTCTATGCAAGATTTCAATTTGTATAGAAAACTTGTATAAAAAGTAGATACTATATTTTAGCAATGTTGTTTCACGGATTCAATAGAGTTAAAACGGAAGTTTGTTGACCTTTCAGCGAATACTTCTTAATAGTAATAAATATAATATTATTTAAAGCACTGACTTTTAACATATTCATACTTGGCCTACAAAACTTATGAGTTTGATTACTTCAGTAGAATTCACTACTCAGCTTCTAAGTTGAATTTAGCTTAAAATAATATACCCAAAATAAGGGTATTATTTAAGTCTGACTTAATTTCCTGCTGCATTTAAATGCTAAAGTGTTCTTAGGGTAAACAAGTTAGCCTATCATAAAACTCATTCTAGTTTTTAATTTGTCAAAACTCGCAATGCATAATACAATTATTTACTCCATAAAGTTGCTATAAAATATCCTATATTGATTGATTCAGAACATCAAAAATTATTGGTGTTTTTTTATGACGATCATTTCATCACTTCAATTCTATTTTAATACGGTTTAAATAAAAAAATCACCATAATTTACATTGAAATTATTTTAATTAATCAACTAATATATCAGCTAAATAATGAGACACAATATTATATTTACAACTTTATATAATAATCTTAAACTTTATTTGTATATCCTAAAAAAAAAAAACAAGAAAGAAACGAATTTTTTCTGCACAGCGAACCTATATACCCTTGCAATGGTTTTTTAAGAAAATTTTGAATACTTTTGCATAGAATAACTTATTTTTGACACAATTTTTCCTTGGGCAGCTATATGATATAGTAGTCCGATTTTATTTAAACTTTGTCTGATTGTACAAATCGTAATTGTACAAATCGTAATTCCAACTTTAATTTTGATATCTTAAAAAGCAAAGAAGATTTTAATACGAACACTTTTCGAACGATTGTTGCTCATGGGATTGTTCCTAAGGGTATAATAATTCAAGTTTGTTAAAATAAAAATTCTAAAACTATCACATACCAGTCTATTTAAAAAATACTAAAAATACTACAAGAGCTTACTTTTATTTAAGAAAAAAAAATCACATGTTCACAAATTTTGTATTCACTGTTTGAAAAGTAATTAAAACAATTCAAGAGTTTCAGTAAGAGTTCCAAAATGCCGCATATTTTTCGACCGTTATTGTTACCATTTTTTCCAATTGCCGTTAAGACACAGCGTTGCACATTTGCTTTTCGAAAAACTCTTTGTTTTTTCAAGATTACAGACAGAATATCGGGGAAAGTCTGCCTTCGGCTATTGATATTACTCTCTCTCTCTCTCTGAGTATTTTTCCCATAGTAATTTTCCATTTAAAAAGAAAATTCTTTTTTATTGCTATTGCAGGCATTTGAGGAACTGGAGGAGTTGCTGGCACACAATAACATTTGTATTGCTATTAAGGAGAAACTCGTCAAGGATTCGGGAGTGGCTGAGGATATTGCATACGATAATATTGTGCAAAAGCTGCTGACAAAGCCGCGTGCTCGAGGTAAGTGCCAGTGCAAATGAAATAACAACAGTTGCAACAGCTAAAAGTAAAAGTGCAACCAAAATCGAAAAAAAAAAAAAATGCAAAATACTTTATTTCAACGGAAAGCTGAAAAAAATTGGCACCAAGTTTCAATAGCCGCCGGTAAAATGCAGCAAGTGCAGAAAATTGCACAAATTAAATGATAATAAATAAAACTTAAACAAATTTTCTATTTGTTAGCTTTAAAAAATAAGGTTGTGCAAATGTAACAATCTTATATAGTCATCAGCGACTCTACAAATAAATATAGCAAATTTTAAACGTTTTTCTAAGAAATTTAAAGTTTAGGTTTATTTATATCTATTTCCTGCGTTTATGGAAAATTTATTATACAATCATTATAATATTTCCAGCTAAGAATCATGTGTGCCAACGATATATATTAAAAAATTGTGTCCATTTTATCGATTTCACTAGGTAACAAAATTTAGCTTTTTTTTGTATATTTGACTAAACCTACTTTTTCTGATACATGTGGGGTGCCCCAGATGACGAAAAACCACTTTAAAAATTTTTCTATGGTGACTTTTTTTTAAAAAATTTTTGAAATCTGGTATTTATTTTTTAGCTTTTTTTCAGAGGCAAGCCTACAGATTTTAGCATTACTCGAGAATCTTACGTCGAACAATTCGCCGAACCGAGCCAAGTTCGCGCACATGATCGCCTTTGGACGGCCTGTTTTATAGGCACATTTAAAAATGCCACTTCGGGCGTGTTTGTTGAAATGCTTATATTTCCGTCGTATTTTTTTCAATTTCTATTATTAATAACTTAAAAGACGCACAATTAATGCAACTATGTAAAAGCAAAGAAGAAAAAACCGAAATAATTTTTTTTCGACTTTTCCTCGAATTTTAAAGTAAAAAAATTGTAAAAAATACCGCACAAAATATCATCATTTTCTAAATTCAAAATGAAATAGTTAAAAAACTAGTAATTTAAACTAAATAAAGTATATGTATGATTAATATGTATGATTATTAGCTTTCAGAAAACGTAAAGCATTTAAAAATCGGCTGTAAGATTCTTGAGTAATACTAAAAACTGTAGGCTTGCCTCTGAAAAAAAGCTTTAAAAAAAATACCAGATTTCAAAAATTTTTTTAAAAAAAGTCTTACCATAGAAAAATTTTTAAAGTGGTTTTTCGTCATCTGGGGCACCATATGTATCAGAAAAAGTAGGTTTGATCAAATATACAATTTGTGTGTTACCTAGTGTTTTCGTTGATATGAGGAAGAAGATATTAATATTAAAAAAAAAGATACTTAATACACAAGCTTATTTTGTATAAGTTCTTGATCATAAGGTCAGACAGACAGCTAAACGTGTTTTCAACTTTTTTTTGGTTTGTTTATTTGATTTTAAGTTTAGCATATGTTTTGTGAAATAAAAGCGAAACCGACAATTTTTAATTTATAACCAGTTTGGCAGCTCAGCATCAAAAAACTTGTCAACTACTTTTGCTTTTTAGTTGGATTTAAGCTATTTCTCAGCTAGAAAGCCTGATAAACAGTTATTAAATTAAAGATAAGGAAAAGAATTTATTTATAATTTGCTCATAGGTATTCGCTGCATATATATTTATTTAATTATTTTCGTATAACAACAATGTGCTGCTAAAAACAATGAATTAACAAAACATTGATATAAAGCGAGTTTTGTAGGTTTAACTCAGTTTATATTCAACATGATCAGTGCTTATTGATCCTTGCCAGGGTGGGCTTCAATATAGGCGAGTGCCCTTTGAACATAGTCAGGGACTGCTGGGCCTACGGGGATATCAGCGCCTTGGGGCTGATAACCCTGCTCATTAGCCACATACTGGATTGCATGGACCGCACCGTCAGGACTAACCCATTCATAGTTGCCTTTAGCGTTGCCAAACTCATCACCCTCGGCCTGGCTTGCAGATCCATCAGAGAGCCTTAATTCAGATTTGAAGCCATCGGGCCTCACATCCTCAGAACGGCTTTGAACCTCCACATCACCAGCGGCAACCAGGCCAATAACTGCGCACACGAACAGCTGAAAAAATTCAGTTATATTTTATATGGCAGTTCCTGAACGTATCCTTATAAAGCACTTACGATTTTGAACATTTTGAGTTTTTAATGCAGAGAACTAACGTAGACTGATGATCCATACTAGCTAGACGCCGTCTTTTATACATTCTTGTAGGCTTATAGTCTCATACATATTTCATGAAGTTCCAAAATTTGCAAATTTTAACATGTTCACAATGTCTGTCGATTATGCATAATTATTTAATTTTGGCCTATGTTTGTCAAAATTGGGTCTATTTGCCATAAAATGAAATAGAAAAACAAATTAATTCTATTTTTAAAATACGTCATAGCACGCATTGAATTATTCAAGTTTTAGACATATTAATTTTTACCCATCAAACCTGTTCTATATAATTTGTTTGTTAAACCAATCTGAGCCTCAGTTTGCTTTTATCACATGGTAACAGCTATATATATTGAATTTTAATTAAAATCTTATTAAATTTTAAACATTTCTGTCTCATTATGACGATACTGCTTACAGCTTAGTATAGTTAATTTGTAATACAACAATATTTATAAATACTTTATACTTTAACCCCAAAACTCTCGGATGTATTTTTTTCACATTTATTCAGAGTAATTTAACGAGGTTATTAGTAAGATTTAACTATAAATCTAAAAGGAAAAATCACCTTTAAATCGTAAAATTAGTTAATTTTTTTAAAGAAGGCATTTGTATTTTTGACAAATAGTTTTTATTAGCTAAAGTATAAATAAAACCCGTCTGCTTTGTTAAACCAAAAACTCGATTTATGTATAAAATTTGTCATAAAATTAAAAAAAAATAAATTCGCTGCATATAATTTTCTAAACTTGTTCACTTTGTGACGCTTAAAAAATGGTATACACTATCTTTGTTGAATCTGTTATAATATTTATCGTGTTTTAATAAGCATAATCGAAAGTGGTTTAATGTGATAAGTTTTCTTATGAATATCTTTGAAATTTACTTCAGCCATATATGTTTTAAAAGTTGGCATTAATCAGGTGAGCCTGGATAAACCTGCAAATCTCAAAAATTATAATAACTAGAGATTATGTAGCAGATCAAGTTTTTGCTTATTTTTTAACTTCTTTTAAATTCTCAGACATTTAATGTATACAAAAAATTGCATAATATTTGAATAAAAATATTTATATACACTCCTAGCCACTTGAATAGGACACAATGAAAATCAGTTTTCAATTGCCCATCGATCCCAAACCAAGCATGTTAGAGACTTATTTTTTTTTTTAAATTCGAGTTCATTTAATTGTTGCAATTTAACAAAAAAAAAATTTAGTTCTCTAGCTATAGGTATTAATAAACAAATATTAATCAAAAACTGTCAAAATTCGAAGTGCAATATTTGCGAATATTTTGAGAAAATTTAAATATATAATATATTAGTCTGAAAGTGCTTTAAAGCCATTTGCACAGGGTTTTTGTAAGCCGAGCCAACTTTTTTATTTTTATTTTTATTTTCTCTTTATTTTTATATTTTGTAGCTTTTTGCCGCTTTTCAACTGCAGCTTGACAACAATTTCCTTGCCCGCACAATTTTCCAGCGCAGGAAATTAAAATGTTACTTCGTGCAACTTTACAAAAAAGCAAACAGAGAAAAACAGCAAGTGAAAATAGTGCAAAAGATACCGATAGCAATATACTCTGTTCCCTAGTCGAACACTTTTAATATCAAATTTTAATGGAAAGGCCTAAAAACCCAATATACACTTCTACTCCTTTAAAAACAAGGTATCAATGGCAAAATGTTGAACTGCAGCTGTGCACCAAAAGCTACAGAAAACACTTAAATAAATAAAGAAAATGTGAGGGTAATTGTTATCAGTAACAAGTTGAGAGTAATTTGGCTTTTTGTAGTTACAATTGACTACTCAATGTACTGCAGTTTCAAAAGAAAAAAAAAACCTTTAATTACTTTTGCCACAAGTTTGTGTTAACTAGAATTATTCTGGGCAAATTCCCAAAATTCTTCTTCAAAAAAAAGTTTGACTTTTTCATTCTTTTCCATTCTGACTGGCTAAATTTTGTGCAGAATTGTTATATATATATATATATATATATATATATATATAGTATAGTATGACTGTACCAGTTGCACAAATTTATGCAGAATCACGAAGGAAGTGGAAATAGTATAGTGACTGACAGTTTGGGAAAAGCAAAAGAAAACGAAAAAGTGTTTTCAGTTGAAAGGTATTTTAATTTAAATTTTTCATAGCTTTGGCATGGAATTAAACAAAATGCATTTTTAAAAAAAAGTATGAATATAACTGACTATGTGGCACCCTGTATTTAGTCAAAAATCCTACAGAAACTTACTTAAAGAATTAAATAAAAATTGAGAGTTTATTAATAAATGTCTAAATATTAGGATTTTTTTCAAGCCTCACCTGGAGCTCAAATTAAAAAATGGGGCCAAAAGTTATTTTTTTTCCTGAAAGTTAATATAACGTACTAAAATATTGCATCTTTACTTTTATCATAACTTTAATTCAGTTGAACAAATCTTTTTTGGCAAACTTGCTGTTCCAGTATTCGAACAGAGGCCAAAATTAAGTTAACATTTAAATTTAAGATAACGTAAACGGAATATTCATTATCCGTACATTAAATGAATTGAATTTTTAGAAATTTAACAAACATGAATAGTTCATAATCTTTATGAATTAAATCTCAAATTTCAGCAATAAAAGTAATACGTATATAAATACTTTAAAATTCATACCCATAAGCCCAATTATTTGCTTGACAAAGCGAATTTAAACAATTACAGCTTAAGATTGAGCAAAATATTTGTTATTTATTTTAAACACAAATTTGTCAAACCGCAACAAATATTTAAGAGCTGCCTAAAGTCATATTTTCTTTGGCTCAAAATCGACTTCAAGAATGTCAATTAAATGCAAAATGTAAATTGGTAAAACAATATAAACAATATCAAATGGAAATCAAGGCCACAAAAGGCGACAATTAATTAAGATTGTTTTGAAATGAAAAACAATAAAAAATACAGTGAAACTTTTTCGATACTTAATTAAATAAGCAAACCGAGTGTGCACAGGACGAGACTCTGACAGGATCCTTCAAAAAATAACTTGTGAGGCACTTGAAAGCGTTGGCCAAGTTGTTGCCTTGTACTATGCCAGACACTAGCAACTTATCAAAATGCAAACAATAAGCAAGAAATTCTCACTATGCCAGAAGGACAGCCACTTAACGGTCTTCGTCTTGGTCCTAGTCTCAGTTTCATTTGGAGTCTTAGCCTTATTCTTGAGGCACTGCTGCTAATGATGGGCCAGTATAGATAAACTGTCCGTTTTATTGACGCCCCACTCTCGATGGTCAGCCAGAAGATGCTACTCCTGTGCTGCTGAGTCTCTCTTGATGATGTTACTTTCATTGTTATGACTTTCATTGTTATGGACAGGATACTCAGCGGCCAGATACTCAACACAGTTTGCCATGTCGACTGTAGTTGTCACTTCTTATCAGCAGCGACAGCTACGCCCAATCCTGTACCCCCCCCCCCCCCCCCCATACTTAGTCGATACTTTATCCTTTTGTTTCGCGCAATAATTTTGCCTGGCTTTCTGCCTTTTGACCCTGGTCCTAGGACAAACTTATTGATTTGTTTTCCTTTCTACCAATTTAAGCGAAACTTTATCAGGCGCAGCAGCAACAGCTGCCCAAACTGTATCTTTAAGCTGATGACATTTTTCGTATAATACTCTAACATTTGCAAGTAGTTTGTGACTGGCCAGCCAAGAGAGTACTCTCCGGAGAGCTCTCGTTGTTGAAAGAGAGCATATTATATTGCAATTGCGGTTAAATCTATGGGAAAAGACTTTTAAAATGGCAAACTTGTGAGGCGGGTCAGTCCAAACGCACTCACAATAATTAACGCGCAGGAAGCGCACGATTAAATAGTAACAATAACTAATATTAATTATAAATTAATTATTTAAATAAGTTGACGCGCGAGAAGCGCACGATTAAATAGTTAAGTAAGATAGAAGCGCAAGAGGCGCGCGAGTTATTAATTGATTATTTAAAGAAATTGAAGTGCAAGAAGCGCGCGGTTTAATTGTTAACTATTTAGAGTAAGTCAATGATAAGGACGCAAGAAGCGTATGAATTAAATTAAGTTGTAGGATATGTAAGAATAATAACAATAATAATAGCCGATAAGCATAGATCATTACGGACTGGGTGACATAGCAGGCAGCTTGCCGACAAGATGAATACAGGGAGTGGTGGCAGCGGCTGAGCGAGCGAGTGCCAAAAAGCTCATCGCCTGTGCGAGCGTAGCGTCGTGGTGAAGAGCGAAAGCTCCGAGGGGCTCGTCAACGAAAAACGCATCGTTGCAGCCAAGCCGACCATGACCTAGATAGTTAGTGCTGGAGGTCGAAGGCGACAAGACGCGTGATCGCAAAATGTAAAAAACGTGGATTGGGCCGTTTTTACACGAGGCATACGCGAGTGCTCGACACGAATAGCAAGATAACGGAAAATCACAAAAACGGTAAACGCGGAGTCGAAAAATCCTACGAGTACGAGTGAAGTATCCAGGTGAATATTAGTTATCTTAATCATAAGAATCAAGGTTATAATAAAAATAGATTTTCGTTTGGCAAATTTATATTGTTTAATTATTGACACGTTCGTTCCCCGTTCCCCTTTTTGTGCAGAAGAGCGCCAGCACAGTCGCGCTCGTCTGCGTACGTGATTCAGCCATAATACAGTTAGGCAGCGTGCTCGTAGCAGCATTGTGAGTAGAGGGGGGATACTGCGGCGTATGCCCAGAACAGTTAGTTCGAGCGCGCGTAAGGCTTCGGCTTTGCGCACTTAGGCGGCGTGCTTGTGGTTTTGCCCAACACGCTTAGGTGGTGCGCCTGAGGTTCATTCGCGGCGCAACTAGGTGTTTAGGGCGTTATTGCTAGGCGCACACGGCTTTGACGTAGTGCTATGGGAGTGAGGGACGAACTAGCGGGGAGTCGTTAGTTTTATCACTTATCAACTGTACTGGCTATTTTATACCCCTTGACCCAGTGTTCCAGCGATTTACAAATATTTCTTGTAAACGTTCCCTGGCCCGACGTAGACTTTGACCTCGGCCTTTGAACTTCCTTACAAACTATAGCTAAAAAAAATCTTAAAGATGTTTAAAGTTCTTGGTGCAAATAAATAAAATCTTGACTACATTTTTGCCATTATTGAATAATAATTTTTAGTGTGAAAAATTTTATATTTCTGTAGTAAAATTATTTTCTTCAACTTTAATATTAATATGCCACGGAAATACAAAAAAACTAGCATACATTAAAATCATAAAAACATTTTAAAACAATTTTAAAGTATTTAAAAGAAGTTCAGAAACAGCATGTTGACAATATTTAAAATCTTGATTAGATTTCTGTCATAATTAAAAAATAATTTTTTTTGTGAAAAATTTAATATTTCTATTGCAAAATCATTTTGTTCAACTGTAAAAAATCCAGCATATATTTAAAAAATCTTTAAGCTTTTCATGCTAGTACGTTTAGCTATTTGTGAAATACATTTTTCATTCTAAGTGAAGTCAAAAAAGTAAACGCAACGATAAATTCAAGTGAACAGTGTAAAATGTCAACTAGACGGAATTCAATAAAAACCAAAAACATGTTAGAGCCAACCCTCTGCATAGCGGGGCATTACCAGGTTCCCTTTTGGCAGTTAGCAGTTACCAGTCACAGTTACAGTTGGGAACATTATTTTTTTAAGCAGCGATTCCACTCGAGTGAAGTAGTCCCAAAACACATTCACATACATATATGCAAAATTCCGGCGAAAATACTTTGTCAGTTTGATTAATCGTCGAACCGAATGACCGACATACAAGGGCGTAGACGGGGTGGGAGAGGGTTAGGGACATGGCATGCCAGTTAAAGGGTAAACGGTGTCAAATCACAAATCACAATAAATAATGATTTGCTGGGCAACCCTTTTTATTTTTTCTCTTTGCGAAACAGTTAACGATTGCTGGCTTTTTCGATACACCGAGTGAATATATTTTAAAGGACTGTGCTGTGCTGTGCTGATGGCGCATTTATGTAAATCAAACAGACGCCAAACAGGAGTCATTGTAACTTAAATAACTCCAATGCGCCATGTGCTTTTCATTGGCAGTCCTTGTTGATTAATGACATGCATAAAACGCTGAGACGGTAATTATTTTTAATATATTTCTTTGAGAGTCTGTAACTGGCATTTGATTAATATTTGCAAATCAAAGCGATTGTGCAAATTTATATACATACATATTTCTAATGCCAAGGTCAATAAAAAAATAGGAAGGAAGTGAAATTTTCAACTGTGGTATACTCTGCTTTTAATCAGCTTATTATTTTAAACAAATTTTTCGAGATGTTTATCAAATCTTAAAATTAAAATAAGTGCCCCTAACTAAAGAAATATACGAGATATATTAGTATATTCTATATAAATATAAGTATATTCGACTACATAAAATCATTTTTATACATAAATTTCTATAAATAAATCGAACAATTTAATATTCCTCAAAAGTTTGGTTCAATATTAAAATAATTATATTATGACAGACAGTACAAACCCAAAATACTTCATTACTTCACAAAACAGAGTAAAACATATAAGAATACAGCAATCTTGACAGTTAAGGACTAGAAAATGTTCTGTAATCAAATCTAAATCAATAATTGGTACTTGAAGTAATATGAAAAGATAACTAAGCATTTACTCAGCTGTTGATGATGTTCAATACTTCTAAATTGATTTTAAAACCTTGATTGTTATGTAATCTTCATATGCTTCATATATTTCAATAGAAACAGGGTATTAAAATTGAATTAAATTTATTTTTTTTAATATCAATATACATACATACAAACTTGTATATATTTGTACTACAGGGCGTATGATTGGCGCAGTTTGCGCTGCCGTCATTTAAATTTTGCTTGAAAATATATTGAAATTTCGGATAGCAATTTCATTTTAATTTTTTTTTTTTGTTCTGATGTTGGTTTGTCATGTTAAATGTCAAAAAGTTTTGCCAATAAAGCGTTCAAACTGTGCAAAAGGGCGGGTTGAGTTTTAAAAATTCATTTTTTATGCTTTCACAAAAGTCTGCTGTTTTGGCGTGTCGAGAAATTATAGAGGCATCAATGCATAAGTCATATAAAATTAATTTCTACATGGTTTACACAGCAAAATTTAATGTAAGCCAAAACGCTTTAAAATTCTGTAAAATCGACGTTAAATACGATAAATTGTAGCTGCAGAGGGTAAATAAATATTGGTGTCAGAATCTAAGTCTATAAATTCTTAAAATTGTCAGAATATTCTATTTGCAAATGATATTATAAATTTAAATATTTAACCCTTAATTTAAATTGAATTTTTTAATTCCAATTACATATGTTTTAAATAAATAAATGGCTTAAAAAAAGGCAGTTTCATATAGTTCTTAAAGCTGTTTTTAACTTTAACTCCTTACTATATCTCAAGTAACAAACGTTGACAAGTTAATTAAATAAGATACGCAATTCCTTATGCATTTCCCCAGATAGAGGAATCGAAATGAAATTTACATTCAATTTGCATGGAAAGGCTGTCGTAAAATAAAATAAAATATGCAAAGAGTTATTGGAAAGGCAGCAGTTGCTTGTGAATCCGCTTACTTAATATTTAATGCAATTAAAATTAATTTTCGCATTTTTTCTGTTCTCCCTTGGTCTCTTTACATAATTGACGATGGTCAGGCGCCATTATTTTTGGCTCGGATCAGGAAGTGCGGCAAGTAATGCGTGCGGTGAGGCGTGCAAATGCAACAGGCGCCTTCTCCTGGATTGGATCCGATGGCTGGAGTGCGCGTAATCTTGTTTCGGATGACTATGAACCGGAGGCAAGTATAATACAGAAACTACACCCACTTGGCTGGGCTGCGGAAATTATGAGCTTACTTCAATGTGCGGGAAAGTGTGATTAATGAATCACTTGGCAAGTTGTTGATGTGCCACGCCCCATAGTAGAAAAAGGCGTACAGTGACATGACACCAACTACAAATTTATAAATGATGGCAGTCGAGACTAGCAGACGAAAGTGTAGCCTCTGTGATGAATTATGGTTTAATTGAAATAAATTGTATGTGCCCAGCCAGGGCAAGGCTATGGCAAATTAATTTAGCACCCTTAATGGCAGCAACAGAAGCAGCAGCAGCAGCAGAACTTAAATTAATTACGCATACGCAACGTGCGCCGCTTTAACATTCGTTTCTTCTATTTTAGGTGGAGGGCACATTGTCCGTACAGCCGCAGGCGAATCCTGTGCGTGGTTTTGAGGAATATTTTCTAAACCTAACTGTGGAAAATAATCAACGAAATCCCTGGTTTGTGGGTATGTTATATGGCTTTTTGTCTAGCCCAGGGTACTTTTTTGTTAATTAGCTGTAACTGACATTCGACAGAATTCTGGGAAGACCATTTTCAATGTCGTTATCCTGGCAGCACCAGCACACCCTACAACAACTACACACGCAGTTGCACAACCAAGGAGCGTCTGTCCCGTCAAAATACCGACTTTGAGGATCAACTACAGTTCGTTAGCGATGCGGTTATGGCATTTGCCTATGCACTGAGGTAAGCAGCCAAACATGCTTGCGAGAAGCCAACAAATCTTCAATAATTGAACTAATCTACATAGGGATATGCATCGAGATTTGTGCGGCGGTCGTCCTTCGCTCTGCGATGCCATGAAGCCAACCAAAGGCGCCGATTTGCTTAAATATTTGCGTAAAGTTGAATTTAAGGGTAAGTTGACTTAACGGACTTCAAAGGATAAAGCGTATTGATATTAAATGCAATAAACTTCAATCGATTTAGTTTTAGATTAAATTGAATTTATTCAAAGGCAAAGCAATGAGTTTTAAAGTTACATATGAAATTTACAGTGTGACTTTTTGTAGTCCTGAATAGTCAGTGTTATATGTGTTATAATTGGGATGATAAAGTTAGTTTAGATAATGGCTTAGGCAGCTT
This sequence comes from Hirtodrosophila alboralis, assembly GCA_035043045.1. Taxonomy (NCBI): domain Eukaryota; kingdom Metazoa; phylum Arthropoda; class Insecta; order Diptera; family Drosophilidae; genus Hirtodrosophila; species Hirtodrosophila alboralis. The sequence continues at coordinate 399,946 of JAWNNH010000210.1, read as the reverse complement.
TTAATAGTTTAATTTACTTATCATTTACTTCATTTTCAATTCAGCTATTTAACTTATGGTTTTCTAAAGTTTTTAAAAGGGTTTTTAATAAATTGATATTCTGTAAGAGTTCTTTGATGAATATTTTAAAATTTAAACCAAGTCTTAGAAGTTTTAATTCTTAAAAGACACCTAAAGAATTAGAATTTTTAATTCTTAAAAGGTGCCTTTGCATGCAATGCATGTTTGACAAAAATAAAAAAAATTATAAATAAATAAACAAAAAGGCAAATATCATAAAATAAATAAATTCAAAAAAATAAAATAAATAAATAAATAAAGTGTATAATAAAAAAAATATAATAAAATAATATAAAATAATAAAACCGAAATTCTATTAAATTAAAAGAAAATTCTATTTTGTATTGACTTGTGCCTATATAAGTTTTTCACTTGTTGCACAAGGATTGAAACTTAAAACTTAATTGAATTTAAAAAAGACACAAGACGCTTAAAATAGTTTTTGAACAGATAAAATAAACTTAATAATAAATAATAATAATAAAAATAAAAATAATAAAAATAAAAATAATAAAAATGGGAAAAAAAAATTTTTTCGACTTTTCCTCGAATTTTAAAGTCAAAAAATCGTAAAAAAAAAATACCGCACAAAATATCATCATTTTCTAAATTCAAAATGAATTAGTTGCAAAACTAGTAATTTAAACTTTTTAACGTATATGTATGATTATTAGCTTTCAGAAAACGTAAAGCATTTGAAAATCGGCTGTAAGGTTCTCGAGTAATGCTAAAATCTGTAGGCTTGCCTCTGAAAAAAAGCTAAAAAATAAATACCAGATTTCAAAAATTTTTTTAAAAAAAGTCTTACCATAGAAAAATTTTTAAAGTGGTTTTTCGTCATCTGGGGCACCATATGTATCAGAAAAAGTTGGTTTGGTCAAATATACAATTTGTGTGTTGCCTAGTGTAATTGAAATACTAGATAGATTTTTGATTAAAGTTTTGAGCAGATAACTTGACAAACGGCTGCTGCTGTGCTAGATTTTATTTTTACTTATTTATTTATTTATTTTATTATTTCTATTTTTTGTTAGTATGAGTGCGTGTCGATGTCGCAAGTGTTGCGCAAATAATTTAAGTGGTTATATCGCAGGCCTGGATATTGGATATTGAGGAAAAGAGGGCTCATACTCATAGCTGTGCCCACAATGCGCATTGGCCATGCTTTCGAGTGGAAAATTGACTTGCTTGTCATCGTCATTGAACTCAATTTGAAATTCAATAAATTATACAAGAAAGAACAGGCAGGCACAGGCCAGAGCAGGCCAACAGCAGGCAGACAACTGACGCAAAACGCGCAAATTGTCAATTTTCTGATAAGCAGCAGCAGCCTGCTAGTGGCAGGACCTCCAAGATCCTTTGGGGTGTCAGGCCATAAACGCATTTAACCCCGAGCATTTTCTTCTGTGTGTTCTGTGCAGGCCTCAGCGGTGATGATTTTCGGTTCGATGGCAATGGCGATGGACCCGCCCGCTACAATATCATACACTTCAAGCAATCCGTAGCAGGAGAGTATCGTTGGGTTAAGGTGGGCGAGTACTACGAGGGTGAACTGCGTCTTAACATGTCCGGTAAGTAGTAAATTCTATACTACAAAAACAACAACAATAACTACAGGGCTGTCTCAACATTGTAGAGGTAAAATTCAAACTGTTGCATCCAAAGCCACCGGAATCTGTTTGCAGTTTGGACTGTGAGCGTGGACAGGCCAAGAGATATGTAGAGGGTGAAAGCTGCTGTTGGCACTGTTTCAATTGTACAACCTATCAAGTAAGTGAAAATTTCATTGTACTCTACTTAACTTAAAGTATACATACTTATATATTGTATATATATACAACTGCAATGCATTCAGCTGTTTGCCTGATTTAAACTTAAGTGGAAAACGGTCAACAGGAAAATGGCACAAGTTTTGTAATTTATTTGCCAGGCTTTTGTCCTGATTGAAATGTAATGTACTGAACTATTGTGTATAAGTAGAGAATGAAAAGGTTTAATACTCAATGTTCAGAACTGTAAAAAAATTGCGAAAAAATGTGTAGAATGAAATGAAAGCTTTGACAAAGGGAATTGTAAAACGAAGCTGCATCATTATATAAAGCAAATCGGATAATGAGTGTAAAATGAGAATTACGTTTATGCGTATTTGTGTGCTTTGTTAAGTAAGAAACATGCGAGATATACAGTTTTAATTATTCACGATGCAGTTGTTCATAATAATGCATTTAGAAAACGTAGATATTGTTGAATTTAATATAGTTTATCAAACTTGGTCGGGAAGTACCTCTGACACGTATATTTGAATTAGGTATATTAACTATCGTAATTTATAGTTCTTGGTATAAAAAAAGTGAAAATATTGTTAATGGAAAATTATAATTGCACTTACTTGTCTTCAGAATACAAAAATGGATTTAAAAAAAAAATTTTTATGTGGAGAAACGATTATGCCTTATATACTGTCAGCCAGGACTTTTTGGGAATTATACACTATGAAAAAAGAAATTTTTTTAAGTATAGAAACACTTTCGATAAAAAAAATAAAATAAAATTCTACAAACAGAGTATAAATCTCTACAAAGAAGTGAAAATTTCCACAGTACGAATATATTTTCTATGATATGAATAAACGATAAAAATTATGGGTTTATAATCGGAAGTATGGATTTTCTACAATATGAAATCCAGGTGTTCTATGAAATGAATATAAAATTCATTAACCTGCAGAAAATTTTCTATGCTCAATATAAATTGTTACCAAATATGTTGACTTATTTCTTTAACCAAAGTAAAGTAATTTTTTTATACAAATTTTAAAAAAATAACGGTTTTCTTTTATTATGGCCATCAAATTAGATTTTTTCCGTGTTTTGTAGAAAAAGTTTCCTCGATTTATCGAAATAATTAAATAAAATAAATAAAACAGAAAATTTTATCTGCCAGAGTTACGACATTTTCTCCACTTTGTGGTAATTAAATCTACAGGGCATAAAAAATTTCTATGGCGCTATTTCTATCCTGTTTTTCCAACCACTGACGTCAGTTTTCCACAATTGGATGTACACTTTTTTTTCAGTGCAGGATTGTCTGGAAATTATAGGCACAAAAGCAGCACCAAGAGAATTATTATTTTTTATTATAATAAAATTAGAAATTGTTTGAATTTTCTCAAAGTTAAAAGAAGAGGAGAGCCAGCGTCTCCTTTTTACCATAGAATAATTGAGGAAAAAAATAATAATAAAAGAAAATCAATTGTTTTACATTTTAGAATGTAATTTTTCCCTTAAACTACCAGATTATTCTTGCTTCCTAATTTTTTAAATTTCTCTACATTTCTGTCTTTCATGTTTGATATTTTATTACCATTTCCACATTATTTCAGATACGTCATCCAGAAGATGAGACCCATTGCTTGGTCTGTCAGCTGGGCACTCTACCTGATGCACACAAGCAATATTGTCGTCCAATACCAGAAGTTTACCTGAGGCCCGAATCAGCTTGGGCCATTGGCGCCATGGCATTTAGTGCAACGGGAATATTGATAACGCTTTTTGTTGTGGGTGTGTTTGTCAGGTGAGTGTAGACAACCAACAACAACAAGGTGTGTGTGTGTGAGTTTTTACTAGATTTATTTGTTACTCTAGTTTCCAACAGTCAGTTGATGTTATGCAAAGTTTCCAGCTGTGTGCGGCAATTAAAAAGTTTTCTATCCTTGCAAAAGTTGCGAAAAAACCTTTTAAAATAAAATTTATTTAATTGGAATTGCATTGATATGACGCTACAATAACTAACATAACTATCATATTTTGTGCTAACTTTCTCTCAATATTCAGACACAATGAGACGCCCATTGTGCGGGCTTCTGGCCGTGAATTGAGCTATATTCTTCTGGCTGGGATTTTTATGTGCTACGGCGTGACCTTTGCCCTTGTGCTTAAGCCAACAAACATTGTCTGCGCCATACAGCGGTAAGTGTGAGCTGTTAAATTATTTATCGATAATTTTACACATTAGTTTTGCCAAATATCGATTGTATGCTGTCTGTAAAAGAAATCAGGAAATAATGCCTAATATAATTATTTAAGCCTTTTTTTATAATAAAAAATATGTGGAAGTATTTTTACATTTTGCAATTAAAATATTATAATTATGTGAAATTTTAAAAATCTTTTTTTCGTTATACTATTAAGCGATTCTCGTGTAGCGTCTGTTTTAATTAATATTCGACTATTATAATTTATGTATATTATGAATCCATTGCAGTTTTGGTGTTGGCTTCTGTTTTACCGTTGTCTATGCCGCATTGTTGACCAAAACGAATCGCATAGCACGCATATTCAAGGCTGGCAAACAGTCGGCCAAAAGGCCCTCATTCATTAGCCCCAAATCGCAGCTGGTGATTTGCACGTGCTTGGTGAGCGTACAGGTAAGTAAACATTGAATGATGGCCCAAAAAACAGCAGCAGCAGCCATTTTATTTAACTAAGCGAGAGTCCTTGGCACAAACATGCTCTCATTGCAGATACTCATTAATGGCGTTTGGATGGTAATTGCCCCATCACATGCCATGCATCATTATCCGACACGCGAGGATAATTTGCTGGTCTGCGACTCATATATAGACGCCTCCTATATGATTGCGTTCTTTTATCCCATTCTCATGATTGTGGTATGCACCGTTTATGCGGTGCTTACGCGTAAGATACCAGAAGCTTTTAATGAATCGAAGCATATCGGTGAGTTAAGCATAATTATACTTAATTTTTATGTAAATGTCTATAAACATAGATGTTAAAAGTTGCAGGATAGACAAAGTTTTAGGTCGCTTTTCTTATTCATTATTAAGTTCATGAGTTTGCGTTGTAATTTCCCGGTAATGTTATGTTATGTTAGGCCAAGTTATGTTATGTTATGGTCTGTTATTGTATGGTCTGTTATGGTATGGTCTGTTATGTTATGTTCTGTTATGTTATGGGCGGTTATGTTATGTTTTATTAAAAGTTTAAGAAACTGCCTTGTAGTTTCAACTAACAGTGATGTTATGTTAGGCTAAGTTATGTTATGTTATGGTCTGTTATATTATGGTATGTTATGTTATGGTTTGTTAAAAGTTTAATAATTGCCTTGTAGTTTCTGTTAACGAGTAATGTTATGTTAGGCTAAGTTATGTAATGTTATGGTCTGTTATGTTATGGTCTGTTATTGTATGGTCTGTTATGTTATGGTTTATTAAAAGTTATTAAACTGCCTTGTAGTTCCAGTTAACATGTGATGTTATGTTAGGCCAAGTTATGTTATGTTATGGTCTGTTATGTTATGGTCTGTTATTGTATGGTCTGTTATGTTATGGTCTGTTATGTTATGGTTTATTAAAAGTTATTAAACTGCCTTATAGTTTCTGTTAACGAGTAATGTTATGTTAAGCTAACTTATGTTATGTTATGGTCTGTTATATTATGGAATGTTATGTTTTATTAAAAGTTTAAGAAACTGACTTGTAGTTTCAGCTAACATGTAATGTTATGTTATGTAATGTTAAGCTAAGTTCTGTTATGTTATGATTTGTTATGTTATTGAACGTTGTGTCTTATTTAAATTAAAATATCTTTAATATTTGTTGCAAATTTATTGGAACAACAAAAAAATTGAAAATTTAATAAAATTCCGAAATTATTATTGCTTCCTGCTGCTGGATCTTTACAGGCTTCACCATGTACACCACCTGCGTTATTTGGCTGGCCTTTGTGCCATTATACTTTGGAACTGCCAATCACGTACCGTTGAGAATAACGAGCATGTCGGTGACCATTAGTCTGTCGGCCAGTGTGACGATTGCGTGTCTGTTCTCACCAAAGGTAAGACAATGCTCAAGGATATTAAGAATTTATGCAACAACATTGAAAAATTCGCGAGCTGATTGCTATTAATTAATTTTTATGATAACGCAAATTAATTATTGAGCATTATGGATACGCTGTGTGTAATTCGATTCTATACTAATTACATGCTCCTTACCAAATGCAATGCATTCACTAATTACACACATCGAATTGTATATCAATTTTATTTTTACTGCAACATTTCACGTACATCTTGTTGCAGCATTAAAGTGTTAAATCGGGTTGGCGATTAAGAAGCTTTTGGGTGCCAATTAACGAAGCGTAGAGTCAGCAATTGTTTGCCCAGCATCTTGCAAAACATTTTTAATAACGCTTCTTTATTAGCCATCAAGTTCATGAAAACTGCAAGTCAAGCTTAATATCTGCAGTAAATTATGGTTGCATAGCATGCGGCTTGCGGTTGGGATTATTGGAGGGTTTAAACTTAAGTTGGCAACACTCAGCGCATTAAAGTTCACCAACAAATTTTGTTGAAGACTTTCGAGACTTACAAGTAACTTGGCAAAATTGTTGCATGTGATAAAACTAAAGCTTTAATATGCAATAAAATTTGACTTATCTTTAGTTATTTTTTAAGTCACACAAGTGACATGCAAAAATTTATAATAATTGTCTTCTATGCGATAACGTTTCCTTTCCCTAAAGATTATCATAAAATGTTTTTATACTACAACTTGCTATAAATACATACTAAGCGTAGTTGTGCTTATTAAACGACAATAGGGATACCTTTTTGCATGTTGGGAATGCTTGGAAAAGCCCACATTGCTATCAGATGTCACATAGTACACCCCGTTAATACAGATACACACACACACACACACAAATATAAACGCACAGACACCTGGCAGCCATAAACACCTCAAGCCATAAAAAATGCAATTTAGTATTTGCTGTTTTTACCAACGAGACGACGACAACAAATGGCAAGGCACAAAGCAACTGGGATCACTGAACTAAGGCTAGAAACTAGTTTCAAGCCATAGACATGGTTGTTACTCTGCCAGCCAGGCCCACCTCCAAACCCCAAGTGGGTTGGGCATACACACACACACACACACTTCCGAGTCCGAACTGACTTTTATATACATATTTCTTTGCCACCTGCTTTTGTCCGTGTCCGGCTATCCTTCTTCCTGTGTGTTCCGTCGTATACTGTTGTTTGTTTGTGTACGAAAAACAATAATAAACGGCGCTAAAATGCCAGCCAAACAATGTCACGCCAATGCGGAAATGGTAGCGCGTTACGTAATGCAAAAAAAAAAGAAAAGAAAGAAAGTTAACTTTACGTTTTGAACCTTGAGTAATGTAAGGAGCAGAGCGTTGACAATTCAATGGCCTAGAATTGTTGAACTACGTTGCGGTGTCAGTGGCCTGTGATGTTAATTACTGCAGTTACCAACAAAATTAACAAGTTAAAGAACCTATTAAATTGCACACAAAACAATACACTATGTGATGTTTTAACAGTTTTTTGGAATAAATTATTAATTCATTTAGTATTTAATTTTTAGTCAACACCATAGCTGTAATTTTAAAGTGTTTCTGGAAAAGCAAAAAATATGTAGCATACTTTTTGGTGCTGTTTAAAAATATAACACTTGAATACTCACCATATGCGGAAGTTGAACACAAGTTGCCGCGTTCACACAATAGGGGGCGTTTGATTAATGAATTTGGTGAATTGTATGTTTTTTGGGTTATAAGTTCACACCGTTCACAGTTGAAAACCCCTTTTCTTTCTATTCTTTGCGTTTCAGCTCTACATAATACTAATACGCCCGGAACGTAATGTGCGGCAGAGCATGATGCCACCACGTTATGGCAACATGCATCGCACTGCCGGCACGGGACCATCCTCAATGATGGCCGCAGCAGTTGTTACAGCTGCCACCTGTGCACAGGAGGAGAAATTGCAAAAACATATCACACCCACAGAAACAGGTAGGTTATTCTATTTTCTTAACGTTTTTTGTTGCTCTCAGTGTCTTTAGGGTTCAGTTATGAATGATATATTCTTGCAGAGCACTCGATAAAGACAAAAAAATTGTGCGAAATGGCCACACAGACGATTGCCTTGACGAGCATATTCACATCCTTAGATAGCAATACCTACAATCAGATACCCTATGCTGATCAGTATGTGCCAAATAATACAACAACGGCCACGCCCACTGCCGCCCAGGGCAGCGGTGAGGCCACAGATGATCAAGTGGTGGCAAATAATAACAAAATCAATCAGCAGCAGCATGGCCAGACCAGCAGTCCGGCAGCTGCCATTACAACAGCAACAGTTGCTGCAACAGCAGCAGCAGCAACCTTGGTCTGTGCAACGGATGCAGCACCTCTGGCGGAATTCATATCTTCGACGGCCGCGGCCGCAACAAATGGCAGCAAGCGAGCGCCGGTGTTGCAGACAAATTTATAGCTAAACGCGCAGCAATTGCAACAGCAGCTGCTAAAGGAGCAGCAACGCCAGCAACAGCAACAACAGCCACAACAACAACAGCAGCAGCAGTTGGAAACATTTGCCAATCCTTTAGAGCCGGAACAAGTGCAACTAGCAGCAGCTAGCGAAGCTGCAACAAGCAACAGCAATGCCAGCGATGTGGCAAGCACGGGCAGCGGCAGTGGTAGTGCAACAGCAATCGGCAACGGAAGCAACAAGAAACGTGCCGCAATACCAGTTTAACCAACTGTGGCAGCTCAAGTTGAACTGAAGTGTATCTCCAAATAGAAATGTAAACATATAAATAATTGGCAGTGAGGTTTAACAGAGCAGGGAATTATTTAATAAACTTTTATATTTATTGTTTATTTAAAAATAATATGTGCTTTCATATAACATTTTATGTTTTTTATTCTGTTAACCTATTCAGCTTATTTTTAGACTTAATAATGATTAAACAATCTCCCTGCTTCCATACGTTGCCACTTTTAAAATATTTTGTAAGATTTGCAGCACAAACTTTGCACAAACAACACAAAGAAATTTAAAATATTTACAATAAAACCCAACGAAAAGTCAAAATAATTGTCAGCCACATTTAATTAAAAAAACAAAAAAAAAAACTTTGCAAAATGTTTTAAATGTTTTATCAATAAGCTTAACGTACTACTTATATATTAATATATATAAAGCATGTGGTTTGGTTGCAATCGCAGCAAAATGTTACCAAAAATGAAAAAAATATGTGATATTATTTCAAAAATGTGTGTTTTTCTAAAACCAAAACAAAACTCGTACTTAAACAACTGTTTAGGCTTAAGTTGTAAACATTTTATGATTAAGTAAGTGAAAAAAAAACTATAACAATTGCATTGTACATTCGGGGGAATTTATGGCGTGATTATGTTACAATGGGGTTGCATCGTTGCATGCAACATGCGCTACAACCCCCTTGCAACGTAGCGGCATTGTTGGCGTCTTAACAACAATTGCATTTATTGTGTTGTTTGAGCCCAGCAACATGGTAGATTTAATTGTAAACACACAAACAAAATAGGCGTCAAAATGCCAACATTTTAATTATAAACAAATTGTATATACTTCAAATATTTTAGTTGTTAATGTTCTTTGTCAGAAATCTTCATTGTGCTGCAGTTTAGCATTACTGTAAAACTGCTCTCTGGATATGGGTAAAAGTTAAGAAGAATTTTTAACGTTTAAGGTCATGTGAAGCGGTGATAAAAAAAAAACACGCAAATAAATTTAATTATATAAATGTACATCCATATATATATATATATATATAGGTACTTACTATATATGAAAAATAAAGTCTAGCCAAATTATAAGCGTTTAATTGTTAGCTAAAAATTCGATGTACATGTGTATTATCTGTGTGTGTATTAAATGTACATAAGTTACAAAATAATATCTATAAATAAATAAATAATAAATATGCCAGTGTCATATTTATAAAACTGAATGTCTCTAAAAATTTTAAATTAAACAAAATAAATAGTATCTATTAAAGCTATATTAACATTGATAAAAAACAAAAACAAAAATCAAATGCTAAATGTTGTTAGGTGGCATATATTTACGAGAACTTACAAAAAACATTGAACAACAAAAAAGCTAAATATCAATAAAAACACTAACTAATTCCAATTTAATTTGTGTTTTAATATTTGTTAAAAAATTTATTATAAATCATTTTTTCTAAACCATTTTCTATAGCAAAGTTGGGCACGAAAAAAATGCTAGAGGAAGTCGAAAAAAATGCTGAAAGAAAATGTGTAAGTAATTGCAAACAAAAATGGTGTTAGACTATGAGATACCCTGTAAATAAGTAAGTAGTAAATACGGCAAATTTAATTTATTTTTGATTGATTTTAATAGTAAAACACTTTAATATATTTATGTATATTTATATGTGTATATGGACAAACAAGTGAAGTACATGAGTTATTCACTTGTTACACATGAGTCACGCATGTGGCACATATGAATCATCCATGTGGCACTTATAAATACCCATCATTCATAAAATGATTCAGCAGAAAAGTCTCACTTAAACGATGGAAATGGAAATGATTTTGCTAAAAAATAAAAATGCCTTAACTCAGTTAACATTAATTAATAATCACCGCTTGACCAGAAATATATCCATCGTGAGCACTTTATATTTGTTTGAACCATTTTGCAGGGTATTTGAGCTTCTAAGCAAAACAGCCAGCGACTTGTAGATTTTTAAATGAGAATGTTCTGCTGTAGACTCAGTAGTCACATTATTGGTCTAGTATTCTGCAAAGGCAGCCAAGTCCTTGGGCCATTTGTGATTTCTACATTTGTGCACATTGTCCAGTAAAAAAGGTGAGTATTCTAGATCTCTGTCATTCCAGCTGATTTCCCTCGTCCATGCCCAACTCCTCGCCTTGGTAGATGTCTCTGGCACAACGGAAAATTATGACTAGCATATTCATGGCATCAATGTGCTCCTGGCCATATCGACTATCCGGTAGCCGCTTGTCTTGATTGCTTTAAATTGAATTAATCGACCATCGATTGCCTCATCATACGGGTTAATTATTGCCCTAAGTTTGTCAACTCAGCACCCCAATTAGCTGTGCGTCCGGCGGGCATTTTCTGCAGCGAAAGATCAATGGCCAACTACACAGCTGTCACGTCAAAATCCTTGAGATACTCATCACCATTTTGAACTTTAAAGGAAGCGTGAATAGATTTGCAATACTATTTATTTTATTTATATATATTTAAAGATAAGTTCATTATGTTAACCTAAGTGGCAATAAGGTAGCCTCTTATAGTTGCCCAGTGGAAAGTTAGATAAGTGCCGATAAGCTTTGACTAGTGAAAACTTATCAAATGCGTTGCATTTTCGATTATTTGATAAAAAGCAGCAAATGATAATGCCTATATTCCATGCAGCACAAACATGACCCAGCTAAGAAGGGCATATATTACGTCCTTTAACTTTTATCTGAACATTGTTGCAAATTATTCAATTGTTATAAAAAAAAATAGTTATAATGGTGTTTTTAATCATACTTGCTAACAGAAGGCGCAAATTACAAACTGAATAAAAATGGTTTTTAATCACTTTTATAAAGTGTTGAGATTCACAGAGGAAAGCACACATTGTCATATGGAAATTTTAATAAAACACTTTCTTTGAATTTTGAGAATTGCCGAGGAAGGCGCATGTTGCTAGATCACCATAAAAGCTCAATTTTCTTATATAAAATTTGTTTCAAATAAAAATGAAAAACTGTCTAGTATTTTTAATAGTTTTTAAATACATTTAACAACACTATTAGCCAATTCATAAAAAAAAATTATTTAATTCAAGATAATACAATTTTTGGCATGTATATTTGACTTTGTGGATAGAATAGAGAATTTTTAAAAAATCATCAAGTATTTTTGTGGAAACGTTGTAATAAAAATATAAAAATTAATAAATTCTCTAAATTATTTTTATAGCTTAAGTTAACACTATAAGAACTATTTGGCACTTTTCATAGCTTTTACCTAAAAGTAACTTCATTTTTTTATACAATTTAAATTTAAATACAGCAGAATAAGCTTTTTTAATGGACTTCAGAATTTTAAACCGCAATATCTTTGATATATTAAGAGTTTAACTAGATTTAGGGCATTTTCCTGTTTCAAAAAGCAGTCTGCAGTAAAGGGCATTTCAGATTTGTCTAACTGGCAAACTCAACCTGTTTTTACTCTCCTCTTCAATATGCACTTGACTTTCGATGTTGGCTGCTCAAGTGATTGACAAATTCCTTAGCTACTTGAAGCGCGCTTATCATTTAAGCCCAGTTAAGCTAGTAAGCTTGTAGCTGGCTGACTGTATAAAAGCTTGAGCAATGGCAAGCCTCTGGGCAAGTTATTAAAATGCAACCTTTGCAACTGCTTATACCAGTGCTCTGCCTGATTGCCCTTGGGCAGGCATGCCAGGACACAACAGAAACAAGCTCAACCAAGGACTGGTGGCAAACTGCACAATTTTATCAAATTTATCCACGCTCCTTTATGGACTCGGATGGCGATGGCATAGGTGATTTGAATGGCATCACAAGCAAACTGGAGTATCTCAAGGATTTGGGTGTGACAGCTGCTTGGCTGTCGCCCATTTTCAAGTCACCCATGGTGGATTTTGGCTACGACATCTCCGATTTCTATGACATACAGCCGGAGTATGGCACACTTGAGGATTTTCGTGCACTGATCAAGAAAGCCAAAGAGCTGGATCTGAAGATTATCTTAGACTTTGTGCCCAATCATTCGAGTGATGAAAACGAATGGTTCAAGAAGTCAGTGAAGCGGGAGAAAGGCTACAAGGACTACTATGTGTGGCATGATGGAAAGTTGGATGCAACAACTGGCAAACGGATGCCACCATCCAACTGGCTACAGGCATTCAGAGGCAGCGCCTGGCAATGGAATGAGGAACGTCAGCAGTATTATCTACATCAATTTGCAGTGCAGCAACCCGATCTTAACTATCGTAATCCTGCTGTAGTTGATCAGATGAAACGTGTGCTACGTTATTGGCTGAAGGAAGGTGTCGCTGGTTTTCGATGTGATGCGGTGCCAGTGCTGTTCGAGGTGGAACCTGATGAGCATGGACAGTATGCTGACGAAGAACTGAGCGGAGAGACCGATGACGAGGAAAATCGCAGCTATTTGAAGAACGAGCTAATTGAGAACCTACCCGAAACTATTGACATGTCCTATCAGTGGCGTACAGTCATGGATGATCATCAGCGCATCTATGGCGGTGACACCAGGGTCTTGCTCATTGAGACCTATGCTGCGCCCTCCTATACCATGCAGTTCTATGGCAATCGATCCGTGGAGGGTGCTCATTTGCCCTTCAATTTCAATCTGATTACCGTACTGGCTAGTAGCGGCGTCTCGGCGGGATCTATTAAGACAGCTGTGGACAAATGGCTGCTGAACATGCCACCAGGACGCACTGCCAACTGGGTAATTGGTAATCACGATCAACGTCGAGCGGCCAGTCGATATGGTGTGGCAAATACGGATGCCATGAATATGTTGGTAATGATATTACCCGGGGCCAGTGTGACCTACCAGGGCGAGGAGCTGGGCATGACTGATGGTAAAATCAGCTGGGCTGATACCAAGGATCCAGCTGCATGTAATTCCAACAAGGATGTCTATGAACAATTCACCCGTGATCCATCACGCACACCCTTCCACTGGACAAGTGGTAACAATGCGGGTTTCTCCACAGCCTCAAAGACCTGGTTGCCCCTTGCCGAGGATTATAAAGCCAGTAATGTGGAATTGGAATCAGTTGCAAGTCATTCACATTTGAAGATATACAAATCCTTGGTGACTTTGCGTAAAAATTCAAAAACATTACAGAACGGTACCACCAAATATGCGGTGCTTAATGAGAATGTTTTTGTGGTCAAGCGGTAAGTGAATTTTATTTTTAATGTTTTTAAAGACTTTATATATTATTTTTACTTTCTATTTGTTATATAGCTTATTGTCTGGTTCACCCATTATCATTTATGTAGCCAATTTTGGCAGTAATAACATCAACGTTGATCTCCAAGAGTTTGACAAGACCTTGCCTGCCCTCTTGACACTTCAAATACACAGTCTAGGCTCCACAAAGGCAGAGGGGTAAGTTATTAGATTAAATTAAATTATTTTAAACTTGTTTTATATCTATATATAATTGCAGTGCTTTAATTGACTGCAACAGCCTCAGTTTAGCTGCTGGTGAGGCTTTGGTTCTTAGCTCCAATGGCAATAAACATTTGCTTAGACATCCATTATTTTCAAACCAAAGAACATTGCGAATTCGGAATTAATAGAACTGTAAATTATAATAAATTAAAATAAAGAAGAAAATTTTGGAGAAGTGTTTTGGGAACAATAATAATGCCCAACACAGGGAAACTCGCGATGGTACTAGATTTTTAGTTGCCGCTTAAACCAATTGAGGATTATAAGCGACAACAACAACAGTAACCGATTACCGCACTACCCAGCCCAAGGTGTCGAAGTTAAATAATTTGCATACCCAATGCAAGGTTATAGTCGAGTCTGCCCTACTACGATACACCCTGTAGTACTCCAAAACCTATTTAATCACATATCACTACTACTATCTACTATCGATCCTGATCAAGCATATATATACTTTACATGGTCGGAAATGTCACCAAATGCTTGTCACATACATTTTTATGACCCCCTTTTACCCATTTTAAATATGTACAGGGTGTATAACACTCTACAGAGCTCAGGCATTCAGGCGTCTTCCTTTAGCTGAAAGCAAATGTGCCGCAACTTGTATAAATAAATAAACAAAGAAACAAATCCACAAACAAACCACTCAGCCCGCATACTCGCATACTCGTATACTTGTATACTTGTATACTACGGCAAAGGTACAAGTATATCCGTATATGCACTCAGATAGGCTCAAGTGCCCGGCATACTCATGTAATTTCCGTGGAAAAGACGCAAGTCGTTTGCGGGGGTCGCCATTTAAAGTGTTTACACACAAATTAAAGTCAAGCTGTGAACACTCTCGTATTTTGTATTTTTCCTGAGCTCAAAGAGAAATAGAAACCGAAAAGCAAAGTATGCGTAACACAAAAGTAAATACAGACACACAAGTCGGGGAAAAAAGTCAATCTTAATCGTAGTCCCAAGCGCCTTTGAAGCCAAAAAATTATATTAAATGGTTAAAAAATAAATATTTATTCGTAATTCACATTCTGCGAATTTGACTTTAGTAAATTAATAATACAACCCTCGCAACTGAAATAAAATTATAATTACCGTCAAGGTAATTAAATTGCGTTTACACATGTTAATTTGTAGGCAGTTTAACAAATAGACCATAATTAATTGCCTTGTATATATGATACTTCACATTCGATATGAAGATAGACTTGAATAGAAAATGCTACTTGGCTTATATACTTATTTATAGTTGAGCATATTCTACGGGCTTTAAAATAACTTAACTCTATTAAAGGTTAAAACGCAAACATTCTATTTACACATATCTGGCTGAAGGCAACTCAAGCACCTGACCAGATTTGGCCAAAGAGCTTTCTAGAATGCTTTAGAAAAACGTAAAATAACAATAAGAATTATTGTGTTGACGGTAAGTGTTTATTCCATGGAAGTGGCTTAAATTGTCTGTTAATACTAAGAAAACTGTTGCGACTGGAAAAAAAATACAGGGCATTTTAGAAGTCAAGAAATTTGATTTAAAATTGCAATTAATATTATTAAGTTACCGACAATTCAATGACAATTAAAAATGCCAAAATTATAGCTCTCCTTTTAGGCCTTACACATTTCCAGACAAAATTATAATACACTTTTGCAAGGGCATTAAAATTCGATATTTCATTTTCATTTCGGCTTTTGTGTGGACATCAGGAAAATTAGCAGTCTGTGGCAAAAGCGGCTTACAAAATATATAAAAATCGTGTAAATGGCCGCGTGACCTGACAACCCATTAAAAGGGTCGCAGACACAATCCCAGTCGAAGACTCAGGCACTTTACGCTTGTGCACGTGACCTGAAACCTGAAAAATATATATAATATATATATACTTTATATGTATATGTAAGCTAAAACCACAAGAAGGAGCACCACCTGTGTGAGGGTAGGCGTTTTTCATGCATTTCATTTCATTTCATTCCTGTACAGATAATGAAGTTAATTTCCCGAAGAGTGAGATGCTTTAAAAATCAACGGCATTATGCTTAAGATGATTTTCGAAGATTTACAGTGAAGCAGCAGGCGAAAAAAGTTTTTACCTCGTCCTCGGGTACGAAAACTTTGTTATACATTAAGTTTGTAATCTGTAGTAACTCAGGCAGGCAGGCAGGAAGGAAGTACAACATTACATTTACTAAAGGTAATCCAGCTACAACAAGGTTTGCATATTAATTTTGTTTGCACACGTTGGCGTATGCGTAATATTTGAGTGCGGCTCACCTGTGTTTGGCTTTTCTAATTTTCCGGCTGTTCCTAGACTAACGTAACATTTTTGTTGCTATCATTAAGTTGTTAACGAGCCTCGTTTTTTTGCTTTTTGATCTGACCTAATGCCAGGCACGTACGGGTTGGTCAGGTAAGCTACCAAAGTTTCCTTAACCTTTAAACGGAACGTTTTTATATATTTAAGGTCAACTAGACAAGTTGTAATGGTGAATAAATTACTTTAATACATCTAAAATTCTTTAAAAATTAAATTAAATTATTTTGATTATTTTTTAATAAAATTTTCCATCACTTAAGGGTTAAGCGGCGTTTACTCAATTGTGAACGGCCAGACAACATCGTATTAATTGCACCGCAAACATAGCTCATAACCGGCGGACAACTGTAGCAAAGGATTGCTTTATCTTTTCGCTAATTTAAAGGCATCTCACGTAGCTGTGCTACCCAAACGATGACAGTTAATGCCGCTGATGAACGAACAAATGTCCTCGTATAATTTTGTGGTAAGAGTATAAGGTGTGACTGTTAATACGAAGGCCTAAAACGCATCAATCAAAACTGAATCCAATGAGTGAATCAAACTTTTCAAAATATCATTAAATTGTACATTTTTTTAAAGAAAGTAAAAAACTAAAAGTAACATAAAATGATACTGAAAATAAGCATGTTTTCATTGTAATTAGTACAGATTATTTATAGTAATTATAATAATATCAAAAAATCAATATACAAATTATAAAGAAATTAAAAAATGTACACAGCATTTGCATAATTATCAATTTTATAAAATGCAAACATTTAAAAAGCATCCATTTTTATGGCATTAATTAATGATTTTCACAAAAACTATTTATATCCCGAGTGCATTTAATGTTAAAGAGTTTGATTTTTACCACAATTTATTTGCAACAACAACACCTGCATAATTTGTAGCTACCACAAGTTAAGTTTTTTTTGTATTTTTCTTTTCTTTTTACATTTTTTTTTTTTTGGTTTTAGTTGCGGGCATGTTTTTGATGTTTTGTGGTAAAGAGAACTGCACATAAATTTGAAGCACATCATGAAAATCGCCCAGAGGTGAAAACTCATAATAATTTCACTTCATTTTTTATGAGTAAATTAAAAAGCTAACCCCTGTTTTTTTTGCTTGCTCTCGTTTGCCATTCTGGTCGTGTTTTGCCCACACCATGACCAGCTGATGGGAGGGTAGCTGCCAGGACCAGAGGCAAAGTCAACGTAAACATCGGCGATGTTAGGGCAACTTTACAACTCATAGAGTCTGAGGTGTTTGTGGCAGCCACGCTGCAACGCTGCGTATGCGTGATTTGTGTGTCTTATCAATCACGTCTAATGGAATTTCTTTTTGTGGGGCATACTTGAGGCAGACAAAGTTCCCTAATAATTTATAATAAGTTGCCTGGCTTGCGACCTCAAATTGAAAAGTTTTTCAATGTCGTTTTGGCAATGACTTTATATATACATATATATATGTTCATATGTATACATATTTGTATGATAACTTATGATAAAGAAGGTCCTCTATACAGATTCCACAATCATGGCCGCATATGGTTCCAATGTGAGGCTGCTTAACGTGACGCTTTCGCTATAGAAAATAGAATTAAATTCAATAATATATTCAGGTATTAAATAGCTTAACAAGCTTACCCCACAACTGACTTGGCCTCCGGATTAAGCAATTTGATCTTGTAGCTGCCGGAGGCATATAGAACACTTGCCACATCTATGCCACTGATTTTGGTATCCAGCACATTGGCAACCAGCACATAGCTGGGCTGGCCATTCAATGATCTCTTGATGGCCAACACATTCTCATTGATGGCTGCATATCTTGTGGCTCCATACTGCAGTGTCTTTGATTGACGGAGCTGCGACAATTGTTTATATAGCTTGAGGTGACTGGAAACCTCGGCATTCTCAGTTCTCACATTGATTGTCTCATAGTTGGGATTGATGGGCAGCCAAGTGTTGCTGTTGCTTGAGAAGCCAGCGTTTTGATCGCTGCTCCAGTGGAAGGGTGTTCTGGCGGGATCTCGTGTGAACTGCTCATAAATATCTTTGTTGGAATTGCAAGCAGCTGGATCGTGTGTATCCTCCCAGCTAATAAACATATCAGTCATACCCAGCTCCTCGCCTTGATAGGTGACACTGACGCCAGGCAAAAACATTTGCAGCATATTCATCAAATCAATGCGCTGCTCACCATAGCGACTACCAACGCGACGCTGATCATGATTACCCATCTGGAAAGAATAGAAGAGTATTAAATTTAAATCATAATCATAAAAGAAAACACTTACCACCCAATTTGCTGTCTGTCCCGCTGGCATCAGACTCAACCAGCTGTTGATGATCTTCACAAATCCTTGAGCATTCAGTTGAGTATTATTCTTGTCGCCCTCGCCGCCGACAATGAATTGAAAATTAAATGGTATCTGAGCGCCCTTTGTACTCCGATTGCCATAATATTCCATGACATGATCCAGACTCGAATAGGTCTCCACCATGAGAATGCGCGTATCACCGCCATGTATGCGCTTGTAATCATCGAGCAGCTGACGCCACTGATACACCATGTCCACGGTTTCTGGCTGATCCTGTGTATAGATGTGCTTCAAGTAGGCATCATTAAGAGGATCATCTGTGTAGCCACTTAGCGGCTCGTCTGGATAGCGGCCCTCTGCATCGGGGCGAACCTCAAAGCACCAGGGCACCGCATCAATGCGAAAACCGGCTACACCACGATCTAACCAGTAGGTTAACACCCGCTTCATTTGAGCTACAACCGCAGGATTGCGATAGTTGAGATCCGGTTGCTGCACTGCAAACTGATGTAGATAGTACTGGCCACGTTCCTCATTCCACTCCCATGCACTGCCTCGCCAGGCTTGTAGCCAATTGGATGGCGGCTCCCGATTGCCAGTGCTGGCATTCAAATATCCATCGTGCCAGACATAGTAATCCTCGTAACCCTTTACACGCTTCACGGAATTCTTAAACCAAATGCTCTCATTACTTGAATGATTGGGCACAAAGTCAAGAATTATCTTGAGTCCTAGCTTATTTGCTGCCGCAACAAGTTCATCGAAGTCCTCAAGAGTACCATATTCCTCCTGAATGTCAAAGAAATCGGCAATGTCATAGCCAAAGTCAACCATGGGTGAGGTATAAATCGGCGACAACCAAGCGGCCGTAACGCCAATATCCTTTAGATGATCCAGTTGCGAAATAATGCCCTGCAAATCACCAATGCCATCGCCATCGGAGTCCTTAAAGGAGCGTGGATAGATTTGATAGAATTGCGCCACTTGCCACCAATCGCGTGTGGCTTCACTGCTGCCAATTTTTTCCAGATCCACTGCAGCTGCCTGGCCAAGGCAGTTTTGCAGAGCCAAGATAATTAGCGTAACTAGAAACTTGTGAAATTCCGCCATAACTAACGAGCTAATGCATTCAATGATGCCTTATATACCCGCATAACACTCGAACAAACTATTCAAGCTTTAGTAGTGATACACTTGAAGTGCTTTATTTATTTTATTTAATTACAAACAAGAATTAAGTGTGAGAACTCAATGGTAGCTCAGATAGAGCGCTACTTGAGTCAGCAAGAGATAAAAGCCTACTATCGCCAAATGACGCTGTTCTCCATTTGTATAATAAGTGTAATAAGTGGAGGTAGTTCTCAAAATAAGAGACTCCTTTGGATGCAGTTGTAAAGAGCTGATATTGATGAGCTCACTAAGGCCATAAATATGTAAATGTAAAGAATCAACAGCTTGTTATATTTAATTTAATAATTAACTTACCCCACTTTCAATTTGGATCTATCCGATACCAATACCACTTCCATTTGGTCGGTCAAATCGCCAAAGCTCTCTTTTAGATTAACAGTCTCAATGCCATCGAAGATGTTTAGTAATGTAATATAGGTATAGTCATGCTGCTGAAAGCTATAATTATAAATTAATAATTGTTTAATAAATTCTTGTCAATTAAAATCACTTTAAACTCACCGTTTAACGCCCAGCACAGCCCCATTTAAAGCCTTTACCTCCGTTTCGCCAAGTTGCAAGGTTTTCGATTGCTTTCTGAGCTGCAACAGCTGCTTGTAGACATTGAAGTGACTCAGAGGCTGCTGACGCTGCTGTTCCACATTGACCAGCCTATAATCCTGGGCAATGGGCAGCCAGGTTTTACTGGCATTGCTGAAACCGGCATCTGCATCGCTGTTCCACTGAAAAGGCGTCCGCTCCGGATCGCGTGTGAAATACTCATAGATGCTAGAGTTGGTATTGCAGGCCGATGGATCAACCGTATCCTTCCAGGATATCCACACATCTGTCATGCCCAGCTCCTCGCCCTGGTAGGTAACCATGGCGCCAGGCAATGTAGCAGTCAACATATTCAACATATCCACACGATCAGTGCCCAGGCGTGAGCCCACACGTGACTTGTCATGATTACCCAACTGTCGTCCATTAAAAATCAAGTGTTATTCAAAGGATACAAATCTTGAGCAAATCTCAAACTTACCACCCAGTTGGCTGTGCGACCCTGTGGCATATGCTGCAGCCACTTCAGCACAGTTTGAGCATAGTCCTCTGCCTTAGATTGGTTTGTCAAGTCGCTTATCAGCAGAAAATTAAACGGCAGCTGAGCACCCTCAGCCGTTGCATTGCCATAATACTGCATCACAATATCAATGGGTGAATAGGTCTCCGCCAATAAGATGCGCTCCCCGCCATCATGGAACTCATCCAACACGGCACGCCATTCGTAGACCAATGCAATTGTTTCCGGCTGATCGACCGTATAAATGTGCTGCAGATAACCGTAGTCATCGGGATCATTGTCCCAATCATTGCGAGGTTCATCGCGATATTGACCCGCAGCATCGGGCGCTATCTCGAATACATGTGGCACTGCATCAATGCGAAAGCCAGCGACGCCCTTGGACAACCAAAAACGTAGCACATTCTGCATATAAAAAAATAAACAATGATTAAAGAATATGAAGACTACATAGTACAATATAGAGGTTAATAAATAATGTTTTTTAATTTAATTTTATCAATTAAATAATCAAAAAAAAAAAAAATACATTCATTACTTACATTCATTGTCTCGCGCACTTTTGGATTCCTATAGTTAAGATCCGGTTGCTTTTTGACAAATTGATGTAGGTAATATTCCTGACGGGTCTCGTGCCATTGCCAGGCGGAGCCTCGGAATACGCTTACCCAATTGTTGGGCGGCTGACGAGTGCCGTTTACCAAATGCCCAGGGTGCCAAACATAGAAATCCTTATACTCCTCCTCACCCGCCGCCGAACGCTTAAACCAATCGCTCTCATCACTCGAATGATTTGGCACAAAGTCTAAAATGATCTTTATGTCCAGTTGCTTGGCGGTCTCCAACAGCCTCTCGAAATCTGCCATGTCGCCAAAAATGGGCGCTATATCTGTGAAGTTGGCAATGTCGTAACCAAAGTCGGCCATAGGTGATCGGAAAATGGGCGATAGCCAGGTGGCAGTAATGCCCAGTTCCTTGAGATAAGGCAAATTAGCCGTAATGCCTGAAATTGATAATTTTTCAGTACTTATAGTTATTGTTGTTTGCAGCTCACCATTCAAATCGCCCACGCCATCACCATTGCTATCTTTAAATGACCTTGGATAGATTTGATAGAAGACGCCAGTTTGCCACCACTTTGGTTCATTTTTGTGCTGATCAATGTCCACAAAGTTGGCGTGATAATTGGGATATGGCTGAGTCAGCGCCGGTTGCAGCAACTGCAGCAGCAGTAAACCCACCACGAGGCTCAGCATAATTAAATAATTTGAGATACCGCAATTTTCAAATGAAATTGTCACAACTGAACACAACAAACAAACAAAGACAACTGACGATCTGAGAAGTGAACCAACTCTGCTTATGCAAATTTCCCTCCCTCGCCGCACGCACCAACACATAATTGAGCAGCTGAGAGTATTAGTGTATTGGTGTATTATTTTTAGTATGCGGTGTGTGTGTGTGTGTTTGTGTGCTCAGCGCATCTTGTGAAAAGCGCACAGAGAGTGACAAAGTGTGTGGGAGAGAAAATGTGAAAACAAAAGCAAAACAACAAATTTGTCGTGCACATTTACAGTGGGCGACATGAAATGTCAATTACAAGTAATTGTTTGCGTTCACATTTGCATTATTGTTTTCATATACATAGCTAAAAGAAAATTAATTAATTAATTATTAACAGCCAAATTTACTTTTAATTTTTCGATATACACATATTTTATATTAATATCTTAATATAAAATAAACGATAAAATTAAACAGTCCGCAAGATATATTATATTTAAAACAAGAGAGAAATGTATGTCATGAATTAATTTATTTATATAATTTTATATTTAAATAAGTCAGTCAGACCGATAAATAGTTAAATACGTGCATAGGTATATATTTAGCACTCACTGTGACCATAAATGCATCATTCGCTCTAAATTTGATCGTTAATCTGATTCCCTTTTGCTCTCATTTCGTTCTCTCTCTATGCACAACCACAACAGCAGCCGGCAGCCGGCAGCGATTAACCGTTCATTTATTTTCTGCGCATATTTGTATACCCTGTGGTGAATTGAAAGAGCATACCAATTTTGCTAACAGATAATTTATGTTTATGTCAAACAATTGAGATATATTTTATGTCTCTTAATAGAACTGTTAATAATTACAATATATTGATAATAATCTCTACTATCGACACAATATTGTAACATTTTATTAAGTATATTGATATTAAAATAGAATACAGGGTATGGTTTAATCAGTTCACCATTTAATTTGTATTTATTTGCGCATAGTGTGATACATGAATACAAAGATATGGATAAATGTTCGAGTTTGCTTTATGGCTTCAACAGCAACTAAATATGTGACTCAATTCTATAAACAAGCTCATCAACAATTGCTGATAAGCAAAATCTATTGAAATTGATAGCCCCAACGAGATGAATAAACATTATTTATTATTTCGACAGGAGTTTTGTGAATTTCTGTGCTTGTTCAAATGGTCGTTGTGGAGCGCAAAACAATGGACTCGTGCGGCATCAGTGTGACACTGCTGGCGGAGACCTTATCACCCAATTGTTTGATGGACTTGTTGGTGACCAAGGCATACTGGAAGTTGGCGGGCAAACCGCTGAACACCTCATTCAAATTTACATTCTCAATGGAGTCGAAAATGTTGAAGAGCGAAATGTACACATAGTTGCCGCTCAAATAGCTGCCAATTAAAGGTATGTATGTGTAATTAAAAAGATGAACAACTCAATCTTTAATTCACACTTACCGCTTGACTGCCAATACATAGTTGCTCACAGCCTTTACTTCAGCGGAGCCCTCCTCGATGGTTGGCTCCTGACGCAGCTGCTGCAGGCGCTTGTAAATGTTCAGATGGCTGAGAGAGACGCCTCGCTCCTTTTGGACATTACGCTGGGCATAGTCCTTGGCAACTGGCAACCAGGTGGTGTCACCCGTGGTAAATCCAGCCAACTTACCATCCGTCCAATGCATGGGCGTTCTGGCTGGATCACGTGATGTCCACATATAGTTCTCCTCATAGCCATTGCAAGCCTGTGGATCAACGGTGTCCTTCCACGAGACATAGCCATCCAGCATGCCCAATTCCTCGCCCTGGTAAGTGATACTGCAGCCGGGCAGTGTGAGCAACAATATGTTGAATAGATCAACACGATCGGCACCGAAACGAGAACCCACGCGATTCTTATCATGATTGCCAATCTGTGAATTGATTCGACAATCGATTTGATAGCCGATTAGTCACGTGATTTACAGCAGTCAACCTTTGCAGTCCACTTACCACCCAGTTGGCACTCTTGCCTTCTGGCATTAGCGATAGCCAATTGTTGATCAGGTACTCGTAGTGATAGGCGTCTGAATCGTAGTTTAGATTGGTTATCAGTTGGAAATTGAAGGGTATCTGTGCGCCCTCGGCGGTTTCGTTGCCATAATACTGCATCACAACTTCAATGGGGGACCAGGTCTCTACCATGAGTATGCTAATTAAAGATAATCACTTAATTAAGAACCGTTTAGATTTTTAGACTGTTAAGCTAACTTACCGCTCCTCACCACCGTTATCCCTCTGGAACTGATCCAAAATCTCACGCCACTCGTACACCAAATGCGGTGTCTCGGGCTGATCAACTGTGTAGATTTTGTGGGTATACCCATACTCATCGGGATCATTGGTCCAGTCATTGCGCGGTTCATCCGGATAATTGCCATTCTTATCGGCCTCAACCTCAAAGGCATGATAGATGGCATCCACACGGAAGCCATCGACGCCCTTTTCCAGCCAGAAGCGCAGCACATCGTTCATTTCTTCGCGTACGACAGGATTGCGGAAGTTAAAGTCCGGTTGCTTCTTGTGAAACTGGTGTAAATAGTATTCCTGGCGGCCCTCATGCCACTCCCAGGCAGAACCACGGAACACGCTCACCCAATTGTTGGGCGGTTTGCGTTGACCGTTCACAACAAATCCGGGATGCCAAATGTAATAGTCCTTGTACTCGGGCTCACCGGCAGCAGAGCGTATAAACCAGTCGCATTCATCGCTCGAATGATTGGGCACAAAGTCCAAGATGATCTTCACATTAAGCTCTTTAGCACGTGCTACCATTTCCTCAAAGTCTTCCATAGTGCCAAAGAGTTCATCTACCTCTTTGAAGTCCGATATATCGTATCCAAAGTCAGCCATAGGTGAGCGCAAAAATGGCGACAGCCAAGTAGCCGTCACTCCAATTTCCTTAAGATATTCCAGTTTCTCGGTAACTCCATTTAGATCGCCCACACCATCGCCATCGGTATCCTTAAAGGAGCGGGGATAGATCTGATAGAAGGAGGCGGTTTTCCACCAGGGTGCAGCCGCATCCGCAGCTAAAAGGCCTAAGCCCACCAGTAGTATAATGCTAGTCCAAGTGCGCATGGTTAACTAAAGGAGACCTGAGGTCCATCGACCTCTTATATGCGTTTAGAGGCAATCGATAATGAATCTAAATTGCCAATCAAATGGCATTATTGCTTATCGATTGTTAATCAAAAGACTTGCGCACTTTTCGACAGAGAGTGATTCCTTGAGTGTTCCGCGTAATTTATTGAACCAATTAAAATATAATAATATACTTAGTATACAAAAATTTGCAAATTTTATTAATTGTTAAAAGATTTATAAAAATCTTGTATAAAGGTTCAAATGTACACTGTAAAGCTTGCAGTTTATATTAGTTGTAACCAAAAAAGTCAATATAAACGCTTATAATGCAATTATAGATTTTTAAAATAATTATTTATGGTTGAGAATAATTATAATTAAAGGTGAACGAATTCATTTTATAATTCATAATAAAAATCAAAAATTAAATAATGTTTGATTTTTTAAATAAAGGTATAAAATAAAGTCATGCATAAAATCAATATGATAAAATTAAAATCAAAAATTTGTAAATCTTTAAACAACCTTGCAAAATTACATTAGCTTACATTTTTATTAACCAATTTCTGTACTCTTAAGCTTGTAAATCTAATTAATCTGTTTTATTAGTCTAATTTAATAACTAGTTTGATATTCTTTATAAAGTTAGTATACAATAATATATATATATATTATATTGCATGTCGTTGTCTTCCATTAGTTAGTATACTATCTGACTAGTCACTAATTGTAGCTTTTGTTTATATGACCATTTTTAAATTTCCCAAAATAGTAAAACAAGTGTGTACTCATAAATATTCCCAGCTGGGTCTTTCGATTAGATATAGGCAGGGTCATATTTTTTATGCAACAACGAAATTAAGTTACTGTTAATCTATCGCATAATCTTAAAACGTTTTTACCAAAAGAGCGAAAACAAGTAGCTCTCATAAAAATACCTATGCCTGATTTTGAGTTAACAACCAAAAAGAGTTTCAGATTGTACACGCCACGATCATAAACTTCGGCCCAGATCTAATCTAATAATGGCCAATAGTTGGGCATATTGGGGCTTATCAACGCATGGCCCAGTTGATAAATAGGGGACCGCAACTAATCCATAGTCGCAATAGGCATTGGAACAACATGTTGGCTAAAACTCTGGCTCTCAGCTGCCTGCTGGCGCTGGTGCTGCCCACATTGGCGGAGGTGGGTTGGTGGCGTACGGCGCAGTTTTATCAGATCTATCCAAGATCCTACAAGGATAGCAATGGCAATGGCATCGGCGACTTGAATGGTAAGTGTACAAACTTAATTGTTTTTAAAACTTTACTAATTTTTAATTCCACATTTTGCAGGTATTACGCAACAATTGGCTTATCTGAAAGAAATTGGCATTACAGCCACTTGGCTATCGCCGATTTTCACCTCACCAATGGCGGACTTTGGCTATGATGTGGCCAATTTTTACGAAATTGATGAGCTCTTTGGCAGCATGGCTGACTTTGATAAATTATTGGAACGTGCTAAGCAGCTGGACATTAAAATCATTCTGGACTTTGTACCCAATCATTCAAGTGATGAATGTGAATGGTTTATACGCTCGGCTGCTGGTGATCCGGAGTACAAGGACTTCTATGTGTGGCACACGGGCAAAGTGGTCAATGGCATTAGACAGCCGCCAACGAATTGGATTAGTGTATTCCGTGGTCCAACATGGACCTGGCATGAGGGTCGTCAAGCATACTACTTGCATCAGTTCCATGCCAAGCAGCCTGATCTTAATTACCGCAATCCCAAGGTAGTTGAAGCAATGAAGGATGTGCTACGCTTCTGGCTGCGTAAGGGCGTCTATGGCTTCCGCATTGATGCTGTGCCACATGTCTTTGAAGTTGAAGCCGATCGCAATGGCAATTGGCCCGATGAGCCACGTAATACACACGTAAATGATCCTGAGGATTATGCCTATTTGAATCATATTTATACCACAAATCAGCCTGAGACAATTGACTTGGTCTATCAATTCCGCGAAGTTATCGAGCAGATTGACCGCGAGCTGGGCGGAGATGATCGTGTGCTGTTAACCGAGGCATATGCGCCTCTGGATGTTCTAATGCAATACTATGGCAATGCCACCCACAATGGCTCACAGATACCCTTCAACTTTGAGCTGCTCGCCAATATTAACTTTAACTCCGATGCCTATCATTATTCCGAGCTATTACACAATTGGCTGGACAATATGCCTGCTGGCCAAGTGGCCAACTGGGTGGTGGGCAATCATGATAGCAGTCGCATTGGTTCACGTCTTGGAGCTGATCGCATCGATGCCACTAATATGTTGGTGCAGACACTGCCTGGTGTTAGTGTGACCTACCAGGGTGAGGAAATTGGCATGACAGATGTGTTTATCAGCTGGGAAGACACTGTGGATCCACAGGCGTGTCAGTCCAACAAGCAGGAATTTGAGCGCCTCACACGCGATCCCGTACGCACGCCATTCCAATGGAGCGATGAGGTAAACGCTGGTTTCTCTAGTGGCAACGAAACCTGGTTGCCCGTTTCCGATAACTACAAACTGGTGAATGTGAAGCGGGAGCGTGGCATTGCCATGAGCCATCTGAACATTTACAAGCAACTCCGTGCTCTGCGCGATGAGCCCACGCTTAAGCAGGGCGATGTCACAATCAATGCTATTGGACCCAATGTGCTGGCTTTCAAGCGGTTAGTTATAGATCATTTTGTGTGTAGGAATCTTACTAAAGTTGTAATATTTTTCAGCTCGCTTTCTGGTCACAAATCGTACATAACTGTGCTGAACATTAACGATGATGTCGAGTCAGTTAATCTGGATGCAGTGTTCACTGACCTCAGCTCACAACTGCGTTATATTGTGGTCAACGACAAGAGTGTGCGTCGCAAGAAGTAAGTGAAATATTTGAAATATTTCTATAATATCATTCTAAAACATTCTTGTATATTCTTTTTAGTGATGTCACCTATGCCAATTCGGTATTGTTGATGCCCAAGGAAGCCATCGTTCTAAGCACTGTTTAATTTTAAACATCATTTGCTTTTAAGCTCATCATATTTCTGAAAGAGTTTTCATAATCTCCAATGCGAAAAACGAAAAACATCCCAAAAATAAAATCGCTACAAATTTGTCAAATACACATTTAACTTTTTCAATTCTGTTTCAAATGTTTTATGATGTTACCTTATCAATCGATTAACTTTATCAATGGCAAATAGAATTATGGTACTCCATAAACATCAACGACCTCTATGAGGTTTCTAGTTTATTGAAAAAACCCATTAACTTTTAAATTTACAATTGTTTCGAGTAAAGCCTCTCCTAGTTTAATTGCACCTAGTTCACAATTAACATGCGACAAGCAGCTGATTTCAGGCATATAGTTTCAGGTTCTTTATGAGGATCATTAAAATGTTTTGATTAAAGTAAACATAGACGGATGATTCAGGCCAGCCAGCGTAGTACAATTGCTTCATAAGGCATAAGTATCAGTACATCACTCAGATCAACAGTATCCCTGAATAAACAAATGATTAATAAAGTATTTAAAGTAGGGGTAATTAAACTTACCCAATTCTGTGCACAGAGTAGGCAGTTACAAGTACATATTCAAAGACTTTATTCACGAGTCTATCAAATATTTCAATATTATTGCCCATGTTAACAAGAATACGATATTCCTCGTTACGATTATTGGTGCTGTGTTCAAACAATTATTAATTCCAAAATATATAAATTTATATTAAATTATCACAACTTACCGCACAATTTGTAGCACCTGCTCCGAGATAGCTTCATAGGAGAAAGCATTTTTCTGCTTAAAGGCCCTGAAAGCGGAGCTGCTCTTGAGCTGCTGCAAACCTTTGAATACTTGCAACGTGGAACGTGCCACACCACGTTCCGTGCGCACATTATACCGCTCATAGTCGGAGCTAAGGGGCAACCAGGTCTTATCTGCCGTAGAGAAGTCGCCGTTCTTAACTGGCGCCCATTGCATAGGCGTACGTTCTCCATCCCGTTGATCACAAGAGATTTCTGTGCATTCTGTCTCCACATTGGACATGCCAATCTCTTCACCATAGTAGGTTACTGAGGCACCTGGCAGCGCATTCACAATCACATTAAGTAGATCCACTTTGTGTGCACCCATGCGATTGGCAACGCGTGGATTATCATGATTTCCCACCACCCAGTTGGCAGTCTGATGCTTCTCCCACATGGTTTTCATCCAGTAGTCAATATTGCCGACTACATCCCGGGCCGTGGAGTAGCCACTGAGATACATTAACTGAAAATTCATGGGCAACTGTGTGCCCAGTCGTGTGCCATTGCTAAAATAGGCACTCAACGTTTCCACCGGACTGTATGCTTCGGCCAACAGGACACGCGTCTCTCCGCCATGCTGGGATTGATATTGCAGCAGATAGTCACGCCATTCATACATAAGCTCCACAGTTTCCGGCTGATCCTTAGTGTAGATATGATTGTGATAGTCGTACGATTCAGGATTATTATTCCAGCCGCTAAGGGGCTCATCCGGAAAGCTGCCGTCGCGATTGCGATACTCATAGATGTGTGGCACGGCATCAATGCGAAAACCATCAACGCCACGATCTAGCCAAAAGCCCAGTACATCCAGCATATGTTCACGCACCATGGGATTACTAAAATTAAGATCCGGTTGCTTAACCTGAAACTGGTGTAGGTAATACTGCTGGCGAGTCTCATGCCAGGTCCACTGTGGTCCACCAAAGACGCTCACCCAATTGCTGGGCGGTTCACGTTCACCCGTTTGGGCATTCAGTTTTCCATCGTGCCAAACATAGAAGTCATCATAGCCATCCTGACGATTCACAGACTTTTGAAACCATTCGCACTCATCGCTCGAATGATTGGGCACAAAATCTAGTATAATTTTGAGACCTAATGACTTGGCCTGCACCATCATGGCATCAAAATCCGCAAGTGTTCCAAAAATTTTATCAATTTCGGTAAAGTTTGATATATCATAGCCAAAATCGGACATGGGTGAACTGAATATTGGCGATAGCCAAGTGGCTGTAATGCCAATTTCCTTCAAATATGTCAGACGCCTCGTTATGCCTTTGAGATCGCCAACGCCATCGCCATTGCTGTCCTGAAAGGAGCGCGGATAGATTTGATACAGGGCTGCATTCTCCCACCAATCGATATCCGTCGTGGCGACTGTGCTCACCAACAGACCCGCGAACAAACAGAGTAGTAATCGCGTCAACATGTCGCACGCGTTTGAGTGTCGCAAAATCAATTTGCTAATAACAATTGCCTTTTCCATGTTGCGATATGGATTGAGGTGATAAGGCCAAATAAACGACGGTACCGCTTTTTCTATGGCTCAAAAAAAATAAAAATAAAACGCATTGGGTAATCTGGGCACTTTAATGGCATTCTGGTTTGATTACACAAGTTGCGCTCGTGCTCTTTTATACCCTGTACACATAGAGAAATATTATGCAGAATTTACGATTATCCGTATTGTAAATTTAAATTTTAGATTTTGCATTTTTAGTTCAGTAAATTTAGACATAAATAGATTTGCATCAATAAATTAGTTAATTTATTTTTGAATATTGAATTATCAGTGTAATTTACTACAATTTTTAATAACTACTTTATATTCGGCTATATGGATGATTTTTGCAAAGGTAATATCGACATATATTTCTCTCTGTGCACCCAGAAACACGTATAAACAATATCAGCAAAGTTAATTTCTCCTCAATCGTTAATCCGTCTATGTAAGGCAGCTAATCTCTAAGATTAGAAAATCTAAGTACCAAAAATTGCGTAGGCTCTCATAATAACCTACGCAAATCAGCCTGATATTCTGTTAAAAATGTTGTCCCATTTTTTCTGATTATTGATTAATATAAAGTTAAGTTTTATAATTAAAATCTGACAGATATAGAATTGCGAAATTTTACATAATTTTATCGATATTTTATTTAACTTGTTTAAGCCACCCACAGGGTATATCAACTTCGAACATTTTTAACTAGAGCGCTTTCTTCTATATCCATGAATATGCGTTGATGTCGCTGTCGATACACTGTCCATCATGTTATGTCCCCATTGGAATCACAACAGCTGCCATAAAATGGTTTTATGTGACCCGAGCTTACTTACTGAAATTCAGATACCAAGAGGCTTTGGCTTGGGCCATGTTACGACGGTTGATCGACAAGTTTTCTTAATTTAAACAAACTAATAATTTATAAATCAAACTATTAAAAATTAAATAAAAATTAAAAGAGCATTTGGCAAAAAATTGACTACACTTTCAAGAACTTTCAACTTATTTAAATAGACTTTCTAAATGTATTAATAACATATTGCCAAAAGTAATAATCAGCAGATTATTTAATTGTTTTTATTTCTTTGTATTGAATGTATTGAAAAAATAAATGAACAAATAAATTTATGTTCGCAAATAAATCAAATAAATATTGCAAATCAAGCAAAAATAATTCACTTTAAAATTGTTAATATTCTTTTAGTATAAATATACCAAATCGCCCTCGACTGCAGCATGAAACCTCAAGCACATAAAGAAGCCCAGCGGCTTTATCCTT
Source organism: Hirtodrosophila alboralis (assembly GCA_035043045.1). Taxonomy (NCBI): domain Eukaryota; kingdom Metazoa; phylum Arthropoda; class Insecta; order Diptera; family Drosophilidae; genus Hirtodrosophila; species Hirtodrosophila alboralis. The sequence goes on along the minus strand of JAWNNH010000210.1, from coordinate 367,829 downwards.
AACGCAATAAAAAATCCAGAGGCCTAAAGTTCATGTGCGTGTCCTGCCGGCTTCCTGATAGCTGTCAACTGTGACCGACCGCCCACTTGACATTTTAAAAAAATGCTCGACTTTATTTTGACAAAGTTTTTTGCTTGACCTAGCCATTAATAATTTTATATGCTTTTAAATAAATTACATTGCTTTAAATTCATTCCAAGTTAATTAATAAACGGACTATATAACTGCATAGAAATAAATTGTTTAAATTCCTACATGTTAGCCACAAAAGACTGCAACACCTGTTACACCCGAGGGGAGTTGGGAGCTATCCTTTAGAAAATTCTCACTTAAAAGCCATAGGAAATGCGGTTCTATTTGTTTTAATTCAATTAAAATTTCCACTTTCATTTTACCGTTTTTAATTACAATAATGTCGACATTTGTTTATTTTATGCTAATGAAGTGACTTTCTGCAACTGAATCATAATTATTTTGCTTACAATTCATATTATAATTGCATGCAGTTTAATATTTTTATTAATTTTTTATATATATAAAAGGTATTGACAAACACTTTACTTTTGTCCATTTATTTGTTAATTATAATCAATTTATGTATCCAATTTGTGAATTTTTTTATTTGAAATTTTTATAGGACTGTTTTTATCCAATTTACAATAGGATTTGAGTAAGAACTTTTATTATCTGTCAGCAAATTGATTGGTCATGTTAAAGGGGGCTCGTGACACAGATGCTCAGTTGCTTTGATATGCAAACGAGTTTTGTGGTACAATTAAACCAGTTTAATCAGCCCGTTATCGATGCACTTTATAGTATACGTATTAATTTTGAAGATTATAACCGTATTCTGTTGTTTTGTACTGTTCCTAAGCAAAAATGTTTTTTGGGAGTGGGTCCCGCTGTGGTTAAACCCATAACTCAGAGCAATAACTGCGCGATGTGATCATGTCAATTTCTGAATACAATTTGTGATGGTCAGCAACCCCTTTGAAGTTTGTATAAAAGTTAGAGTCGGATCCGAGTGAAGCATCAGTCAACGTTTGTTCCTTCTACGTACTAGACAATATTCATATCAAAATGTTCAAATTCGTAAGTGCTCTGACTTGAAGGATTCTAAATATCCTGACTAATTAAAATTTCATTTTCTATAGCTGATGATCTGCGCTGTTTTAGGCCTGGCCGCTGCGGATAATGTGCACCATGCACATGCAGTGCACCATGACGTGCACCATGCGGTGCACCATGACGTACACCGTGCGGTACACCATGACGTACACCATGCAGTGCCTCATGTACATGCAGAGCCTCATGCTCATGTAGCCCATCCAGCACCTGTCCATCATTCGGGTGGCCACTCCGATGATGCGCACGCTGATGTCCTTAAACGCTCGGATGATGTACGTGCCAATGGTTTCGATGCCAGCCTTGAGACCAGCAATCACATAACTCGCCATGAGAGCGGTGATGAGCATGGCAATATTCATGGCGACTTCGGCTGGATTTCACCCGAAGGCGATCACATTGACATCAAGTATGTGGCCGATGAGCATGGCTATCAGCCAGTGGGAGCTGCTGTGCCCGCCATTCCCGACTACATTGTGCGCTCGCTGGCATGGAATGAGGCGCATCCACATGCTCCCGAAGTCCACAATCATCATCATTAAGGCAAATTCTGCTTTTAAAGCAGATCGCTTTTAATAGAACACACTTGGAACGCACCCTGGACTAGTCTCAGAAAATTCTTCGATAGCCTTTAAGTTCTTAATATTCTTAAAGAATGTTTTTTATTAACAAGTTATAATAAATAATTATTTGCAACGAATGATTAAATTTTTCTTTGTTCGTTCAAGAAACGCAATTACACAGCTCAACTTTTGATTAAAAAGCTTTCAGCCTGTTTATTTTACACAATAAATTAGATTTATTCATTGTGCTTAATAAAATTTAGGATTTAAAGTATTAATCTTAAATAAATAAGTTAATAACAAATAATTAAAGTTTGAACAAATAGTATATTTGTGTACAAACATTTTATGCAAAAAACATTTTGAATAATTTATTTTTTGCCTGAAGTAAGTACATTGAAAATCATTATTTTTAGTTACTTGATTTGAAGAAACTAATTTAATTGAATTATTAACTTACAAAAAAGTATTTCAGAGAAACACCGCACAGCCCTTATATACTGACTGCTATCACCGATTGTGGATTATTGGTGCAAATGTGTGCAACAAACAGTCCAAAAGTATGCAACACTTTGCATACCATTTCATTTTAATTTCTTTTTTTATTTTATTTTTATAATTTTTCTTCATTCTTTTTCTTGTAAGAGTTAAACTGTTTCAGTGTTTTAAAAGAATTTATTTTTATTTATTTATATTCATTAATTTTTCATTATTTATATGTTTATCAAGAACCAGTGTTTTGTTCTTAAACAACGAACAATTGAGAAAAAATACTATCCAAAATATTGGATGTTTTTAAATTTTTTAAAGTAATTTTTCCTTTAGATATATTTTTAGTGTCCAATTTAATATTGACATTCGCAAGGTTATTTATTACACCAAACTATCAAATTCGAATAACAACATATTACTTATGATAACTGTATACTAATCTGTATGTTATCTGTCAATGAAGCCCTCATAGATAAACTATTTTGTTTTGAGGTATGCGTACTAGTTTTCCTATCAGATGACTAATGCCAATGCACTTTACTTGCAGTAGCAACAATTAAGTAAGTTTCAGTCCAAAGATATCAACTGCCTTATACTCTGTTTTCAATTCAATTCCTTTGATTTTATAAAGCAGAAACTAAATTTCTTTAACTAAGTATCATACAGTTGTTGTTGAAATATGTTTAAATTTTGCTTTGCATATATTATGCGAATATTTAATTAAAATTTTCTACAAAAATATAGACATTAAACAAATCCAAAAATACCTTTCCCCCAATTAAGCACAAAGTATACAAATTAACCAGAAATGCATTTTGTTCACTATCGAAAATATTTTGTTGGGTAACAATAGAAGCTAATACGAAATCGTCTTATCTGATTTCTCGTAGTGAAGTGCAAGGGATATTTGTAAAAAAACCCTGGCATTAAATAACCTAGTATTAGTATATTCAATGTGAAAGCTCTTGGAACATGGTAAACTTACTGTTTGTATAGCAATTGAATTACCCACTCAAAGGGGGTATAGTATTTTCTTATCGATCGCATAAAAAGTCGCAATTCGTTGTCAAATCGAACAATTTCATTAAACATGCGATTGCTGGCAGTCATTGCAATCCTGGCTCTGGTGCTGGGCATCGGTAGCGCCACTGAGTGGTGGGAGAGTGGAAATTATTATCAAATATATCCGCGATCGTTTCGGGACTCCAACGGTGATGGCATTGGAGATCTCAATGGTGTTACCGAGAAGCTGCAATACCTTAAAGACATTGGCTTTAGTGGAGCTTGGCTTTCGCCCATTTTCAAATCGCCCATGGTGGATTTTGGCTATGACATAGCTGACTTCTATGAAATACATCCAGAATATGGAACTATGGCGAATTTTGAGCGGATGATTGCACGCGCTAAGGAGGTGGGAATTAAAATAATATTGGACCTTGTGCCCAATCATTCAAGTGATAAGAATGAGTGGTTTATCAAGTCAGTGAATGGTGATCCTAAATACAAGGATTATTATGTATGGCACGATGGAAAAACTAACAGTGCAACCGGTGAACGTGAGCCACCAAACAATTGGGGTTCCGAATTCCGGTACAGTGCTTGGGAATGGAATGAGGTCAGAGAACAATATTATCTGCATCAGTTTGCCACGGCTCAACCGGATCTAAACTATCGCAATCCTGCAGTGGTACAAGAAATGAAAAATGTTATCAAGTTTTGGCTGACCAAGGGCGTCGCTGGCTTTCGCATTGATGCAGTTCCTTATTTGTTTGAAATCGAACTAGATCGCAATAATCAGTATCCCGATGAACCGCTTTCGGGTGATGAAAACTGTCCAGATCCTGACGATCATTGTTACACGAAGCATATTTACACCCAGGACCAGCCAGAGACCTTTGACATGGTCTACCAATGGCGCGAAGTGGTCGATGAGTTCCGCGCAGAGCACGGCGGAGATCAGCCTTTGCTGATGACAGAGGCTTATACAAGCTTCGATAATATGATGAAATTTTATGGTGATGGTGTGCGCAATGGATCGCAAATTCCCTTCAACTTTGACTTCCTCTCCAACATTAACAATGCATCGAAGGCCACGGATTATGTGGAGCATATAGAAAAGTGGCTTAATGCTATGCCCGATGGCGTCTATGCCAACTGGGTACTGGGCAATCATGACAACAAACGTGTATCTTCCCGCTTTGGTGTTCAGCGTACGGATTTGATTAACATTCTATTGCAGACATTGCCCGGACATGCGGTTACTTACAATGGCGAAGAACTTGGCATGACCGATGTATTCATTAGCTGGGAGGATACTGTAGATCCTCAGGCATGCAACTCTGATCCGGAACATTATTATGCACGTTCTCGTGATCCCGCACGTACTCCCTACCAATGGGATGCCTCTCCAAATGCGGGTAAGTAATGTGCTTAGCTCTACCTTTCTAGGTTTCTTATGTTTTGGTATTTATTGACCAGGCTTCACCAGTGGGGATTACACCTGGCTACCCGTATCTGATGAATATAAGACAAATAATGCTTTGCAACAGCTTCGTGCTCCACAGTCGCATCTACAAATATTTAAAACATTAGTTCGACTTAGGCAGGAACCCTCATTCCGTACTGGTGCACTCAAGATTCTGGCTTTGGATGATGATATTATTCTCTACTCACGGTAATTGATTAATCCCATTTCGTAGAATCCACAACTTAAGCAATCTCTTTATTGTAGCTATAAGGATAACAGCGATCTTTACGTGATTGTGCTGAATTTGGGAGGTACCGACAAGACTGTAGATCTTACTAAACACTTTAGCTTGGGCGATATGGCGGAGATCATAACCAGCTCGTTGCAATCGCAATATGTCAATGGGCAAAGCGTCGATACTAAAAATTTTGTGGCCAAGGGCTATGTGGGCACAGTTTTAGTTGGTTAACAAAATATTTAAGCCAAGTTTTAACTATTAACTTCCATATGTTTTAATAATATTAAATGATTAATTCCAAATAAATCCTAAAAAACTATTTTCTTTCACGCATTCTCAAATGTAAGCCATTCTCTGATTTCAAAGTCAATACGGCAGACAGAATGGGATCATATTTATGGCCCTGTTGCTCTTTTAACTTCTTCTCTGCCGTGGGTAGACCCAAATATGTATTTAGATAACCATCCTTGGAAACAAGTTCATCCATAGCCGGTAGCACCTCAAAGGTGCGCACAATCTTGGACACAATTGTTTTGATCTCCAGCAGGGCAAATTTCTGGCCAATGCAATTGCGTGGACCAGCACTGAAGGGCAAGTACTCAAAGGGTCCTGGCTTGTCCAGATCGAAACGCTCCGGATAGAAGCGTTGTGGATCCTTATAAATGCGATCATCGTAGCCCAAAATGATGAGACCTAAGTTAAGAGTTGTGCCCTTGGGAACATGTGTGCCATCTAGGAAAATAAATAAATGAAAAGAAATAAATGAAATTTCGTATGCACATCTATAAACTTACGTATCTCATAGTCCTTTTCCGTATATCGCCCAATGAATGGAACACTCGGATAACATCTCTGTGCTTCCTTAATAAATAAATCCAAATACTTCATATCAGCGATTTCTTGGAAGGTAGCATCACGATTTAGCTCATTGCCCATAATATCACGCTGTTCCTCAAATATCTTGCGCTGTGGTTGTTAGAAAAAACTTGGATAATATTTCCGATGGTTTTGCTATTTGTTTGGGGCTAACCTGTTCTTCTGGAAACCTGGACATTAAATAAACAGCAAAGGCCACACCAGAAGTTGTGGTATCGTGACCCTCAAACATAAAGGTTGAAACCTCTTCGTAAACCTCCTGCTGATTCAAGGGACGTCCATCAATAGTTGAAGACAGCAGTGTGTCCAGAAAAGCCATCTTCTTGCGAGAGAATTCATTATTGCCCTCAGTTTTCTTGGCGGTGCCATCACGATGTGCCTCAATACGCTTTTCGATTACATCATTGGTAAAATCTTTTAAGATATTTAGAGTTCTCATATATGCAGGATATTCTGGAGCAAAGCGGAAAAGGAATGCCGAACGCTTCAGAGGATTAAATGCGCGCATATTCAAGCTGTAGCACATGCTAAAAATATAAATTGGACTTTAGAATAATATTGGGATTAAAAGAATTATAAAAACTTACTCCTTGAAGGCTCTGACAACGATAGAATCATGCTGTTCCATTGCATTTATGGGCACACCCATCGCCGTATCGCAAATGACATCCAGGGTAAAATAATGTGTTTGATTCTGAAAATCAAAGATACTATCGCCAGCTGAGACTTTCTTTAACTTCTCAATGAATTTGTTCGAATTCTCATTCATCACTTGATGAAAATCTTGTAGTATATTAAAGTGAAATGCGGGAGTTATCATCTTGCGATGTTTATGCCATTTGCTGCCAGAGCTTGTGAGGAGACCAAGGCCCAGCCAAGGATGCAATAAATCATAGATATCAGATTTTTGTATTAAACTATTGCTGTTTAGTATAAACTGAAAAATAGAAATTACAGCATTAATAATAGTACATTGTAATTTAATTTACTTCAAAACATACCTCCAAATGTTTGGGATTGGTAACCAGAATATTGGAGTAATAGCCGATCCAAAAGCGAAAATTTTCCTTATCATATTTATGCCACCATCTAAATAGCGTGTTTAGGATTTCTGTAAAATGAGAAAATTATATTTTTGCATTTATTCATTTCATAAAACAAACGCCCAATTCAAAGTCTAATTGTATACAATTAAAGCAGTATAATAATAATATTTCTTCTATAACAGGCAATACAAATTTTGTTGAGAAACTTATCATTTAACTGCACAATCAAAAAGTCAGAAAAATATAACACACATAATCATTTTATCTGTAAGCTAATCTCTGGCAAAATACAAATGTTATTTTTATGTCTTTGCCATATCAGTTGTGTCAAAGTCTAGAGTGAAAATTTTAATTAAATAATTTTCAAATATTAAAATGTTTCGTTGCCAAACCATAAATGCTTTAACCCGAATGGTATATCAACTGATGCAATGACATAATCTTCATCAGCTATAATGCAATTCGAGAAAATGCAATTAGCAGTTAAGAATATTAATTAATTATTTGATTGTAAATGCATTTTTACCTGTCAGATTGTTGCCCATTTCATGTGCATTCCCAAGTACTGGCACTGTGGGCGGACCTTTCAGTTTATTTAGCACACGTTTCTTATTGGCAACTTTCAATTCAAAGTATGCCAGCAATAGCAATGGCAATGCTAATAATACAAATAAAATAAACCACATTTTTACACACACGATTTACCGAATTAAATACAAAAATTCGATCCGTTCGCTGAGAGCAGAAGAATGCAAATGCGACTAGTTTGGGAGGGCAAACAACTTAAATAAAATTTCTCAGATTGGAGCAAGTTTGAAAAACTCGCGAGTTTCACCTTATCACAATGAGTCGACAATAAATTTGAAGAGAGAACAGTGCTCTAAACTAGCATACAATGTAAGTATATATATACCTAGAGTCACATAGAAATTACAACTATAGTATTCATAATAAGCTTAGGATAAATAATCTGATAAATAATAAATCATATTTGTATTATATAAGCGAGTATATAATATATGTAATTTAAAATACGTTGAATAATTTAATGAATGAAAATAGCAGAAAGACCTTCGGAAGAGTAAAAAAAATTGCAAAAAATACTATTTATTTTATTAGCATTACAAAATATTCACAGGTAGAAAGAATTGTTTATTTTTAAGTCGCACTTTGTATTGTTTCTCAATATGCGTTTTATATTTGTCATACAATAAAACCGTAAATTAGCAATGCTCTCTCTGTATTGACACATTTTTCAGTTATAATAAAATGAGCAGGCGATAATAGATAAAAAAAACAAACATAAACAAACCTGTTTTAACAACTCTTAACTTAGCTTTAGTAGCCGGCACTCTCTCTTAACAACGTTTTGCTCTTATCAAACTGAATGTTGAATACGCTCTTTCTCTTAAAGTGAGTTGATGAGCAAACGTTGTAGTCTTGTTTGTGTACATTTAAAAAATGCTCTAGCAAAATATGATCTATTAGAAAATACCCTGTATACAGTTCAGGGACATGTAAAATGTTAATTAAATAATATAATTTATAATAACAGAAATACTAGGCCATACAAAAATGTTCTTTAAATATATATAAATGTTTTATATTTTTTTAAGCATTCTCACTAAATATTTAGAATCGCTTTTATTAAAAATCCTAATTTTACGTATGTTAATTTTGATCAAAATAAAAGTATGTAGTCTATTACAGACTATTATAAAGGCTCTAACTTGACAATAATAATAAAAAAATAAAAGAAAAAATAAAAAAAAAAATAAAAAAAAATAAAAGAAAATAAAATATAAAATATTTATTCACCATAACCCTTTGACCTTTTATCGGTACTAGGTATAAAACCAGTTTTAGAGTGGGCTCACCTTAAAAGCAGAAAAAATACAAACAAGATTGGAAGTTAAATTATTTAAGGTCTAAGAAATTAATAAAAAAAAAACCGGTGCTTATCGTGAACGTACTCTTTTTTAAGATTAAGAGAAGAATTTAAAAACTAGCCTAAAAGTATGCGGAATGATTACTTAAATTCTTCATAAACTTTTTTTTTATTTAATATATTTTATTGGCAAGAAGCAGCCTTCATAAAAGACTATAAACATAACATTTTTGCTTTAACAACAATACATCTTCAGAAGCTATATTTTTTCGGGGATCGCCATGAATCGATCCCGAGTATTTCTGTTTCAAAAAGCGGACTAGCAAGCTAGATAATTATTTTACTGTAATTTAAGTTATTCCATAAATGTAAATATAGACTCCAATGAATTAATCAAAAGGTTTTCTTCAATTAGCCTAGGGTGCTCTATAGAAATGATGGCTTCATGTTCTAGGGCCAGGAAATTAAGACTTTATAAATTAAGACTTAAACGTTTCCACCCTCCCTAAGTATATTTAATTTAGATTTGGTGGCCATAAGCCTGTATGTTTAAATCTGAAATATATTTGTAACTCGTCAAACACAATGACTTGAAAAACCTGTAATAATTTTACGACTAACTTAGTAGACCGCTTGTCAGCAAATATATGCAAATTAGTAAAAAAAAAAAATAAAAAAAATATTAAAAATAACAATGAATGTGTGGACCTTACAAATATTTAAAGAAACATTTTTGTTAAATTTAATAATATTATGTTAATTATCAATAACACAATACTTCTGCCTTACAAACTCTAGTCTTCAAAAATAAACAAACTGATTAACATTATGACCACAATTATTATAGTATGATTTTGCCGTAACCTTTGAACATACACGTCATAATCTTGAGTCGTAAGTGAGTCAATTGTATTGTTAATTAAGCAGTCATTATTAACAGCTAGTATATTTGTGTCAGAATAGAATTCCAATTGTCATAAATAAACAGGCAATTATAGACAGTTGTAATTAAATGATTATGATAATAATGCCGGTTGTTATTAAGTGTTTACAAGGTAAAATTAGAGCAATTATTGTATGTTTGGGGGGCTGAACACATTGTATACCTGGGAGCGGCTATAGACTAGATAAGCTATCGATATTGTTATCACAAAATTGGGCAAAGACTTTACCTATGGGTCGCTCAGTTTTCAAAGCATTCGCTAATCGAACGGGTTGCATTAAAGAAGTGTGAACGAATTTTTCAAAACCAAACAATAATAAGTAATATAATATTTATATATAGAGCTAATCATGTTTCTGGTAGCAGCGGCCATAATATTGGCCACCATTTTGGTGTTCAAGGGCGTTAAGATATTTAATTATTTAGATCATATGGCTGGTATTATGGAAATGATACCGGGACCAACGCCATATCCCTTTGTGGGTAACCTCTTTCAGTTTGGACTTAAGCCAGATGGTAAGTAATAAGTAGATAACCTATGCCTGCCTATATTTATGAACTATTCCAACAAGTGAAAAGACTATAAAGTGTGCAAGCTTGCATTTGTTATAAATATCAAAATAACAATTTAATAAATAACATTTAATAATATTTTATACAATTTTTGCAATTCCATTTACTAGATTAATATTTAAGACTGTGCAAAGTAATCATTTTTAGTAAGTCAAATAAAAATGGCAACATTGACTGCAGTTTGCATTTATTTCTTATTTTTGCAATATTTCTTGCAATTTTCATCAGATTTATATACTCCGGAGCATTTCCCAGCCCCAGTGAATAAATTTGGTGTTGTTTTCAATGCATATTCAAAGCCAAGTAATCACAGTAGTTGCAATACAAAAAAAACAGCAAAACAACAATTGATAGTTTTGTCATGCCTCGATGGCATCGAATGTCCCAATAGATGTCTCCGGATTGTCGTCTATCCGTCCGTCTGTCTGTCCTGGTTGAGTGTTGTTCATTTCCAGCATCTTTGCTGCATCGGATTCTTTGTGATTTTTATGATTTTTCCTTGCTTTTTTAATGGATACTTGAGGCAGATATTCTTTTGATGATTGTTTATGCTCATTTTTTCTATATTTGTGGACTTGATTTGTTAGTTATATAAATTACAAGCTATGAATCTATTTTAAGCCAAGGTTTATCAAGTTCTCATAGATATCAAACTTAATTAAATACTGCATGTTTCCCAATACAAATAGCTTTAATTCTCGGAAATATACGCCCCAAATATATCTCTTTCAATTTTCAGTTTTAATAGTTTTTTTTACAGCACAAACCTGTATTTGGCGGCTGCTTTTAAATTGATATGTAAATTGTATATTGAATGCAGTTAACTGAGAGATGGTAAAAGGATTATTGAAAACTAGGGTGCACTTTTGTAAAATATATACAATGAAACTCTCTAACTCGCTTGACAGCTAGCCAACAGACAGGATGTTTGAATACGTTGTACTATACGAGGGATTTAGAAAAAAAAAGAACTTTGATGATATGATTGTATCAAAAACTAACTTTTGAAGTAACTGAAAAATATATTTTAATTTTTTTTAACTCTTATGTTCTTTTATCTTTATAGAGTACCCAAAAAAGGTTTTACAATATTGTCGAAAATATGATTTTCAAGGTTTTCGGTCGCTGGTTTTTCTGCAATATCATATAATGCTCAGTGATCCGGCGGAAATACAGGTGAGTTACCTGCCCATGCCAAGAACTTCTTTTAAAACTTTATTGCCACTGATAGAATATGTTGTCGAGTTCTTCACTGCTCTACAAGGAGCACTTGTATTCATTTCTAAGACCCTGGTTGGGCGATGGACTACTCACCAGTTCCGGTGCCCGTTGGCTCAAGCACCAAAAACTCTATGTTCCCGCATTTGAAAGGTCTGCCATTGAGGGATATTTGAGGGTGGTGCATCGAACTGGCAATAGGTTTGTGCAAAGGTTGAGCCAACAGGCGGATACACTGGAGTCCTTTGACGCCCAGGAGGTGGTTGCCAAGTGTACACTGGATATTGTATGCGGTATGTATGTGTACTATAGATGGTATGACTTGGATGGTTAAATACTTGACGCAGGCATCCTATCCTGCTTGGAAAAACTTTAAACATTTGTCATGGGCATTTTGCTTCTATATTTTTTTTATTTCTTTTTTTTTGGCTAAGTTTCAGGGTGCGGTTTTAGATGGCGTTGCACTCTGTAATTTATTACGCCCATTTTATAAATAAGATTTATTGCATAGAAAATTGCTACAAGTGGCTGAGATTGTGCGGCAAAAAGTTTTACAGCCCGTAAAATGCGTGGAATTTTTAAAGTATGAGTTGAAAAATACAATATATGAGCCTAAAAAGTAATAAAATATATGCTAAACAAGCAAAAGATAACACAATAATTAAAGAGCTGTAAACGAGGAGAAGAGGCCAGAGATTTATGTTATTTTTAAAAAAATCCTTTACACTTTATTATAGAGAATGCAACTGGCTTGGCTAGCAATTCATTGAATGATGAGCCCTCAGATTTACACAGCGCTATTAAGGAGTAAGTTTCGATTTGTCTAAACTAAAATTAATCTATACTAACAACTTAACTAATCCTGACAGCCTCTGCGATGTAGTTCAAGAGCGTACTTTTAGCATTGTGAAGCGTTTCGATGCACTTTTCCGTTTGACACCATACTACATGAAACAGCGCAGGGCGCTGCAGTTACTCAAGAATGAAATCAAGCGGGTAATTAGTATGTGAATTGAACTGTTTTCGATACTCATGATAGTTTACTTCCTTAAGATAATATCACAAAGACAGCGAGTCAAGGATAATGAGAGCAAGAACGAGCCAAGTAATACACCCTTCCTGGATATTTTGCTGTCTGCCAAGCTTGATGGACGTGCCCTAAAGGAGCGCGAAATTATCGAGGAGATATCCACATTTATATTTACGGTAAGTGATTTATTTATATATTTTTTTAATAGCAGCTTACTCGGCGCGCGCTGCTACGCCTTCACTCAAAAAATAAAAATAAAACAAAAAACCAATTAATCATATTCTACAACAGTGATGAGCACGAAAAATTAGACCGTGAGTCACAACAACATTTACAACAAGTCTTTTTTGGGTCGATCCCGAAAAATGTTTCGTGTGAGCTTGGAAAAACCCATCAGTGTATTTTGTTTTTGTGAGCTCGCTCGAGATGAGGACTTGTGCGCCCGACTCCGCGTTTGGGACACACACTTGTGTGTAATTTGTTGTTGCAAAATTTGCCTTTTTTTTCCTTCTATTTTTCATTTAACATCTTAAAATTTCCATTGTAGGGTCACGATCCAGTTGCCTCTGCGATTTCCTTTACAATCTATACGCTCTCGCGACACCCAGAGATTCAACAGAAGGTATATGAGGAACAGCAGCGTATATTTGGCAATGATATGACCGGGGAATCAGATATAGCTCGTCTGCAGCAAATGCATTATCTCGAGTTGGTCATACGAGAGACACTGCGTCTATATCCAGCTGTGCCATTGATAGCGAGAACTAATCGCAAAGCCATTGATATAAGTATGTTAATTCGAATATCTACTGTAATAATTAATAATTTTACTATAATATATTCACTTAGATGGCACAAAGGTTGCAAAGCGTACCACAGTCATCATGTGCCTCATTGCAATGGGTTACAATGAGCGGTATTTTGATGAGCCTTGCGTCTTTCGACCCGAGCGTTTTGAGAAGGCCAACACAAATAGCGGCATTGAAGCCTTTAAAAGTGTGCCCTTTAGCGCTGGGCCCAGACGCTGCATTGGTATGTAATGCGAGTTCAAGGGTCAACGGTCAGTCTACTAATCATTCCTACTTTCTACTTATATAGCCGAGAAGTTTGCCATGTATCAGATGCAGGCGCTGCTCTCATTACTTATACGCAACTTTGAAATACTGCCCGCCGTGGATGATCTGCCTCCGGGCATCAATGACCATTCCCGCATTGACTGCGTGCCACAAAGTGATTACGATCCAATACTGAACATTCGTGTGACCCTTAAATCTGAGAATGGCATACAAATCAGACTAAAACAACGAACAACAATGCAATAAATCGCAGAGCAGCAATATAACTTAGATTAAGTCCTGTTCAGGAAATTCAAATTCCTTGCAGTGATAAATTAATTCATAGAATTTGTGAATTAATAATAATCATAAATCAAGAAAATTATTCACTTATACTTTAAATTTATTGCTCAATATGAAATACATTCCAATCAGTGAACGCAATGGTTATAATAATAAAAGAAAATACTTTAAAATAAAAATAGAAAAATAAAAACAAAATTATTTACTGAATTTTTATCTCAAAAATTAAAAATAAAAATCAATACCTTTCATATGATTCACAACATGCCCTTAAGGGGACCCGTATCCTTAAAGTATGAAAAATAACTGTTATTTTTAATAATTTTATATAATAAAGATTTAAATTAATTTTTTTGAATGAAAATTAAAAATTAAAGTTTTTCTTGTTTTCAGAATACTGCAACCTAAATTAGTTTATTAACGATTTTCCCATTCAACTAGAAAATTTTTATCAGCTTTAATTTTGCTAAATTCATAACTCTTATTTGAGATCCCTGATTCCAATATATTTTGTTTATGGATTCTTTAAATTTTTAGTACATAATTAAATTTGTTCAGGCTTTCCAATTAGACAATCGTTTCACTATAAAATTTTGTTATAGAGTCGATGGGGAATATATATAATACAAATTCACAATATTTTTCAACAAATTAAAATAAAATATATTATTATTATTATTATCGCAATTTCAATCGCACTGGCACACCGTTCAAGGACTTCAAGGTAATAGGCATATGCATTTTCAGCTCTTGTGGGCCAGGCTTATATGAAGGCTGAAAGACCTGAGCTATGGACTGTTTGGCCAAGGGTGCGGGCAGTATCTGAAATTTGCGCAACAATTTTGATAGCAAAACCTTAAGCTCAAGCAGCGCAAACTTTTGTCCTGTTGATGAGAATTATTATACCATATATTTCTGTTATTCTATTTATTAATACGTACCTATACAATTTCTAGGACCCGCACTAAAGGGCACATTATCAAAGGGATTTGCCTCAGCACGTTCAGCGACCTCAAAACGTTCAGGACGAAATTCAAAAGGCTCCTTAAAGCTATGTGGACTATGACCAATGGCCACAATTGGCATTATAATGCTCGTATTCTGCGGTAAGAATTTATCCACTGTCAAATAGAAAATAAAACTATATAGTATCTAGAGAAAGATCTTAAACATTCACATCACTCACATATGACAGTCGGCTCGCGGGTCGAACGAAAGATATATGGCACACTGGGAAACAAACGCAATGTTTCCTTGATTACCAAATCCAAATACTTCATATCCTGCAGCTCCTCATTTGTGGGATGACTATCCTTTGCATCGCCATAGATTTGCTGCTGCTCCTCATAGGCACGTTGCTGTACCTCTGGTGTCAAGGCCATACAGAAAATGGCAAATGTTATGGCTGAGGCAGTGGTATCGTGGCCCTGAGGGAAATTTAATTAATTGTTATAACTGAATTTTAAACCCTCTTAAGCTACCTCAAACATGAATGTGGACACTTCTTCCAGTATATTTTCGAATGTTAAGGGTTTGCCATCCACCTCGGCTGTCAGCAAAGTGTCCAAAAATGCCATTTTGGGTCTCGAGACACCTAGTTGCTCGTCATCATCATTCTTTAGAGAATTTTGATACTCTGACTTTTCAATTAAGCGACGTCGATTTTCAATAATCTACAAAATTTATAATGAAAGGTTAGTTTAATGAAAACGTTGGAAATTGTGTAGAATTTCCAACCAACCTGTGCAAACTCATTCCGCAGTGTGTTCAGTGCCTTCTGTTGTTGCCTATATAACGAGGTAAACCTAAAGTATAGATCCAGGCGCTTTAATACAGACAATATACGTTCCGTAATAACGCCACATAGGGTATCAATGGCAGTTACTATCTCTGATGGTTGCCCCTCAATACTGTTAACCCGTGTACCCATTGCCGTCTCTAAAGTAAACAATAATTTGATAAAGTTTGGGAATTGAAAAAAAAGGGATCGCAACTCTTATAATTTTAATGTATAAAAATAATTATTTTTTATTTTATTATTTTTATTATAACAAGTTAGAATTGTTTATGGAATTTTTTTTATTTAAATTGGCAATATCTCTTTTTTTTAAAACGAAAATAATAAATGGGTAATAAAATTTATATGACAACTTTTATTTAAAAATTGAATATAAAAGTTTATATTTAATTTTCATTTTAAATGTTAAGTAATAAAAATTAATTTTGAATATCTTTTGAACCACGCTGTTTATTAAAAGTTGACATACTAGTTGAAACTTAAAAAAAAGGAAGTTTTAAAATACACAGATTGGTTCAGGAGATATTTAAAGTAAATTTTTATTTTTATCATTCCAATAAAAATTGAAAATTAACTTTAATTTACCATTTTTAAATAAAAATTAAAATTTAAATTTTATTTCACAATTTTATTTTTTTAATCGATAAATACAGGTAAAAATTTAATTGCCCATTCATCAAAAAAAAAATATTTTCAAGCTTTAATTTCATGAAAAGTGCCAGCATAAAAAACCATAAAAAAGATATCAAAACCAAACTTGGCATAACGATGTATATTTACGATATGTACAATCAGACCAAGAATAAAAGCGAAACTTTATGTCATATAGCTGTCCTAAAAAATTAGTTATTTTATGCAAAAGTATTCAAAATTTTCTTAAAAAACTATTGCAAGGATATATATATTTTCAGACTTGATTTTTTTAAGCTCATAACTATTATTTGCGATCCCTGATTACATTACACCTACCGCAAATGACATCGATTGTATTTCTGGTCACGAGTGCTTGAATGTCCAAGACATTTGCATGCTGTCCTGATTCCTTTTCGAGAAGCGTCATAAATCGACCAGTTGTTTCGTTTATAATATGCAGAAAGTCCTTTAGGATGCGAAAGTGAAATGAGGGCGTTATAAGCTTACGCCTTATAGTCCATTGATGATCATTGGCGGTGAGCAGGCCACTGCCAAGCCAAGGATACATCAAATAATACGGATCATATTTGTAGGTTAGAGTAGTGCTGCTTAGCACGTGCTGTGCGCCGATAGATAAAAACATGTTTTAGTAATTAATTAACTTAAGGGGTAACTAAACATGCTTACCTCGACATATTTGGTTTCTATAAATACAACAGCGTGCAGTGGACCTAACCAGACGCGAAAATTTTTATAGTTGTTTTGCTGAATCCATCTGTAAGTATTTCTAAAATATGCTGCAATTAAAATGACAATAAATTAGATATATAAATCTATTTGTTATCTTTATTTATTCTTTAATTGTTATGATAATTTAGTAGTTGAATAGTTTCTGTGTTTCTAAATTTTTAGTCTTTTTGTATTATTTCTAATTCAGTTTTAAGAGACGCTACAGATTTCTGGTTTTGATATCAACTTGAATGATAAATTAAAAATACTGTATGAGATAGTAAATTTAAATTAATTAAGTTATTAATATTCACTAACCGGAAATAGAAAACATAATATTTATGTATATTTATCTGATTATATAGTATACAACAGTATATATTATATACTGACAGCATGTTGAAAGAAAACAAAACAAATGTGCTTTTTTTTTTTAATAAACATTATTTATTTGAACAAACATTTAACCAAAATCAAGTCCTTAATTAAATTAAGCAGATTTTGGAACGCTATCACCAGTGGCACGGTATCCATCCTCATCAGCTACCCAGTCGATCTTAATTTCTTTGCCTTCAGGTGATGTCCATCCGTATGATCCTGTCTGTACAAGTGACTCATCTTTATCCTTAACCTGCAGATGACCTTCCTGATTCTGTACTTGGCCGTCGGAGAGTTCAAGTAATGTTTTGAAACCATCAGGATTCACTTCTTGCTCACTCCGCAATACTTTAGTCTCCTCAGCCAAAGCCAAAACTCCAATGGCCAGGACGCAAACGAACACCTGAAGTTGAAAGCAGTTGGTTATTTTCAAGTCAAAATCTAAATTGATAACTACTTACGAGTTTGAACATTTTATCGATTGTACTGCAAAACAGAAACTGATAATCTATTGTGATAAAACTGTGCCTTATATACCCAAAATTTTCATGTGTTTGGCTTTAGTTTAACTTAATTAGTTAAAAAACAAGTTTGTAGTTTATTGATTCAATAATTTAAAACATGTTTAGTCTGGCAATAAGCTTATTTACATATGATTTGGCATTGTATATGCTTTAAAATATAAATATTAGTAATTTAAATAATTTTTTTTACTCCTTTTTTTTTGATTTTTGTGATAAAGTATAGCAGTATATATATAACTTTTTTTGTAATCAAAATTCAATGTCAATGCTGCTTATTCATTTTGAGCATCAACTTACCAGACAGACCGATTAATATTTGAATAAATTGCTTGAGATTAATAACATGATTTGAATAATTGCATGTTTATATTTATTTAACTCGTTTCACTTAAAAACTATAGCTATCAAACGAAATTTCAGAGACAAGTTCATTGCACGGTGCCGATTCATTAAACTAGATCATAGATCATACTTCTACTTAATGATGGGAATAATGCGATTGGGGCTCTGGTGCTGGAGGATGTGCTTCCAAATAGGCAAGGAGTCGTACAATTGCCTCTGGCATTGGAGGCGGCGTTGGCAGATGAGCACCAGTTGGATGGTAACCATTCTCATCAGCCGTATATTTGACCTCAAAGCTTTCGCCTTCCGGCGAGATCCAGCCGAAGTCACCATGAATATTGCCATGCTCATCACCGCTCTCATGGCGAGTTATGTGATTGCTGGTCTCAAGGCTGCTATCGAAACCATTGGCACGCACATCATCCCAGCGTTTAAGGACATCAGCGTGCACATCATCGGAGTGGCCAGCGGAACCCGAATGGGTGGAGTGGCGTACTGGGGATACATGTTGATGTTGCACTGCACGTGGCACAACACGAGAGAGAAGTTTTGGGTTAAGTGGGGAGGCGGTAGCCAGCCCTAAAATTGCACAGATCATCAACTGTAATAGGTAATAGGGTAAGTCTACTGTCAATCCTGGCAACTTCTAAACTACTTACGAATTTCAACATTTTGTATATTTGTGTTGTGGTAGAAAGTCAACTGATGCTCAACTCTGGCCAGGCTGTGTCTTTTATACAATTGCCAAGAATATTCTGGCTATGAGTTATGGGCTTTAACCGACGCGCCCACCAGCAAAAAAACAAATGAGTTCAAAAATAATGAAATACTGTTATAATCTTTTATTGAATGCTAAAGTGCAACAATATCGAATGAAGTCAACTGTTTGGAAACTTGTTCCCATTAGTCACACAAGTTAATTGGTTAAGCAAATCAACTTATAAAACACATTAGAAATTAGTCCGAACCACATCATAAAGCTTAACCATTTAATCAATGATTGTTTTGAAACTTGTTTCCTCTGGGCGTATTCACTTAATTTTATTAAAATTTTATTTTCTTAAGAGTTTTTTATTAGTACCATAAAGTATGCAACAGTTAAAAGTTTTCACGATTTTTCGGAACAGTTAAGTCTCTCTTTATCCGAAAAAATTATTATTATTTTTTTTTGAGATTTTGATCTCTTAATTTTCATGCGGAATGTCTTTTTGGTTATAGTTGAACTTTAAAATCGTTTTGGCCTTAAAAATGTTCTAGTTTTTAATATTATTAATTTAATTCTGTTTTTTGGTCAAAATATATCCCAAAAATTACAAACTGCAAAATGTCAAGTAATAATTTTTATCAAGTATTTCAACTGACAAAATTTCATTTTTATTTTCATTTTGTTTTTGCTATGGTTTTTTTTACATATTTGAAAAAGGCTTTAATTTTATCTGATTTAAAATATTTGATTTTAGATCATAGTTTACTTGTTGATATTAAATATAATCCAAAATTTTGCACACTTTTATTTTTGTTATTATTGAAACATTGAGTTTGTTAGCTTAACTAAAATTAAACAATGCATTGCATTAAGAAAATAACAAAAATCTGAAGAAGAAAGCATGTATAATATTTATTAAAAAAATATATTTAAATTCTTTTAATAATGCTAATTACTGGCCAAGTCTTAAACTTTACTGTCACTTTTCATACTTGGTTTCTCTTTCCTCATGATAACAATAAATTGCAACTTGATAAAACCAAATAATTATACTCTTCTCTGCTGTAGAAGATTTGCAATGAAGCCGTTATTTTGCGTTGTATTATTTCGGTAATTTAAATTGACATTTTTTAAAAATGTTAAAACAAGTTTTGAGGCATCTCAACCCGTTTTCTCTAGCCGTTGTGACAGTTAAATACATTAAGTCATTATAACCGTACTTTTCGAATTTCGTTATAATTTGCATTGATGATGCACTCGAAAAAGTCTCTCATGTCGAGATCAAGTATACGGCTGATGAGCACAGTTACCAGCCAACCCCATCACCAATCCCTGAGGTAATTGTACGTCGAGCACAATGTTCATCATTATACAAATTTTGATCATGGTTATTGGACAGTATATATACTGAACTCTTGAATTTCCTTTACAAAAATAGTGTTTAAGTTAATCATCTCTTAAGCGCGATATTTGATCAAGTTTGAAAATATATGCAGCGCATTTTTAATGGCACATTTTAAATCAAGTGAATAATTATTATATATAATTTAAATCAAGATTGGTTTCAATTGTTAGTCAGCTCTATGACAGCCGATAAACTAATTTTTCAGCTCCAATCATCTTAGTTAAATATGAAATATATTTATTATGAAATTAAAAGTAAAAGCTTGAAATAAATATTTCATTTTTATTTGCCTATGGAATTTCCATTCAATAGCTATTGAATTGTGATATATATAGTTATATACAGATAGTTAAACTTAAATATAAGTGTACTAGTATAAATTTTTGTATTGAACGAATATTATATTAATCGAGAAGTTTGGAATACAAAACTTTACCAAAAAATATGATTTTTCTATGAGACGATCAGCAAGGATATAAATATGAAGGTAAATATTATTATATACATTTGTTAAATAATATTGTGTTACCTTTTTATTTAGCTGACATATTAGTTGATTAATTAAAATAAATTCCATAATAAAACCGAATTAAATTCCAATTTTTATAGCTGCATTAAGTGATCTTCATAAAAGCACCCCAATTTGTATAGGTGCATAGTTTATATTATGTTCTCGATGTTCTGAATCAATCAATATTGGATATTTTATAGCAACTTTATGGAGTAAATAATTTTATTATGCATTGCGAGTTTTGGCAAATTAAAAACTAGAACGAGTTTTATGATGGGCTAACTTGTTTACCCTAACAGCACTTTAGCATTTAAATGCAGCAGAAAATTAAGTCAGACTTAAATAATACCCTTATTTTGGGTATATTATTTTAAGCAAAATTCAACTAAGAATGTAAGTTGTGGAGGCAATAAAACTCATAAGTTTTGTAGTCCAAGTATGAATATGTTCAAAGTCAATGATATAAATAATATAATATTTATTACTATTAAAAAGTATACTATTCGCTGAAAGGTCAGCGAACTTCCTTTTTAATTCTATTGAATCCGTGAAACAATATTGCTAAAATATAGTGTCTACTTTTTATACAAGTTTTCTATACAAATTGAAATCTTGTATAGAAAGCATTTATGTTTTGCTCAGATATTTTATGACGCTGCATTTGTCTAAATGTTATGCATATTTAACATTCGGTGCGATCAAGTTATTTGCAATACTGGAACCTAATTAAATGTGTTATGTGACACTTAGAAACTGGTCTCATCTTTCTTTTCGCTATAGAAAGAATTTGTATAAAAGACGGTGTCTAGCTGAAGTGAATTATCAGTCAACGTTTGTTCTCTACATTCAACAACTGCACTTAATTCAAAATGTTCAAAATCGTAAGTGCCTTTAAGAGGATATTTTATGGAACTGCCATATAAAATTAATATAAAACTGAATTTTTTTTTCAGCTGTTCGTATGCGCAGTTATTGGCCTGGTTGCCGCTGGTGAGGCGGAGCTTAAAAGCCGGTCTGAGGATGTGAAGCCCGATGGATTCAATTATGAATATTCACTCACTGATGGATCCTCAAGCCACGCCGAGGGTGATGAGCATGGCAACGCTAAAGGCGAATATGAATGGGTTAGTCCTGAAGGTGATCACGTTAAAGTAAGCTATGTGGCTGATGAGAATGGTTATCAGCCCCATGGTGATGTGATTCCCACACCTCACCCAATCCCCGAGGCAATTGCTAGGTCTATTGCATACCTTGCAAGCCACCCATCAAGCGAACACCACTGATAAAGTTAAACGGATTGTATAACGGATTTATCAATGAAATTTCGCTGAATATTAATATTTTGTCAATTTATTGTTTTAACAGCATGTTCATTGATTGAATAGAAAAATATATACAGCGACTACTTAAGAGCATATTAAAATTCAAGTGTTTGTCTTATCAGCTGACAGGGGACTAACTATTAGTTACTTATCAGATTTTTTCAGCACAGAAGCAAAATACTTTTAACTAAAACAAACTGAAAAATTAAAAACAAACAAACTCAAACTATTTAGCAGTTTTGGCTACTGAGTTGCCAAAACTGGTATTATTTTTGGGAATATTACACTTAAAATAAAAAATCAAATAAATAATTAAAAGATTACCAACAATTTTAAATTACTTCCGTTTCAAGCACGAATAATCTTGAATGTTGAAATTGAAATATATTTAGGTTAAATTAAGGCAGAGCGAGAGGAGAAGAGGTTAAAGAAGGGTCCCTATGAGACTTAAGAGATCAGAATATTTTTTTTATAATAAAATTTAAATTGTATTATAATACTTAATACATAGTATCTGCATAATACTTTACAATGTTATTTGGGCGCTGAATATAAGTTAAAAAATGTATTTCTTGCGAGATCACTTCTAAAACCGTTTGAGAATTACAAGTTGCAAAATTTTAACACTTTTATGAAATGAATTTTTGAATTGAATTGTTAATGCTAAAAATACTACTTTTGCACTTAATTTAACTTTTATTTCCGTTTGCACTTGATACGAGTATATAAATAATATTTTCTTATTGTACTTTAAAATGTCAAGTGCAAGTTTTGAATAAAAATAATATATTTATTCTTATGTTTTACCGCTATATTTTTTGCTGTGTACTTTTGTTTTTAATTCACAAAACTTGTGCTAATTTTAAAAACAAATAAATAAGTTTCAACAGCAAACAAAACTGGCAATTTGAAAACAAGTTTGACCGGTCACTATTTATAAATCTGATCTTGAAAGTGAATCTTGCCGGCCGGTACGACTTAAAACTGAAGACATTGGTTCAGATTTATAAAAAAATATTAATATGAAAAGCATTCAATAATACAAGATATTTATATAAACTTAGTTAAATTGTAATTTGATGCCTCCCACATTTAAATTCTTTTTTTTCAATTGTTTATTTCATTTCAATTGTTTATTAAAAATAATTTTAATACTCATTTGTATATGCAAACTTTCAGTTTGAAAATCAAACAATATATTTGTTTTGTAACTCAATCTTTTAGATTGCAAATCAAATAATAAATTTTTTTTTAACTCAATTTTTTAAGCGTCCTCTAGACAGTTATAGTCCTTACAATTGCAAAAATATCACCCACAATTCTTATATAAAAAAATGTTTATCTAACTTTCAAGCAAGATTTTTGTGTTGAAATTAAAAATTTATTATGCAGCCATAAATAAAATGCATTTGAAATTTGCTCAAATCATATAAGAAACTTGATTAAAACGGGTAAGAAAGTATTTTGGCATATGCATAAACTGTTAAAGATGAGAACAACCAGATTTTAAACTGAATGCCAAATGGCTCTAAAACCACGCAATTAAAACGAATATTTTAATAATTTTGCTCATTGGATAGCAACAAGAAACACAAAAAAAATAAATACATTAAACCAGTTCGATAACATGGATTTTTACGGTATTATAAAATAAAATCCAAATATTCCATTAAGCTTTAAAAGCAAAAGTGTTTAACGTGTTGACATTTTCACTTACCATCTGGCGTGAAACCCAACTGCAATATATTGCCAACAATAGGAAAGGACCTTGGGCCCGGAAATTGTCCCTCGATGTGTTTGATAATCCGTTCATATCGAAACGCAAGCAAAACTGTACAAATCAAAACTATAACTGCGATCGCAATAAGGAATAATGTATGAAACATTTTTACGCGGCGATAGATTACAACAAACTGAATGCAATTTGCTCAAATGCATTTATTTAACCTATTTACTATATCATCAATTAGAATATTAGAATCGAGTGTGTATTTAATCTATACAAACGGAGATTAGCTATAAACAAGTTCTCAACTAGCACATGTACTTGAGTAACAGCAAAATAATTAATATAATCTGTTACTACTTCATTTATAGTATAGATATTTATCAGAAACAATTAGCAATTTAAAAAATAATAAATTGCTCAATTAAAATAATATTTAAGCAGACTTTTGTATTGCTAATAAGCAAATTATATAAATTAGATCACAAAAATTGGTTTGTTTATTGATTATGTCATCACCTAGAGAATTTAATTTGAAAAATGCATTGACCCTGGAATTTGATTGAAAACGTTTAGAAAACATAGATTTTTTTTATTTGCGATTAAATATATTTTTGGCTTAATCATTGACATTTAAAGAAGATACATTATATATATAATATGGTAATTTCTTTCCAAACTGACAAAACTTTAAAATAACCAAATTCGTAGCTGCTTTTCATCAATTCTAAAAGGGTATTAGATCTTCGGCACTCGGTCTCGACTTTCGTGTTTTAATTACATTTAATGATGAATATTAATAGAAAAAATTAAAGCCAATCAAACTATCAAGTAGAATAGTTGCACAAGCGGTATGTTTACCTTATATAACCAGATTAAATTTGACTTGACATACAATAAATATTTTTCAATCTATTTATATAATGATAACAACTGCTGATAACTTAGAGAGTTCAAATTTTCTTATATAAGAAAATCTTATTAATTTCTTTCAAATGAATTTCCCAACTTATAAGAATTAATCTCAATTGAAAGAATCTTACCAACAATTGAAGAAATACGACTACGCAGATACCCTGTATGCAACACGTATTTATTGACTTAAATATTATACATTTGTTTATTATACTCGTTTTATTTATAATTTATGCAAACAGGGTATACAATGTATTTTTCAGTCTTCGTTTGAGTTAAGTCTGCTGCTAATGATGATGTTTGTTATTATTATTATTATTGTTGTAGTTAACAACAGAGACTGTGAAGCAGCATAAAATTCAATTAGGTAATTGCCACTGGGTGTGGCTGCCACACATCTCCTGCCACTGAGCTCACATAATGGTTTATTGTATTCATATGAATTTCTGCCTGTAACTTATGCAGGGAACTCAATAAAAGAGATGAATATTTGCAACATAAGAGCCTTGAAAATATTCCTAATTTTCCAGTATCGAATCACGAGCCCAACTCTATTTAAAAGATTTAATAAAATATAATAAATTTGCGCATATTGCACTTTAAATTTTGTACAATTCACACAACTGTGAACGCTTAATTAAATTTAATAAATATTTAGTAGTATTAAGTGCAAACTGAGGGTTCCAATTTACGAGCATTTACTGTGTTGAGTAGCAACAAGGACCATTGTAAACTTGAAGCACAAGCTCAGTAAAATTTGTTTATATGTATTTTTCTAAAAATAAAAAGAGACATTGACACACAACATACAATTGAGTTGTAGTTCTAGTTTCACTTTCTGCTCCTCTTTTTATTTATTTGGTTGTACAACAAGAAAGTGGAAAATATTTTGTAAATCTCAAAAATACACGAACACAGTCTAGAGTTAAACTCTTGAAAGCTTTTACTTAAAATTGTGCAAAAACTAAATTTCTTAATTAACACAGTCATGCAAGACCAGCTTTATAATTTGAATATATATTTTCAAGCTAAAGCAACCTCAAATCTATGTATGAACATACAATAGCCATTGTTTACATATTTTAACATATATCATTCTAATGTCTGTTACCTTGGCTATAAAAGCATTCAATCAAACGCTTTAGGTCAACATTATGCAGCATTTGATGAAATGTTGTCAGTTATGAAGAAGTCTAACAATAGAATGACCAAAATATTCAGACATATATCCAATTATTGCCCTTTTGTATGCCTTGTCTGCTCTACTAATTTGCCATAAATCTTTTCATGCGCACATTTACAACGATATTAATAATTAAATATTATAATATATACTCAAGCATGAAAACAAATATTGCAATTAGACAACACATTTATCAAAACAATTGGCTATGTTTATGCTTTTAATATGCAATTAAATGAGTTTCATTTTATTTATTGATGATAATTTGAATGACTAATGATGATTTACATAGAATGCTGATGTTGTTGCTATTCCAGTTATAAGTCTTTAAATAACTTGCATGCCGAATATGCTGGAGTTCAGAGCCAGCACAGCCTGTCTAGCACTCGGTTGAGCTGAACTCACTTGCTGAACTTTAGGCCAACTTTATTGAAATAAAAGAGAATATATTTGTATTAAAAACGTTATTCAATGTAGTACACGACTTACCTGCACTACCGCGTGGATTTTTCATCTTTGTGGGCTTCTTGCGCACCTCCTGTTGGCTCATGCCGCTGCTGCCACTTGGACCAGGTCCATGAGTGTCAATTTGCATGTTCTCATCGCTGTCCGAGGCCTGACTCTTCAGCACTTTTTTCAAATTGATGAGCTAAAAAATTGGTAAATATAATAATTTAAATTTGACAAATTATCACACGATTTAGCTATACACTTACCTCCTGTTCGACGCGTTCCTTGTTATACAGACGCTTTGCCTTCTCCGTATTGGCATACTTAATTTGCATTTCAATGCAGTTGGAGACATTATCACAGGAGTTGACCCAGGCCTGTAGAGTTTCCACTATTTTGCCTGTATACCCCGGTGGTATGTCACGACCCTGAGCATAGTCTACCTCCAGAATACGTGTATTCTGAAACAGTTTGCCGTGTATGATATCTGCAAAGAA
Organism: Hirtodrosophila alboralis; assembly: GCA_035043045.1. Lineage (NCBI taxonomy): Eukaryota > Metazoa > Arthropoda > Insecta > Diptera > Drosophilidae > Hirtodrosophila > Hirtodrosophila alboralis. The sequence goes on along the minus strand of JAWNNH010000210.1, from coordinate 340,893 downwards.
AACATGAAATGAATTAGTAAAAGTTCTTCTATATACTCTGGAATTTCTGAAGATATATAAAACTGTTAAAGCAGTTTATATACCATTAATGATTTTAATACTTAAAATATGCAAATTACTTAAACTCTTTGCTAACCTCCTTTCAAGTGGAACTGACTAATTGAGCAGCAGTTGAATGCTTCGTGGGACATATTCAACATTACATTTAAATGCCAGTCCAATAAATAAGTGTACACTCGTGACAGTTTAACCAGAAGTTTGCCTATTATCAGCTCAAAGGATATTACTCTCAAAACATGTCTGCACTCGTTGATGGGCTCCCACAGCTGTCAGAAGCTGTTAGTATCATTTAATATGTGGGAATTTTGTCGCTTCTGTAACTGTGACCAAGTATTCTTTCACTAAGCACACTTCAAACTGCTTCCATGTGTCATTAGCTACAATAGTTTGCTATGGCTTCTTGGTTTGCGGGTCACTTCCAAAGGGTTTCAGGGCGCAATCAAAAACTTTTCAGAGAGTGTGTGCCAGACCTTTATATTGTTTGGTCGCTCACGTACTTTTATTTTGTTATAAACACTAAACGTGATTCAAAAAAATTGGTTGTTAGAGGAGACATTTAAGGAGCAGAGTTCAATAAACTTTTTTTTGATTTTTTGTGCAAAAGTTGAAGTTATTATAGATTAAAAATTAGTTACTTTTAAACACAAAAACTTTCAGCTTGAATATACTTAAACAATAATTACAATCTCCTACTTCAATTAACTTAAATAAAACTACTTTGCTTTGTGGTTAAATGTAGCCAGAACATTTTAATATATAACATGTGTAAAAATAAACTAAAATGTATATTACATGCATTTTAACCAACTAGTGAAATTTAATATCAATTAAGTTGATGAACGCTGCACAAAAACCACACAAAATACAGACGAATCTATTGAAGCCATTATACGTATTACAATATAGATAAAATTATCAACAGAAAATCCCAGATCAGACAGCAGGATAATATAATAGAAAATAAAATACTCGTTGGTTGTAAATATATGTTTATATTTAATTTTAGGTAATTTTCGACAAAGAGCTTAAAGGATTAGCTTTGTGATTCAGCTATGACAGCTACTCAATTACCAAAAATCTAGTACAAAGTTAAGGCCAGGCCAATGCAGTTTAATGGCAAATGAATTGTTGAAGCAATTAGTTTGAAATTGTTTTCCGAGTTTTAGGTTTGGATTGCGCTTAAAATGGATAACGATGGATTAGTAGCAAATTTTAAATTGGACAGTTTAGTCAAGGGTTTCGGGGCAATGCTGGCAGAGCGATAAAGTGTTGCATAAGCTAGTAAGAGAATGATTGGAACAACTATGTAGCAACTGATGGCCAAGTAAAGTTGATAGCCAGATGACAGAAACTTTTGGCAACGGCAACGGCAACAGCCAAGTGGATCCATTAAATGTCAAGGACATTTTACTCTTTACTGCCCTTACTGCCCATGTCTAGGCACAAGTTAAGACCTTAAGCGCATTTTGGCGTTGAGTTAACGGCCACTTGGTCCCTGAACGTGCCGCACAGGACAAAGTTTTGTCATAAATACGCACACAAATATGCAAGTTAGACGCTGGAACAGATTCAATTACAGCTTAGACTCCCACCATGTGTCGACATTCGATTGCGCCTCCAGCTTTACTTTAATTAGGCTAAGAGCTAAGCATTTTGATTGAATCTCTCTCTCTCTCTCTCTATGTCTTGCAACGAATAATTGAAAAGCAGCTGTAAAGAAAAGCAAACAACAAGCGCCTTCATCAATGCCAGCTGCGAGATCTGCGTGCTTGCCACAAGTGTTGTAAAATTTTGTGGCATTTTTGGCGTTGACATGTATCTTGGTTTTCAGACCACCCATAAAGTGTGGGCGTCTGCTCCTGCTGCAGGGAAACTCAACGCCAAAACAATCAATCATGCTTTTTGTGCTAGCCACGCCCGCCAGGGGGCGCCACAAATTGTTCCCAAAATGGAGAATGTCTGACTCGGGGGTGTGGGTCTGGGCTGAATCCCTGTTCTCTGGTTGTTGCTGTGCTTTTGCCGCAATCTGTATTAAAATTATTAAAGCATGCTTTTAAGCGCACAAAATTGCCATCATACATGCCAATAAGCACGCAAAATGAGTTTCAAATATCATAAACAGCATAATTAAGATAAGCTCTCAACCTAAACATGAGCATTTAAATACTAATAGATTCTTAAATGGGGGAGGCAGAAAATTGTGCATTAGCAGAGAAAATTTTTAAAGTACAACGCTTTGTGTGAAATGTATAAAAAGGCAAGTTGAGAAATTCTTGATTAATTGCATTTAAATGGAACGTACCATGAGAGCTATAGCTGCTATAAAAGTAGCGCATTTGTTTTATAAAAAGAAAGCAAATACTACTTTATTAAATAGCAATAAAAATTAATTTTTCAATCGTTCGTTTTTTAACCAATAATCCAAGTTTAGTTTTAGAGTAAAATAATATCATTTATCTAGAAAAATCAGTCACTCGTAGCCCAATAATTATGCACGCTGTGTACCTAACGAGGCGGCGCTTCTAAATGACCAGTCAAACAGATGTAAAAGTGAAAATTATTATGAAAACTTTACATACACCTGTCGCTGACAGCGTTAGCTAAAGCTGGCTTTAATATTTTTTCTACTTCTTTTTTTTTTATTTTTTATTTTAAGCAAGAATAAAATGAAAACTTATTAATTGAAAATTCAAAATGACGGCAGCAGGCGACAGACACAGGCAGATAAAGGAAACCAAGCGCAAGCGCCTAAACTTTGTCCCATCAATATAAAGTCAGGGCAAGCAACTATTGGAAACTTTTCACCTAAAACTGACAAAGTGCTGGGGAACCTTACCCACAAAACTTTTGCCGCTCAGTTTACAACGGCATATTCCACAGACTCTCAGTAGTATGTAATGTAAGCATAAAGTAATCAAAAGCAGCTGCACGACCCATCAGCATATATAGGCTGCGGGCGTGACTTATATACTTAAATAATAATAATAATGTCTGTTGACGATTCACATAAAGGGCAAAAAAAAAGATAAATGTTAATCCTATAATTGCAAATTAAAAAAATTAACACAGTAAAAAAGACAATGTCAACCTCAAATCGTTTTAATTTATATGACATTTCGCTTTTACTCTGAAGAAATAAAAGAAATTAAAGCAAAGATGCAACTAAATACTATGCGAACACCTAACCCCAAACTCCCTGCCTCCTGTCACACTTAGTCACAGCGACTTAAATATCAAGGCTCACATAAAAAAACAATGCATTTTAAAAAAATGTTCGACTGTCAGCTGCTCTGTAGCAAAATGATGCCCCTAGTTTAAGAGTAGAATATTAAATGCTTTCTGTTAACTAAAATATTGCCAAAGTTTTGTTTTTTCTTAACTTTTAAGTTAACTTCAAGTTAGATATTTACAATCTTTAAATATACCCTTAATAGCAATAGCCAAAGATTTAATAAAAATACAAACTTTTGCGCATTGGGATTTAAACCACAAATAAAATTTACGACCATGTTGCGCTTATTTTCAGCGTTCTTCCTTTTTGTAGTTACTCTATTTGAATATGCAATTTTTCGCAGAAAAGTCATGAAAAAAGCAGGTAACGAAAAAGATAAAAGCTGCAACATGACGTTGAAGTTTTGTTGTAAAGCTGATGCATCTGACAACGGACAAGTGCTTGAAGTGCGGTGATGTGAATTTTGAGACTGTGTATATATATGCAAAACTGTCAAAAACAAGGTCAACAAATTTGTTATAGGACCTGATTAAATTATGTACCGAGTTCTTAATGCAAAAGCTGCTTAGATATTGGTCAAGCCAAGGAAAATTAAAGTCTGCTCTGATTAAATAGCATTTACTAGTCAAATATTATTAAATAAATATAATAATAAATTAAATAATATTTACTAGTCAATATAGAAGATTTATAGCTCAAAAATAGACGAACGGCTATAACTAAATTCTTCTGTTAATATATTCAACAATTATGCAAAACAATGGAGCGTTGAAAAATGCGCCTGAAATCAATCTGTGCGCAAAGATTCCACCCGACCTCTTGCTATACATTCACCCCCCGGCTTCAACCACTCAATTCACCGAATTTCAATTATAAAACGCATTTAATTACCGCTAGAATCTTGAGTCGCGACACACCTCCCCACCCCCCGCCCTCCCGCTGTTAAGACAAATGATGCTCTAATGGGGCCGTGTGAAACGTGAGGCAGACCAAAGAGCAAACATTAAGGACGCTCTGTGTGTCCTAAAAGTCTACAGCAAACAACAGAAGTCGTGTCCTGTGGCGTGTCCTGTAGTTGCCTAATGGCAGCTTATGGCCTCTGTCCTCACCCTCTACAGCCCTCCCTCCCTTCACCAGCTCCATCAAATGGCGATTTCAGATTACAGTGCCTAATAGTATGCAATGCTTTTTAGGCGTCGAGATTGTCATCCCTCTTGATGGCTCCAATGATGCTTATCATAACATAAATCTTGGCCATTGCTCTGGGCCATCGCGCTGACAAATGTATTTGCCAGGATACGCATTGGATTTGAAAAGCAATTAAACAGGTAGTAAGCCTGGACAGGCACTCGCATTGAGTTTTATTTATGAGACCAAGGCTCTCACTTGCTAAAAATATTTACTCTGTTGATTACTTGGATAATGGATGCGAAGATTTCATTTAATATATATTTGCGTTCTATTTGTTTTTCCCAGCACTTATCGTTTAGGTTTAGCTGTCCAGGCTGTGTACTTAACTGAATATTTATATCTAAATTTTTTATTTAAAAAAATTTGCAGCAATTCAAATGGATTTTGTTTCACCTAAAAGAATTCGTGTAAATCTCCATACAAAACCTAAGCCCACAACATATTTACATTCAATTGCCGGATTGTAAAACAGTTTTCAAACCATTTTCCACACTCCAAAACTTTGCTGTAGGCCGAGGGGTCAACATCAAATGCGCGAATTCCGTGCGAGTTTTCTAATCAATGCAGCTTTCAAAACAAAAATTGTTTGAGGTTGTGCACAACACAGGAAAAAAAAAATGTAAATTGACTGCAGCAGAGGTTCAAATAGTTGGGTCCAACTAGGTCGACTGCACAGGATCAGCAAAAATTAATTAAAAATGGTTTAAGGACCTACAAGAGGAAATAGAACAGCACACGAACAAAATGCAAAAAATGCAAAATTTGGTGCAGTTTATCTGTTCGTAAATGGCAAAAGCTTTAGACAGTTCTAGTTATTACTAAAACTTGTTTGAAGGTCTAAAAAAATATAAGTTCAAGGCAATCTGCAATATGCTATATACTCCTGAACAGCAGCCAAAACCTTCTGCAGGACGGCGCAGTTCTCAGAAACAGAATCAGAACAGAAGATCAATTTAAGTTCAAACTGTCAATCTAAGAGTTATAATACTTGCGGTAAAAGTTAGAATTAATTATGATTGTCTCACAACAGATAATAATATTAAATGCAAAATTAATTCAATTTAACCTCAACTAATAATACTCAAGATGAATGTTTTGTTGCAGGAAAAAAGGAATCATTAGGGAAAAAGCGTTTTGGCAGCTGTTGACGCAACTGGTGGGAGTTGATTTTGGGTTAACAGGACGTCATTTTGTCTGTTCGTCTGACACGACAGCGACCCACGTCACTTAATGAATCCGGCCAAGCACACGCGCCACGACCATTCTATTGTTTCATATAGAATCTTCAAGCACTTGAGAACCTTCGTTGTTCTGACCAATCAAGTGCACTGCCTTGGCAGGACTTGAAGCAAACGAGAAACATGACACGACTGTTACCAGAGAGCGTCGGAGTCAAAGTCAGAGGCAGAGGCAATTCGTGGGTTGGCTTCCACCTCATTGACGACCGCTTTGACACCTTCTCAGCTGTTGCTGCAGCCTTAAAATGCTAATTGAGGCGCGTTCGTCTGCTCAAAAAGTAGAAAAATTAGCATTTGATTTAATTATGCAAAATTTGATACGTAGCTTGACTACGAAAAATTAACTTGCACACGGCTGAAGATGAGTTGGTGACAGATGCAGGGGCACGCAATCATTTTTAATATGCATATTAAAAGACTAGGCTAATGTTTAAATAGGAGTCAACTACCACAATAAGTTGCACTTTAATACTTTGTAGCCCACAAAATTGGTTTATGGATAAGTGTAGTTAATCTTAACGAAATTCTAAGCCATATACATAAATTCTAAATCAGATCAGACTTCGTTCATGATATCACAGTTGAGTATTCGCAATTATAATTGTTGCGTTGTATACAGAGTATATTTTAGCAAACAAATTTCGACTAACAAGTTCTTAATTTAATGTACATTTTAAAAAGCTATTTTTGCCTTATAGGTTTCCTAAATGTTGTTTTTTATTTAAATAGTTTCGGTCGTTTATCTAAAGAACTACAAAGTCTATGCAGTTTTCCGTTAAGAGAAAATATAAGTGAATAGTTATATTAAGTAAAGCTTGAAAAGGAGTATCAGCATTTTCTACTTAATTTTTAACTTTCATAATTTTGTCAAAGCTAAATGTTCCCTATTTAAGAGCATAAACTACAATCAAAATCATGCTACATTCCGCATGAAAATTGCTAGTTTCAACCAAATTATACGAGTTGAAAATCTAGGCAGAGTGTTTACAATTCCCACCTTGCATCTCCATAGAAAAACTCTCTTTCTCATAAATAATAAATTATATGTTCTGGAACTCTTTGCACAATTTACTCACCCGCATATATAGCCTCGATAATGACATCCTCCAAATGACGCACATTATCAATTTCTAGTTCATTCAGCATAAGGACATAGGGAATGCTCTTGCTTTTAATGGCCAGGGATACGATGGTCAGATGCTGTAGCTTCTTTTGCATTGCGGGCGTTAGTTCAATGTAATCCTGTGGCTGTGCACGAAACTGTTTGTAGGTGCCGTAGGCGAACAGATTCAGCGTATTGTAGTATTTGGCATCGGGGCCATTTTTAAGCTGCGAGCAACAGAAATCAACAATTAATATAAGTTTGTTTTGAATTAGGCTTATATGCAGTGTACCTCTTCCACGTGTCGGCTCCGCCAGCAGCTCACCAAAAACAAAGACATTTGGAGCATCAAGAACTTGTTTAATCACATCCAACAAAGCGGCGCCGGTTGCGTTCTTTGCCAGCACGCAGAACTGTTGCAGGAATGTCTCCTTGTTGTTGCTGGGCTCCTCATTGCCGAGCAGCATATCTTGTGCCATATTAAATGCTGTTTTGTTTTAATTTGCGCTGTATTTATTTAATTTGGCTTTAGTTGCACAGCTGCGAAGCTATATCACAAAATCGATATAAACAACACCAATCGATATATCAAAAATAGCAGAACTATCGATATGCAACAGCAACAGCTGTTAGCGTTAGCAGTGCCAAGTGCTGCATGTCGAAAAGCTGAGTGCTATGTTACGTGGTCGGCTGTTGCTATTTAAAAGGCGCGCGCTGCAAGACAATTATGAATTTCGCTGCTTTTTATTTGTAAATTGGTTTAAAAGAGCAACAAAGTATAAAACTTTAATAAAAAAATATATACAAACTAAAACTTACTCAATTAATTTAAATTATTATTATTTAAACAGACAAAATGCTTTCTTATATATGCTCAAAAATTGTTATTGTCTATTAAAGAAATATGTTTATAATAAATGTATTTTTGACACACATTTTCGCTTATCCTTTCAACTCAATGATGTTTAAAGTGCAACAACTTCCATTTTAAAACATTTTTTCACTTTCACACAACATTTTGCACACACACACACACAACGTTCCCAATTCTTTAGGGAGAGGTTATAAAAATGCCGGTAGGCATATAAAAATTGCCCCCTCAACGACTTACACTAGCAAACTTTTTGAACGTCTTCTCTACTTTGGCCACACTTATTATTATTTGCCGAATCTGCTGAAAAAAAAAAAAATATATATATATATAAAAAGGTGCAGGTCAAAGTTGGAAACCCTTTATTATGTGGCGCCGTCTGTGATGATTTTTGTAGGAGGGACCGTTGGGGATTTGCCTGCTCATCGATTATGAAAAGTTAAGCAAGACGCATGTAAAAGGTCAAAGGCCTTGGGGACAAAAGTCGCCCAAAGACAGCCAACAGCTTTAAAAGGATGAAAAAAGGATACGCTCATACTTATTGGGGTCTATACTCTTCTGCACATCTAACAAACAGAAGTCATTAACTGACTATTGCCAATTTTTGAAACTCTTCTTCTGGATTTTGTGGCATGTCAATATGTAACTTGCAGAAATGCAGCGTGAAATTCAAACCAAAAGCAAATTGATTGCCAGTTTTGTTAGCAGCTGAAGCAAATGCCATTTGCATATTTGATAATACAGTGCACTCTCGAATGAGTGTATAATATGAATAAAACATTTTTACCAAAATGCACATTGTATAAAAATGAATTTTGGTTTGGTTTGAAGCGAGCAAACATTGGAAGAGAATTTAAGACAAATATTATTACTTAAAGTATTTTATTTAGTTTTTGATTTATCTTTTCAGAAACGCTTGATTTCAATTAGTTTAACACATCGAACGCACACTGTACTTAGTCTATTTTGCATCATAGGCTGATCAATTCAATATGCATTCCAATTGGATTCACACGCCCACTTCCATTGGCAGTCAACAATTTTATTGGATTTTTGTCGAATTTGCTGTGTGCATTCAAAAATTGATTTGCGTTTTTGCCAATTTCGTTTTATTCGAATATTTACGAATTTTAGGCAATGTATCGTAATTAGTTTAATGCGATTTTCTAATATTTACACTAATTTCGCAGAGCATTTATAAATTAGAATGCGTGTTGAATTATTTTGTGAGGCAAAATTGTTAAAGCTTCGAGATGGTTTGTAATCTAGATACAACTTAGTTTTTGTCTTTTATTTTAGTATTTTAACTGCAACGTCATTAATTTAACCTGCAATGATTTTGCAGTTTCGAATTTTCAATGAAAATGTCTTAGGAATGACATACAAATGACTTTACAGATTCAATGAGTATTTTTGCTTTTAAGAAAGCAATTTCTAGAATGTTAAATAAGAAATTTATAAACTATTGAAGGATGTTATAATAAAAATCAATTGTGTATTTTGTAGTTTATTAAACTAAAAGTACACTTGAAGCAATTCAGTGACATATAAATGACTTTACAAATTCAATGAGTATTCTTCCTTTTAAAAGAGCAAATCCAAAAGAATATTAAGTAAGAATTATATAAACTATTAATGAAAATTATGTTAAGCTTAAATTGTGTATTTTTTAGTTTTTGAACTGAAATTACAATTAAAGCAATACAGTGGACGCTCAAAAAATTAAAATAACTTTATTTAAGTTTCTAAAATATTTTTATTTCTGGACATTTTTTTATATAAAACAAAATCAGGCAAATTTACTCCAAGCTGCAATAAAAAATTTTCTTTAGTTAATTATCTTAATAAAAACAATAAAACAAAAAGCAACAATTCAGTGCAAGTAAGTTCTTTTTATAATTAAAAATATATGTATAAATTAAATCAAAAATAGTTCCAATTACATTAAATATATATTTTTCCAGTTAAAAATAAAATTTCGATGTGAATATTATTCAGTAAAAAACTAAAAAATGTATTACAAACCCTAATTATAATTTCTGCAAAATCTAATTACTGAAGAATCTAATTTGTGAACGTCGACTGTACTAAAATAGTTTATCAATTCACGACTTATTTATCACGATGTTTATTTATATATAGCTTAAATACAATTTTACTCTTATTTTATTTTAGTTCTGGTCTTGCAAAAATCGTAGTTAAAGCAACTAAATTAAAGACACGTGTCACAGCAATTTGTTTACCAGGCCGTATAAACAAAACCTAACGAAACTAGAAAACATTAGATGACCATTAAAAGATTCCAGGCCTACGAAACGCGAGTAGCATGGTAAATATGATGGCAAAAAAATAGGGGTAATAAACTGTTATACAATATGTGTATAACAGTGTACTAAATGTGCTCTCTCTCCCCTATGTTTTCTACCCTAAAACACGAACTGGTAGCAGCTGCCTTTGGGCTTATCATTTTTATCAACATTGAGCTCTGAGCGGAACAATGCGGTTTAGCAGGAGAGGGTGAGAGAGAGAGGAGAAGGAGGAGAAGGAGGAGCAGGAGGAGGGCCAGGAGGAGGAGCAGGAGGAGGCCTAGGAGGAGGGGCAAGAGAAGGAGTGTGGTTGCTTGACCTTGTCTTTGAATCGCGCGCGCTGCTCATTAGAACTAAAATTACTGTGTGTGTGTGCGGCTGTTTGTGTGTGGTTGTGTGTGTGTGGCAGGGTGTATGTGTGTGTTCGTTTGCATTTATGTGGCTCAGTTTGTGGATTATTATTGTTCTTTTAATACCCTGTAGCCCTTAAAAAATGGTTAATGAGGGCATAATAAAGATGTAAAAGAAAAAATTAAAGAAGGCATTGTTGCCATCTAAAAGGTAAAAATATATGTGTATATATTCTTGACTAGCCCTAAAAGCCCAGTCGATACAGCTGCGTTTATCTACCCTTGAATTAAAAGCTACAAATTTGGCATATTAGCACTTTTAGATGCGCATTAAAAATATGTTTAAAATAATGTGTATTTGTAGAAAAAAAGGGAGATTTTATTAAATAATTTATTTTTTATTTTTTTACAACTGAATTTTGTATTTTATTTATTTTAATATTATATTAAATATTCTACATATTTTATATTTGCAGAGAAGCTTGTCATTGAAATTAGGAATTAATTTAACCATTGAAATCACAATAATCAACAGATTTCATTATTTTCAGACTGAGTACAGACTATTTTCCAGTCGATAAAACTCACCAAAGTCTTTTTACTTGTGCATTTACTCAAGTACTTTTCGACACAAACGAGCAAAATTGTATAAATATAGGAATATATATATATACAAACATATATATACAGTTTAAGTGCCTTTGTTTAGCTTTGCTTTAGATCGAATAATTTATAAAAGTTTTACTTTGCTTTTGTTGGCATAATTTTATTCTATACATTGAAAAGTACTGCTTGAAATCAACAAAAAGTATTGCAAATAAAATATGCAACAATGGCAATAAGTTTTGCCAAGGGATTTTCCTTACTATGTTGCTCTATATATTGAAAATATATATTCTGCACTCTTCAGTTGAGAGAATCAACTTTCAGTTTGTTAAAGTAAAAATTAAATTAGACAAGGTTTATGGTAGAAAATGAAAATAGAAAATTGTGGGTTATTATTATTATTTAAAATGTATTGAAATTATAGCTTTTATTTAACATCAAAAAGACAAACCAACTTTAAATTGTAAGCTCGAAATGTTTTGATCTTTGCATCAATAAAAGCTTTTCCAAGAATTCAAATATTACACTCTTTTACACAATAAATTGTACAAATAAACAAACACGCTTTCAATATATTGTACAATTGAATTTCCTTTTGTTTCGAAGCAAAACAAAACCCCTTTCTTTTGATGCAATTCATCAATATGCATTGGCAATCGAAAAACAAGTTAAGTGTAAAAAAAAAATAAAATAAATAAATCAAATCAAGAAACAAATACAAAAAGCCGATACTCAATTTATGCGATAACGTCTGTCAATGTTTTTTTTTTTGACAATCATAATAGAAATCGCACAAAACACACAAATCGCAACTTGTTTTCACCCAAAAAAAAATATGCCAAAAATGAACAAAAGCAACAACAAAAGAATAGTATTATATACTACAAATATATACTCGTATATATAGTATATATGTATATGTGTACATATGTAAATAAAGTCAGTCAGATGTCACATATGATTATAACAAATTTTTGTTTATTTTTGTGTCGCTGGGGACCAAAAATATAACCTGATAGATAGCTGAAAAGCCCCAAATGTTGTTTAGTATATAACCAAAAAGGATATAAGGGCAGCAAGGACATTTAGTTGTTGATTTTACCAAACGCTTTAAGCGGTGTCAGCAAGTGCACATTTTTTAGCTAATTAGTAAAACAAGCAATTAAAAATAGTTGTTTTTTTGTAGCCCCAAGATAATACTCATATTTAAATTTAAATCAAATTTGCTGCATTGTGCAACTACTTAGTAAAATTTGGATTTAAACTTAAACCATTTTCCATTTGCCCGGAAATCCTTTTTTACTACAAAATCCACTCACCTTTTATAAATGTGCTAAAGCGGCTTTGTCTTGTAATCAAAACTTAAATACTTGGATATTTTACAACAATGATGTAATAAAATAATAAAAAAAACCCAGAATAAAGAAAATAGCTAAAACTGTTACCCAAAGCAACGGCCCCATCAATTTCAATCTTCAATGCCTATTTTTGGGTTGTGTGTAACATGTTGACTAAGCACCTGCAAATGTTTGCCAGTGTTGTAGGCCTAAGCCAGGCCAAAAGCTCTTACCAACCTGAGCTGCTGCTCTGCTCCCTCCCTGTAAAAGGATAACAAAATTGATGAATGTTTTGCATGATTTGTTCCAGTACAGATTAAACCCAAGCAGACAAACCTGACTGACAAGCAAAAAAGTTTACACAAAGCCAACAACAGAGCCACAAAGTAAAAACAAAAACAAAAAAAACAAACAATGTTCACATAGAGCAAAAAAAAACACACACACATGTGCCTCAACTACAATTTCCAAAAAAAAAATACAAGCCAAAAAAAAAGCCAGAAAAAAATATAAAAACCTATCAAAACAAACGATAATGTTGTTGCTGTCATTGATGATGTGCACGATGGATAATAAGGATGTTGGCAATGTGAATGTGAATGTGAATGTTTGAATGAATGCCACTTTAATGATACGCGTGGGGTTGTCTGCCCAATGCTCATGTGGCTGATGTGTTGATTGCCACAAAGGATAACACCCAAAACACCATCAGCAAAAACAGCTAAAAACAGTAGATGGACGAACAAGTCAATTGGTCAGCAAACAATAAAATCAAGCGGAAAATTGACTAAAGTCGCGCCAAGCCCAACATTGTAGTCCTGTATAGCGAATAGTCCTTGTATAGGTAGAAAGTGTAGAGGGGAAAGAGTGTTAGTTCTATTACCACATAAAACTGAAATTAAAGCACGTTTGAATTGGGTAGCAAATGGTCCAATTGCTGTACTGTAATGAATAACAATTGTTTTTATTTTTTTCCGGAAAATTGCCTTGCAATGATGATGAATGTAGGCAAACAATAAATTGTGTGCATTGCAATTTAGGATAATAGTAAAATGTAGGTAAGTTAATAATAAAAACTAGTAGATATAGCTTCTATTATTTAAAAGCAGTCAAAAGGGACTTTTATTGTTACAATTTTTAAATAAAAAATATTGAAAAATGAATTTAGTATTCAACTTTAAAATAAAAGTTGCCAAATAATTTGTATTATCAATTTTTATTTTCAGGTCAGTCGGCCAATTTTTATGAAAAAAAAAAATACATAAATACATACAGTTATATATATATTTATTTCTAGTTAAAAATTAAAAATCCAAATGTATTCAGAAAATATAAAAAAAAATGTATTGCAAGTCGTCATGCTAAGTTCTAGAAATTCTAATTACTGAAAGTTCTAATTTCTGAGCTTCAATTGTAATAAAAATTATTTGAAATTTGTATAAACTAAAAAGTTCCTTCAAACCTCTTAAAATCGACTTTTGTAATTATTCCTTGTCATAGTTACAGTGTCTTTTATTAAAATTAAATATTGGATACACTTTCAAAAACAAATCAAGTTCGGCATAAGAGACTTGTTACAATTTGTGACACTGTGAAATTTTGGGGTTGAGGCATATTATATTTACATTTTGTTGACTGACTTTTAACTTGTGAATAAATAAATAATTATTTTTCATTATTCGTTTGGGGAATTAAATTTAAGCAACTAATTGACAAACGAATTTTATTTCACCTTAAAAAACACATGAATTTAATACTGCAAATGTTATTTTTTAAAACAAAGCAATATTTATATAATATTTATTTATTTTATTTAATATTTATTTATCTGTCTGTTTATGTTTACCTGAACCACAAAAATGAACTCGAAACAAAGAAAACCCGCAAATGGAAACTTCCGAACACATTCCACTTACTTGTTGCCTATATAAAACTGCGCTTAAGTAATTAATATAATATATATTTATTGATTCCTTATATATATAAATGCTAATTACATAAATATCTATTTATTAGCAGCAGCTTTCGATTAATTCAGTAATATTAATTGCCGTCCTGACTAAACTTTGCTTGACTTATATAATGGGCTCAATTAAAGCTAATTAGTTTTATGGAGTCTGCTCAATATATATGCAGAGTCTTTTGTTTGTCAAGGCTTTAATTTAATGTCTGTCTATGGTTAGATAATATATACATATAAATATCTTTTTGGCAAAACACACCTTACAGCTCATTAGGCCGCGCAATGTGTTACCAACTGCGAGACGTTGGCCAAATTAAAATGGCCAACAAAAGATGCAAAGAATTTTGTGTTTCTTGGCCCATTCAATGTGGCTACAATGAAATTGGCAATGTCATTCGTCTTCGTTTCATTATGTTTGAAGTACGCGTAATCCTAGGCACCCCCTGCACCCGCTGCCAACATTGTCCTTGCCGCCATTTTGTTTACACTCTCTGAATGGGCGTCCAGGCAGCGCGCAGTTGTTAACGCAGCTGTTGTTACTGTTGTTGTTGTTGTTGCCGCTTTTATTGACAAATTTATTTATTAACATTCGAGTTCATTAAACCTAAATATTTGCTCCGGCAGCTCCACGGCTTTCACACGCTCCGTTGGCCTGCGTTACCCGGCTTGTCCCTGTCCCTGTCCCTGACGATATTTCCCGGACTACAAAGTCTCACGGCGTATAAATCACCCGTCGCTCGATGCTGACCAGCGCCATTTTGTTTGCTACTATTTTGATTTTATCGCATTCCCCTCGCAGCACTCTCCCTCTCGCCTATTTGTCCTGTTTTTTGGGAGCTGTAAAAGTTTGTTTTTTATTTTTTTTGAGTGGAGGAAGTAGTTTTAAATCTCCTCAAATTCTTTTGTTCACCGCTGCGTAAAGAGAACAGGAACAATATGTGGCAGGGGCAACGATATATGTATATGTATTGTTGCTGTATTACATACATATATACATATATATATATATAGGAGCCTTGGCAGGGCACTTAATCCATAAAGATTTATTTGTTGGCATGCACGACTAACAAATTGTTGTTGTTGTTGTTATTGTTGTTCTCGAGTTGTGCAAAAGTTTTTAAATTAAATTTATAGCGTTGCCTTTAAGCGTTTGTTCGTACGTGAAATATTAAAAAGAAATATATTTATATGTATAACTTTTATGTATTGTATTTTAAATGCAACTTAAAATAACAATGAGAAATTAATTGTATTTTAAGCGTTGAAACTATTAAAAGTTGTGTTAAATAATGGCGCAATTAAATAGTGCGACCCCACAAAATATATATATTCTTGATCAGCTACATTAACCTATTGGATCTAGTCCTGTTCATTTGTCTTGTTTTTTTACAATTACTTGTTTTATTATTGTCTCATTTAAAAGATTTGTTTTAGAACACTAAATGCTAATTAAGTTAAATGCTTTTTAGTATTACGTTTTTTTTTTCTTTCAGTTTAATTAATTTGTCATTCATTAATTCATTTAATGCGTCTGTAAAAAAAAAAGCAAAAGCGAATATATTGAGATAAACATCGACAAATGAAGAGAAAGTTAGCTTAGTTCAGCTCAGGTGAATAATAGATACCCTGGCAGAGATTTAAAAAATATTCCATTGAAAAAAAAAAGGTTAAATAATATATTAGAATCAAAATGTTATTTAAATCTGAAGTAGAGATGAATAAAAAAATAATAATATTCTAAAAATTAAAATTTCGTATTTAAATCAAAAATGTTGTACTTAAATTGGGACTCTGTTTGACATTTATTTATGTACCAAGTACTTAATTATTAATTTAATTTTTGAATTTTAAAAATACACAACATTTAACAAAAGTGTATATATTGAGAAAGACATCGACAAATTAAAAGTATGAATGTTCTAGTTGAGCTAAGGCAACAAATAGATAGTCTGGAATAGCTTTACAAAATTCTATATTAAAAAACGTTTAAAAAATATATAAGAATAAAATCGCTATTTAAAACTGCAAAACAAATGTTAAATAAAAAATTGTTAAATTAAATATAATCATAAGTGTTGTATTTATTATAAGACAGTGTTTCGAATTGTTTTGAGTACAGAATATTGATTTTAAATTTAATTTTTTAATTTTAAAAAATACACAAAATTATATACTTTCCGAGCAAGTATAAGAAATATAGTTTTATGGGAAAATTAAGTGCATGTGTGAGCGTATCTCAAAATAATTATATTATTTATTTAGAATTTATTGGAATTATATAAAGTTTAAAAAAAAATTACGTTATTACATTTTTGTCTAATTCCCAATTTTTTTAATACAATTTCTTTAATCAACTTTCGAAAGTATGTTGTGGAGTATACAAATCTTTAAATAAATCTAATCTGTGGATGGGATATATAGGAACCTACATACCAAATTTAATGCCTATAGCTCTGGCATACTATACCCTGTTTTATTATTCCCTCTTATCAATACTTAATGGATATAGGGTGTAGAAATCAATCAGTTTGGTCGCATATTTCACTCGTTAAATCATTTTGTTTGTACAACTTTTTTATGCTTACTTATTTTCGCTGTTGCCATTTAGAATACCCTACCCCAATCCTGAGCTGCGTTGTGTTGTTAAAAAACGCAGCTGAATCACAGAGGCCTTAAGTTAAAAGACGCAAAAAAGTAGGCAACAAAAAAATGTTGCCTGTCTGCCGACATTGATGGATGAGCGGACTTTAAAGTTCTGGGGAGCTTTGTGTGCAGTGTGTGTGTGTGTGTGCAACTTGTTGCCTGATTATATAAAATCATTTTGTTGAATTGCACGCATCGATTCCGGCTAATGGAATTCGTAATTACACGCATTCAACCACAATTGATTGAGCCTAATTGCTAAAACAAGTTTTTGCGGTTGTCTGCTATACAATTTTCCCAAACAAGTGTGTTGTACAATAAACAATTTTATAATTTTGTAAAAGAGTGTTTTCATAAAATTCTAGGCTAAAATTCAACAACAATTACGAGTACATATCTAACAGCATTTATCAATTATTCACATTTTGTGAACAATATTCTGGCATTTAAGTACACACATATTCTGTCTCAATATTCACACACAATTGATTAACTGTACTCGGCTTAGTAGTGAACACCTGAAGCTAATTGAATTATAACATAAGAACAAAGAAAAATATACTTCAGAATCGCATTTCTTTCTCTATTAGTTTAAATCAATTAATTTGAATTTTGATTTAAAATCAAGATTTGTTTGGTTCATTGTTTAAAAATGTTTAAAGTACATTTTAAGTCAAAGCGCCGAAAATTGCTATTTTAAGCAATTTTATAAGAAATTTTAATTTAAATCATTTCACAACAATCAGGATAAATTTAGAAGATTATAAATAGGTGATTATATAGCTAAAAATATTTATATAGAATTACTAATTCATAGAATTCACTTTTTGCTTTTTGGTTCGCTTAACAAACATTATTATTATTATAATTTTCGATTTGTCAAACTAATTACCTGCGGCTGCTGCTCAATAAAACTGATTTAATAATTCATTTTTCAGTCATTAAAATTCATTTAAATTTGGTTTTGTTGTTGAAAGTTGTGTTTAGCTTATCACAATATTTTCATAGTCATATTTATTATTATTATTTGTGAATTATTCCATTTTATGGCCATTTGCATTTTAAATTTTTTAGTAATTATTTCGATTGAATTTTAATAGGCAGTTTAATGTTTAGGATATTTAATGAACTAATAAAAGAGCATTAAATTAGGGCACTTAGCCAAATTAGTTTTAGCATATGGAAATGATTTTAATTAAAATGAAAAAAACACAAATTTAAACAGAATATGAAATTGTTTCACTTTTTCATTTAAATCAGAGTTGAACTAACATGATAAAATTATGTTAACAACATTTTTACAGCCAGCATTAACAGAGCTGAACATTGTCCCAAATTGTGGTTTGTGTATTGACTAGCAAAAGCTTTTGCCATGTGGAACCTATGTTAAAACAGGTGTTTTTTTTTGACTACAAGCATGTAATTAAAAAAAGTTTAGATAGTTAAAGATCAACAATTAATTATATAACTAATATTATAATTACAATAATTTATTAGAGCTGCACTTATTTTGAACATTTCAATTAATAACTATCAAATAAATCAATTTGCTTTACATTCAAACAAAAAAATGTAACTTTAACTAAAATTCATTAATTTGATGCACTTCTCACCCCCCCTTAATACTCGTTGCATAATTTGTGCATTTAATTTGGCATTGCATAAACAAATTCATTTTATTTAGATCAATCAGGGGTTTAGTTTGGGAGGGAGGGAATAGTTGTTCTTTCTCTATTTAATGAGGCATAAAATCAACATTAGCAAAATGATTTTGCATGCACAAACAAAGTACAAAATCGAATGAAAATAACATTGAATTCTATACAATTTATTGTTTATAAATGTAGCTAAATAAACGTTTAGCAGCTGCAATAACAACAACATTAACTAAACTAAAAGTCATCAATTGATTGGGTTTTGAATATGTTAGCTTAATCAACAGCTTGTTTTAATTAGAGAATGTCACATAATTTGCATTAAATACTGTAAATTGATTAGTTCATAAATCAGCAGAAATAATTTGTTTCACACCATTCAATCGAAATTCCAATCAAATTGGAATTCTATTTATTGCATAAAGTTGTTAGAAATATTTGCGTAATACTGACAAATTCAGATTACAGATAAGCTTGGTTAATTGATGGTATTTTGGATATAAAATTGTAATTTTAGTTGAAGCTAATAAATGAATTACATATTTTTTTTATTTAAATTAATTAATAACTTTTCTTGAAAACTCTCTTGTTGTGATTAAACTGTGATTGGTTTATGTAATATCTTCTAATAAATATATAATACAATTTTATAAATTTCAGTTCTTTAAAAACATTTTAATTGCACTTTTTCCCATTTTAAATAATTGCTGAGTATTTAATAAATTTTTAATATTCTGATTTTACTAATTTCATATATTAATTCATTTATTATTAACAATTTTATTTATTTTCTCAAGTTAAGAGATCATAATAAACAAATTATTTTGACAAATTCAGATTACAAATAAACTTGGTTAATTAATTATTTTGGGATAAAAAAAGTGTTATTTTTGTTAAATCTAATAAATATATTAGATATATTTTTAATAAAAAATTAATTAACATGTTTTCTTAGAAAAGTTCTTGCTGTGATTTTCTTGTGGTTTTTTATATTAACTCTCCTATTGAATATATAATACAATATTATAATGAAATCATTTTAAATCATTTGATTTTCACTTTTCCTATTTTCAATGACTGCTAAATATTTGTTTATTAAACTTTAAATATTCTTATTTGAATATTCTATAATAACAAACAATATTTATTTATCTATTTATTATTAAAGTAGTTTAACAAACTTAGAGTTCGGTTAAACTTTACTGGCTTTTCATATAAAAATATAAACCAAAATAATCAATCAAATATAAAATTAAATTTACAATTAAGTCAACACAAATATAAATGTTAATTATTAAATTGTTAGAACTTTTATAGAGATGGAGCATATATTCAAAAATATACAATTAATCAAGTTCATAATTAAGCTAAATAAATTTGCTATTTTTTCTATTACAGTAGCTCAGAATGATTGTGTAAAATATGATGCAATCTTTTAAAAACTATTACAGACGTAAATCTCTTTTTACATTCTGTTTTTATTGTTAGATATATTTAAATGGACATAAGGGTTTTAACTTGTTTTTATTGCAATACCAGTTGGTGTAAAATCAAAGCTAAACTACGCCCAATGCGATTACACTCTGATGAATATAAAAAGTGTGCCACAACAGTATTTAAATCACCAACCTGTTGGCCAAAATGTCAAGCAAAACCAAAAAAAAAAAAAGATATAAATAGAGACGGCCTTCAGCTTGGATTTATGGGATCAAAGCCAGAGCTGAAAACACACATTCTATATTGTCAGTTTCAATTCGCAAAAAACTGTTTGAAGTGAAAGGCGCCAAGCAAGCAGATAGATTAGATTCAAGTACGTGGCATTTTATCGATAAATAGCCACAGGCCACACAAGAGCAAGAGAGTGGATTGGGCAGGGGCTACTGCTCTGTTTAATGTTTGATTTTTTGGTTTTAGCATTGAACATATAAGCGGATTATGCAAAAATGGCAAACGGAATATATAGTAAAATATAAAGCACTCTCTAAGTCAAACATCAGAGTGTATTGTATTGAACGTCATTCAATATGCAAGCAGGAATGTAAAGCACAACATTTATAAGGTATAAGAAATAGTATAAACAAAATAAACGCATAATAAAGCGGGTTTTTGACAAACTGACGCATCAGCAAATAATTGGGGAAATACCTTGAAATAACAACGTAACTGCCGACTGTTTTATACCCTAGTTTACGATTATAGTATATTAAACAGCAGCAGGCAAAACAAGTAGACATATTTCTTAAATAATAAACAAAATTCATATTTTACGAGTGAATTCAGTAAAATCGATTATCTGTTGTTGATTACATTTAGTTCTTAATTAGCAGTTTATTTAAAAATATTTAATATGTAATAATGAACGATAAAAAATCAATAATTTCATGATAATTTTGTCTCACTTAATAAAATGAGTTTGATTTCTTATTAAAATTGTTTGGACATTTTATTTGTGTTTTAATTTGAGTATTAATTTAATCAACAACTTATATTTGCACTTACTTGATTATAGCATACAAAAAATATTTGATACAAGGGATTAAAAAAATAATTTAACTGCAGAGAAACTTTTGTGCCATTTATTCTGACTGCTTAGACAGTTTGAAAAGGTTACCTTATTTTTGTCAAAAATTTTCTAATATTTTTAATTATGCCCATTTTCAGTGGAGTATAATAATTTCTTATTATGGTAAAATTGGAACTTGTTTTAATATTCGCAAAGTATAAATCGATAATACGTGTTCTTGTTTAACAACGATTAATTTCTAACAAAATCCAATAAAAGAAGATCGTTTATTTCTCATTTTGGAACCAAATTTTTCTCTCCGAGTAGCAACTGCTTTAAGCTCTATTTTTTGTATACTTTGTAATAGGCAGCAGTCTGAGTTAAAACAATATTATTACTGACTGTAATTTTTAAATTGTTACTGATATTTTAAAAATGTTTAGGTTTTAATTAAAAAAAGATTGTAGATAGTCAAAACCCTGCCACAACTAATATACCACTTTCACCCCATAGATTAAGAGCACATAAAAACTGTAGTTCATTGCGTATACTTCATTTACAATGCGTCAGCAAATACGTCTAGATGCAAACCTGTTTTTTAAATTAAGTGCGAGACTATATCTGTTATTTTTTTAATGGAATGCGTGCTTGGGACTTTTTTGCAGTTATATTATTTGTTTATATAAATAGTTAATTAACATATATTCGCATATGAATACGTTTTAATAAACAAATTGGATTCACAAGCAAATGAATCAGTTTATATGTTAAATCTCTTATGTCTTATAAATGAGAAAAGCTATTAATTAAGTTTTAAGTATTTAGAGATTTATTAAATTTTAATAAATAATTTAATTATATAAACTATAACTAAATTAAGCTAAATTGTTAACTTATTATAAATCACGTTTATTTCATTGTCTGTTCAATATTTTTGTGCTTTTTCTTATCTTATCTCTAAAATAAGAGTTTCTTTCAACAATTTGCTATCTACAAAACATTGAATATTTGCTTATTGATTTTTATCTATTTGTTATTTAATTTAGTTTGGTTTGAGTGTATAAAAATATAATATTTCCTACTCATTATAATACTACATTTTTAATTATGTTTTAAGGCACTTTGCATTAATTCGAAAGTGCGATTTACAATTCACAATCATGTCAATTGATTATCTGACACGCAAATATTTAACATGTTTTCCTGACAACACCGAAATGACCTTGTACTATCCAGAAATTCAAATAAAATATATATATTTAATAAGTGCGTTCATTCCACTTGAATTGTGCGAAAATGTCATTGACTATATAATGTTTAAACGGGTTTAATTTACTTAACAAAATTAGGTTGCATATTAGGAACAATGTATTGTACACTTGATTGTGTGTTATAATAACCGCAGGGCGTATGATTAATAAACCTGTAGTGCAACTCAGTCCTCAACCCTTGGCTAACCACATATTGTGGTTAGGCGTTTGTTAACGAGAAGTTCATTGAGTTTGTTGTTGTTGTCTGTTTGTTGGCCAACAACAACACACGCCCAAATGGTAGTTAGGAGGCCAAAGGCGTCACGATGCGGCTAACGGCGTCAGACCGCAATAAAAAAATGCTTATAAAAATATCTGAAAAATGTTAAACGCTACTTGCCAATCGCAGCATGCAAATCAGGGAGAACAAATCAGCTAAAAACCAAAGCAAAACTCAAACCTGTCTCTCGATCTGTTGAAGTTGTTGTCGCTGTCATCGCATTCATTTCCATTCCATTTCATATTTAGAAGTTTGCCTTTTGAGATTTTAGTTCAGTTTTAATTGCGCTCGTCAACATTACAGTTCGTTCGACACGTTACCGGGTCCGGAAAGATAACTCGTAGTGCTCTTCAAGTGACAGCGTCTAATTTAAGACAAAAATATTGCTGTGTGCAAAGTGATATATCGTGTTGATATAGGTAAAATGCTTGTGTATTAATTGAAAAAAATTAAAATAAAATTTTTAATTATCACTGATGAATATATTTCAATATTATCGTACATATATATGATGCCACATCAATATGCATTCAGCAAATATCACGTATACGCAAGAGAATATAAATAAAATTGCATTAATTGCTCAATCAATTGCATTTAATAATTTGCATTTAAAAGTAGCAATTTAAATAAATGCGTGGCATATGCAAAAATTACGAAAAACTTCCGCCAAAAGGCAGCGAATAATTTTAACATGAATTTTAATTAAAGTAAACAATAAGTTGTGTGACTTGTAAGGGCACATCAAGCATTGACAATGGGCGTGTGTATTTCATTTGATTTCCATTTGTATAAAATGCTTGAATTTTTAAATTTTATGGAGCTTGTGACGCCCAAGTTTATAAGAATATAATTTGCATAAATCTTTATTTACAATGTTATAAAAAAAAATCAAACCAGTTAAGATTAAAATGCAATTTAGTATGAGAAGTTGATTTTTTTTAATGTCTGCTTAGGTATTCAAGAAAACAATTAAATATTTATTATTTTTAGAAAGTATTTAATTTATTAAAATTAATTTTGTTTTAAATTTTTTAAAAAATTTCAAAATATAATATTTTGTTTATTTCTGTTATTTTGGAATAAAAAACTCATTTGCATTATAAAATTTTATATATTTAATTTTTACAAAATGGCTCTTACATCATATGGTAAATTATCCAATAATTCAGCTGTGATTGATGACTTGCATTCCCAAAAACTTTAATTAAATACATGCGGTTTATCATTCGTACACCGAGTTTTCGCCAATTATGCCAATGGCATTTCGCGTTGGACAAATAATTTACACAAATGGAACCCGCAGGCATTTTCTTGCCATTTGCATATTGTGATAAAACTTTCGCCATAATGGAATGGTGCAGGGAAAAAAGGAAAAAAAAGAAGAAGAGGCTATAAAGAATGAAATGTATGAAAATTGAATTGTGCGTTGTCAGAGGGCGGAACGCATTGACGGTATTTACATTTACCCCGGACACCCAGAAGTTTAGTTGAAAAAACAAAGTTTAAAAGTTCAAAGTTTTTGCATGAAAATGAAATAAGTGTGCGGTTAAATAATTGCGATTAATTTGGAATATTTTGCAATCAATTTAAGTGACTAAGAAGATTATTTGTAAGCTTTCTTTACTTCAAAATAAATCAGCTGGACGCACAACAATTAAATACCTATATTAAATAAATAAAACTTTGCAGACTAATGCAAATAAATAAACTTACAGTTTTTTGGGCGAACTAAAAAAATTATATAAATTATCATATTTATTATTACAACTTTTAATTTAATTGTAGCTTACAGCTTTAATAATTTATTTTAATTTAATTTAAAAGTTTTTATATTCAATATAATAATTTTTATAATTTTTTAATTTAAATCAGAATAAACTTACAATTTTCTGTGCAAGTTAATATGAAATTTAAATACACAACTACACTTAATTGAATTTAATAAAAAATATGATAATTTATATGATTTTTTAATTAAAATCCGCGGTCAACCAATTTACAGTTTTATTTGATTATTGAAAGGGAAATTCTTCTATGCCAGCATGAGAAATCTCATTAAAATTCGCTGCGGATACGCGATATGTGATGCTGGGGGGTAGGTTGGGGTGATAGCTTAAATATCGCGCACAGACACGCACAGATACGTGGCAGGTAAATAGGGGGCATGCGACATTGGCCTCAGCATTCATTACACTTAACACGCATACGCATGCTGCAATTCATGCCACGCCACGCCACGCCAGGCGACCTTGTGGCATCGGATTCTTAGCGTGTGCCATGTGCCAAATGTTGCTATTGCCTTTTCATATTAAATAAGTTACGAGTTTGCCACACAAAACGAGACTATCTCCTGCCCCTGCCCCTACGCCCTCACTATTTGCTTGTTCCCATTGCAATCTCATTTGCCATAAATAATATTTGCAAATATGACACTGTTGCCATTCTGGGGTATAGTATTATTTTTTTTTTTCTTTTTTAGTTTTGTTTTGTTGTAATTTAACTAATTTGAGCTTATGCCCTGATCAGCATTGCCATCAACAAAATTTGCCAGTATATTGCATCAGCGTGAACAATACACTTAGAATAAATAATAAAATAATTCGACCTAAATTAAAAAATAGTTTTTATACCCTAGCAAAAGTTAATTATAATTTAGTCCAACTCGATAAAGTAACTATATCAGCACAATTGGTAAAAAAAATGTTTTTCAAGTTATCAAAACCAAAATTGGCAGATTAAGTACCAGTAGCAGCAAGTTTTATCAAAATCTGAGCACTATATATATCCTTTAGCAGCTATATAAATAATTGGTCGAAAAGTGCGTGTATGAGAAACTTTTCTGTTTTTCGAGATATCAAAATTAAACTCAAACAAATTCGACTTAGAATTACAATTTGTACAATCTGACCAAGTTTGATCAAAATCCGACAACTTTAACATATCATCTAACTGCCATTTACAAAATTGGGTGAAAAATAAGTTCTTCTATGCAAAACTTTTTTGATTTTCAAAGATATCAGAACCAAAATTACCATATAAATAAATAAATTTGTGCTGTACTATCAGCAAAAGTTTGAATTAAATCGGACTACTATAACGCATGGCTGCCATAGGAACAATCGTTGGAGCTTTCGAAATTTTCATAGAAGACAATTACAAGGGTAAAGCTTTACCTTTTTTTTTATTATAGAAATCATTTTAAAAATAAAAATAATAATTTTTTTTAAAGCAGAAAAATGTTGTGTTTATTCCGATAATAAAAATGAACTTATTCACACTGAATTATATTTATTTGACAATATTTTACATACAAAGTCATAACTATTTCTCTCTGCGTATTACATATAAATATATACTAGATTTATTAAGATTAATGAGCCGTCGAGCTTTGTAATTAAAATCTAAAAATATTTAAGCAAATACACTCAATAGCTTTTAAAACTGTAATAATATAATTTAATATTGTATGTAGATATTTATCCATAAGCATCAGGGTTGCATTTCTCACGCTCAAAGAAATATCTGATTACTTCGCATATTTAATGACTATTTAAAAATCAGTTGATTTCCGCAGCTGCAATTGTTCGATTTTTTACGACAGGCAGCTGGTCAGTATATAGTAGTACTAAGTATTTATAGTTGTTCATTTGCCATTTATTAATTTTTATTCAATGAGGAATTATCAGGTCGGGGTACTTACTTGAAAAATTTATAATAAAGTTATTAATTGCTTTTATAAATATAAAGAGTATGCTTCAAATCAGCTAAAAATTTAGTATTAAAGTTACCTTAGGTCATGGTAATAACTTATAGTGAAGGGCAACAATAAGATTTAGTTAATAATAAAATTGCTTACAAAGTTACCACAAAATTTAATTTAAATTTCAAATCAAGGTTCTGTGTATAACAATAGTCAAGTCGTGCCACAAACATTTGCCCTTTCAAAAACAAGCTCTATATGTTGAATAAAATAATCTGATTATGTTGAATAGTTGTACTTAAAGCAGTTGAATTTATATTAGATACTCTTTTTGCCCTTTTTGAATATTATATGACAAGTAGTAAAAGTTATTTATGAGCTGCTCATATCTTTGTCTTTTTCGTTGCTTTTACTTTTGAAATATCAAAATAATTGAACTCAAGTAGACATGTGTTTAATGCTGTTATTTTTATGTTTACAAAAGCCAAAATGGTGTATGGAGATTTATTTCAGTACAATAAAAATAAAATAAGCAACATAAAGAGGAGGAAATCGAAAGTATTTGACAAACAAAGTTTTCGTTAAATTAAATTTATTTGAAGGGAGCAAAAAAAAAATTGCAGCTCGAGAAAATTCAAAATATTTGTGGCTATTTAAATACTACTAGTACAATATTCTGGACGCCAGGGTTTAATAAATAAATAATAAAATATTCATTAACCGAAAAAGAGACTTATTTGTTTATATCAATATTGCAGCTATATTTCTATGGGAACAGAGCTCGTTTTTTTGTATAAACTCTAAATATAAAGCTAGAGACCTGAAGTCTTACATAAACACTAGTTAGACTAATGTAGAATTCGGAATTTGTTTTTTTAAAGATTATTTTTTAAAATATATGTATGTTATTTCACTTACCACACCCACAAAATCGCTTATTTGCCTTTATAAAAAATATTTTTTTACCTAAATTGAGATATAGAAAATATAAAAAATTTTCAACATTAATGCGAAAATATCGAACTTTTTTCCCATAATATATTATTGAAGTTTATGGTACATTAAAGTGTGATTAGAGTTATTAATTAACCCTATATAAGGTGCATATTTTCGATTGAAAATACCAAAATAAGACAAATTTCAAATCGTCTAGATATTTCCAAGAAATTTAATTCGTTTTAGCTTTGCCTGAAGTCTATAAGCAGCTCAATTAAACTTGCCCTGTTTCTGACATTTAGAATTCGAGGAATATTTGCCAATTTTACAGCTGCACCTGTACATTACAAAATTTCGATTCGTCATGCGTGTGCTCATTTCCGTTTCCGGTTGCTCTTTGTTTTGCATGTGGCTTCTGGCTCTCACCTTGGCACAAGCAAGGAACCATTCAATTCACTTTGTTGCCAGCTGCAAAAACGTGCAAATTAGTTGTGGATGCAACACTGCACATACTACTACACTATACTACTTTGCACTTCTCAAAGTACGTAGCAGCATAAATGCAGTTACTTTGTTGCACCTGCTGCATTTTATGGTTAAACAGTTGCCCCACAGCTTACTGCCTGCTATTTAGCTGTTCACAGCCATCTCCAATTCACTTTTTGGCCAATTTTCAATCAACTTTTGGCCAGGCAGCTCGGGGTAACAATTTTGCATAATTATCGCTCAACTGGACTGCTAATTAACTTTCAGAAGCAGTGAATCATTATCTTGAAAGTTTTCTAGCAAAATGCATGCAAATTTGAATTTTAATGCAGAAAAATTTTGGTTTATCAGATTTATTTTTTAAATTATGGTTTAAAAGCGTTTTAATTATTTTAAAATAAACTTAAGTTGCGTATAGCGTAAAGTATACTAAAAATATCTTACTTTTAATTTTATTTAGGAATTATATCAATAATATGGTCAGAGTGCCGTAAACTGCCTTTTCAGCCAGGCAAACAATTTTTCTTCTCAACCTAAACATTTTTAATTGATAACGCTTATATTTAGTCACAATTTCAAACTATCTATAGCTGTCAAATGTTTGCTCTTGTACCTTGATTGATGTTATTGGGTTCAATAGTTTTTTTTCTCATCAAAAATAAAACTCATTAAAATTGTGCGTTGTTTGTATGAAACTTTTTTAAGCTGCTTATCAGTTTTGATAACGGAAATTGCCAAAAAGTGACTTGTTACAGTTCTCTGTTAAATAACAGTACGCTGTTAAGCGCGCTCTCTTAAGCTGTTAGAGCAGGGAAATTTTAGCAGCGCTCTTACAGATAAATGTTACCGTAACAGTAACAGCAAATGTTAAGCCTTAAGTGAAAGTAAAATGCCGCACATTAAATCACAAGTAGAATTATTTGATTGAAATACATATTAAATATATGTATTTGCAAGACTTGATTTGCCTTAGGCCTGTACTGGCTGGTCTGCTTGCCTTCCCCCCCTCTCATCACTGTTATTATTGTCATTTTTATTGGCCTTCAAATTCCGTTGGAGTAATGAAAAACGTTTACGTTTGCGTTACATTTTGTGTGCTCTGTTTGTTATGGCCAAGTTCCGACAAAGTTTGACGCGCACAGCCTATAAAAACGCGTAGAGTCTCCTAAGTAACTGTGCTTATTATGTTGCCAGGAAAAGTGCTCTCCCCCCACCCGCCTGGGACTGGCGATAAACATAAAAATGCTTATAGGTTTTGATGGCATTATAAATTTATGATTGACTGACTGAAGACAGTTCAGCTGAGAGTTAAGACACAACTTCAATTTCACAGCCACAAATGTTGGGCATTGATTTAGCAAGAGTTTTATAAAAATATTCACATTTTTGGGGGAACTCCCCTAGCTGGTCGCTCAATTTGCAGCACTTTCTTATGGCCATGGCTCATTAGGAATTGCCAAAACATAAGCTGAATTATGGTGTACTCTGAACAACAATAAAAGTTCAACAAGAGTTATTATAAATATGTAAAATAATGTTGCTATTTCTGTGTGTGTATGTTTTTCAAAGGCAATTCTCACGGGGCCAAAATCTTACAGTGGAACAAAATGGACTTTGAGTATTTTAATAAATTTAATAAATTCAACGGTAGCCTTTAAATTTTATTTGTACTCCTAATTAATAATACATTTGCTGCAAAATTCAAATATTGCATATGATTTTGTAATTTATCTTCGTTTAAAGTTGGCTTCTTCTCTTATACCATTTCCAGTTAAGATTTAGAATTTATAAAAAAAGTAAAAGTTTTGCCTATATTTTTATTCCTGCACGTTTTTTTATAGAGTTTTTTTTTTTGGCAGAGCTCACCCTACGAATGTTGGCAATACTCATATATATAGTCTACATTTTTAGTCTCAAATAAAGTTTCCAAAACTGGCTCAGTGAGCAATAAAACAATTTAGCCCTAGAGTATGCCGTATGAGCGTTTTCCGGGATGCCACAAAAGAAAATCACAGCAGCAGCAGCAGCAGCAGCAGCAACATCTGAGGCATTTTCAAGATTTATGCTTCAGCCTCGAGCTACAGCCATTAAAATTGCATTTCACTTTTGGTAGCGGCTTTCTTACTCGTATTTTTTGGCCAACTTTCTGGTTTTTTATACACATATCGTATATATTTTTTACAACGCCCCGCAACTTTCTTGCCATTGTTACAATGTGCGGGGAAGCGTGTCTCGGCCGCCTGGTTATCACACAAAGTAAGTTAGCAAGGCAAAGTTATTTTTATTTTTTATATACTAGTAGATATTCTTACTGCATTGTACTGTATGTAGCCGTCGGATATATAGATTTGATAAATGCATACAGGAGCATAAGGAACTTACTTAAGCCGCAAATGTCAACAAATCAAATGTCGCAATGACCAGCAACAAAACAGGATACAGAATATCAAAATATATATATTATTTCCTTTGCCATTTGCTGAATATATCAGTGACAACAGTTTGCACCCTAAACTGCAAGATGACATTTATATACCCTGTAGTTATGCAGTTGAAATGGGGTACTACTATGAAGTATGTAGACCAGTTTTATGTATTTAATTTTCTGATAAAAGTTAAAGTCAATTTTTTTTCATGAATATGGTTTTAGTAAAGATAAAAGATCTTTAATTCATAAATTTGCTTTAAAGAACATATTTAAATTTTTTTTTTTTGTTATTTTATATATAAAAATTTGATTGTATTTTCCGATTTGATTGTAATTTTTATTTAGTTATTCGTAATTGCCAGGAAAAAGTGTCTAAAAAAGAAAATTTACGAAAAACTTTCCGGAAAAGTCCTTAGCACTGTTACAGCAATTCTCTTATAAAAGAATAAATATTTAAGAATAAAATTAAAACTAAAATAGTTTAAAAATCGCAACAAATTGACGAACAAAAACTCTGACTCAATAGGACAATTTTATTCAATATTAAAGTACAATAAAAGGATATCATCTAGTCAAGTAAGCTCGCCTATGCTATATCTGTCATAATAGGTTTTGTTGCAATTGTTGATATTGCTTTTATAGTTCTCCATATCTTTCACTTTGTATTTCTTCCGCCCCCCTCTCTCTCTCCTTTGTTAACTTTGACTGCAATATCTATTGTAATCGCATTGAAAACGTTTTTCAGTTCTTTTGTCAACTGTAAATCGTTTGACAAACACAAAACGTTTAAGTTTGCAAAGTGGAAACTAGATATTCTTATAGTCTACTTTTTGGCGTAATAGCCAAACGACCTTTGAGCTGCATTTAATATAGCAAAACTAAGCCTGACTTGGTTGACTTTGATTTGTCACTTATCAGATGATGCAGGAAATAATTTATTACTCAAGCACTTAATAATGTATTCGACTCATTTGTGTTTGTTTTGTTGAAATAGTGAATTGTGCATGATTAGCACCCACATATATATTATACTCAGATGAGTGATCTAAAGTTAATTAGAAGCATTATTTGTTACACAAAACTCGACATGTGCTTCTAAGTGCCAAGTTATAAGCATAATTACCAAGACTTTTTGGCCCAAATAATTTGTATTTACACGGCCTATGCCAGTAGGCCTCCAAGTCAATGTATTTCGTATGTTTTCATTGGTTTTTCTTTTATTCTTTTCTCTTTTTTTTTGGGCAGTGATTGATTAGCCAGCTGCTGGCCAGCTGTTGTTTATGTTTTGTAGAAAAAAAAGGTATTATGTGCATCAAATGGATAAACATTGTGCTGAAATTCTAGGAAAAATACACAGCTTTAATTCTAATATAATACTTAAAGTCTTATATATGTATAGCCAGTTAACTTAAACAGCTTTTGAGCTCCTAAAAACCTATATATATATATATATAGACACTCTCCACAAGTATGCTACTTGTTCAGTACATTTCAGTTCAGTTCAGTTGAGTTCAGTTTTGTATGCCGTTGAGCCGGCAATAATTTAATGAAATTACTAAGGGGCGCCACATAAAAAGCAAACCTAAAGCAAATACCAAAAATTATTGTTATCAGGCTAACACACACACACCCACATATACATATACACAAATGTCTGGTCGCCATTTTATGGCAGAAATTTAGAATGGAGGCCCGAAGCCTGGACCCAGCATGGTTCATATATATTTAAGTTTTATTGTTTTATGCGGCGCAGTTTTTGAGTGAGAAGCTTAAAACAAATGATTGTCATATTTGGCTCTCCATTTTGGTGATTATGTCTGATTTTCATTTAGATGATGCAACCATTCTGTCCCCTTAAAATCTTATCATTAAATAGGCTGGCCAATTGGCAGGCGTGTGTTAAATTTGATGGCCGCGTTGCGTTGCCTGATCTGTCAACAAACCATAAAAAGTTTTTTTTTTATTTTTTTTTATTTTTAATGTGTGTGGTCTTATAGCCAACAATTTTGTCAATCTGCAGCAGATGGTCGAATGTGCGGTTGTGTGTGTGTGTGTTGAGTGATTTAATAATATGATTTTATTTAATGCCTAGCGCTGCTGTGCTACTCTGATAAAGTTTTGGCTTTCATCGAAAATTTAAGCAGCCAAATAATAGGCGACCTTTTGTGTATATGAAACAGTTTAGAGTCCTTATGGGTATTTGGTGTGACAACATTTAATGGGACGAAGAATATCACAAGACATTTTAGCTCAGTTCTTTTTTAATTTTTTTTTTAAATTGTTACAAAAGTCTCTATAGTAAATGTAGACAGAAGTTGGACAGTTAAAACTATTTAGTATATTGTTCTTTTGACAATAGACAGCCAACAATCGGCTAGAAAATATTACTTAACTGTAGCATTCTTACTTTCAATTTTATATTATTTAATTAATTAGTTCTTATTCTAGTGAAACTAAAATAATACTAGAACTTATAAATTTAAACAGTGATGACTGCAAAATCAATAATATATATTTTAAAATAATTTATTATTAATATTATTTATGACTAGATATAATTTTTAATTTTTGTTTCTATTTGAATTTATATTTTTATAAAATTTATTTTTGTTTTATTTATTTATTTTAAATTTTTTTAAATGTATTTATTTTATTTATATATATATGTAGTATATTTTATTTAATATTATTTTTTTTTTTCAAAAATAATTGTTATTCCAAAAAGTCTTCAATAACTATTAGGAAATACATTTATGCCAAAAATTCTTTAGTAACTTTTATGAAAGACCAAAAAAAATTAAAACTCAGTTTTATGTGTTACAAAAGACTAAAACAATTAAAACTCATTTTTATTGAGGATTGTTGACGAATATTATAGAAGTTATTATTATCATTATTTGTTTAAAAGTCTCAAATGATAGATAATTTAAAAGTTCTTCAATAACTTTTAAAAGCCACTTGTTCGTTACGGATCCTGATGCATAATTTTTTTAAATTTTATATTTTTTTAATTGATTCTAAGCTTATGCAATATTTATGTATTTAACTTATTTTCTGGTTGATTAAATTATTTTTATAATAGTTTAGTTTGTGGTAGTTTATATCTGATCAATTATGTATTTCTTTTTAATTTTAATACAGTAAATCAAACTAATTGCATTTGATAAATATATAATATTGATTATTGTTTATAAATTCAAAAAAAAATACATTTACATATATAATAAATCCTTAACTCACATGCAGTGCTAATTGTGTGTAAACTGGCTAACAAAGTCAACGTGTTGGCTAAGTGCACTACCTAATTCCAATTAGTTGCAGGACCATTTACAAGCGAGGACCATTTTCAAGCGATCAACACTGCGTATGATTAATGTTTGTGGCCTTATTATAGGCAAACTGCAGTTTGGTAATGGCTCATAAAAATGATTTACGTTCTAGGGTTTTTTTGTCGTTGAAATTAATTGGCCATCAAGAAGAGTTCAGGTAGAGTGCGAGAGTGAGGGAAAGAGGCTTGAGTAAGCTCATCTAAAAGATTGATACAACTTTGGCTGGTTGTTAAATTGAAGCAATTAATATTTGTTGCTGTCACACGCCTCAAGGTATGCAAAATCAATTTCGCTTTATTATTTAACCCTCTTATCACGATGCCAAAAATTTTGAAAACAATTCAGTAGAAAAGCGACATTGCTCCACCCCGCGGCACAACCCCTCCAACGGAAATTCAATTCAATCGAGTTGTCTGTGGCGCCTCGACATTAAATCAAAATCACCCACTCAAGGGGGAGTGGGAGGTGGTGGAGTGGTGGGAGGCCACTCAGCGGCTGGCAAACAAACCTTTAACTTTATCAAAGGTGCTAAATTTCACAAAGTGTCGTTGGCATCTCGCGAAATCAAATGCAAACAAGTCAAGAGACACACAGAGAGAGAGAGAGTATTTTCAACGTTAGCCAAACAGACACCGCAAGCCTCTCAGTCTCCCCTCATACCCTAACATTTCAAAGTACCCTTCAGTGTGTGTGTGTGTGTGTGTGTGTGTGGGCGTAGACAGGCATAAATTTACGCTTCAAGCT
This sequence comes from Hirtodrosophila alboralis, assembly GCA_035043045.1. Classification (NCBI taxonomy): domain Eukaryota; kingdom Metazoa; phylum Arthropoda; class Insecta; order Diptera; family Drosophilidae; genus Hirtodrosophila; species Hirtodrosophila alboralis. Next base: position 306,680 of record JAWNNH010000210.1, on the reverse strand, counting down.
AGAGCTACGTGCTGTGGCACTGCCTAAAGGATTAGAGGCATTTCTGAAGCATTTCTAAGCCCAAAGGACCCCAAAATCAGGAGACGAACAATTTTATATCACTTTCGTTTTAGGGGGCGTTACGGCAGCACAGTTATTGCCAAACAAGTGAAAGTGCTGCAAGGCAACTGATTGACTTTCATATACCTCACACCTACATTTAATACCCTATCATAAGACAAAAGCAGTTGAAAATCGGTTGAATTGAAACTTTTCTGAAGACTTGACAGGTGTCGATTTATCTGTTGAATATCCACAAATAAGTGAATATCCATATAAGTAACCCAATCAGCTCTTAAGTTCGGGTATTCAAAGTGATTGTCGACAAGTGTATTGCGGTCTGAACGTTGGCATTCCTGATATCCTTTTGGCATAAAAATGTATCTAGCTCTAAAGTTGAACACTTTGCCATCAAAATAAACAGAAAATGGCATTCTAAGGGCGATATAAATAGCACTTGCAGTTAAATAAAACTGAGAATACATTTTTAAATGAAACATAACAGGAAAAAAAGGCTATATATCCTTGCAATAATCTACTAAGAAAATTTTGAATACTTTTGCATAGAATAACTCAATTTTAACCCAATTGTTCCTATGGCAGCTATATGATATGGTGTTCCGATTTTACTCATAATAATACATTCTATATTTATATAATTATACATTCTTCTGCTATATCTGTATAAATTTAATATATAATATATAATAACTACATATTTTCCACTACAGCAACAACAACAATAATAATATGGTCTATCCCCGAGATCCAGCTGATGCACACAATGAGGAACTTGCACTGGACACCACAAGCATTGCACATGTGAATGGCAATCCTGGCACATCCGTTGTTGTCACCAGCTCCAATACAAATGGCGACAACAAGCCCAATCAACGGCAGTACGAGCCGCGTGAACGTTTTATTATTACCAAAAATGTAGTTGTCATTGGATTGGCCTTTATGATACACTTCACGGCCTTTCATGGCACCTCGAATCTGCAGAGTTCGGTGAATGCGGACAAGGCATTGGGCACCACAACTCTGGCTGTCATATATGGCTCACTCATATTATCGAATATATTTCTACCCATGACAGTTATTGGGTGAGTAAATATATTAAATTAAAGGCAAAAAAGTATTTATTCCATAGAACAAGTTAAACAAACACTTGAAAGCCATTATGTTGGCACTTTATAAAATCAAAACTCTCACATCATTGCCAAATAATTGCTTCAATTCTCATTGAGCATAAAAACGTATAAATTTCTCTCAGCACGACATAAATGTTTGGCAATTGTGTGGCATTTTTATGGGTATTTTATGCAGATGTGACAGTCAAAAGACAGTCAAAAGGCAGTCGCCACTTAAAATGGCTAAAACACCCAAACGCATTTGACTGCTAAATGTCAACAGGCAGACCTTGGATTTCTATTATATTTTTTTTTTTTTTTTTGGGTGTATGTAGTCCCAATATCAATCCCTTTGCAATTTAATACCCCCCGTTTCCTCGGGTTCTTTGGCGACCATTTTGTTTTGGCTGACATTTAAACAAATCGCTAATTTATAGGGAAACATTGGTAGCGGCCCACGCATAACATTTTTTCCGACCCGTTTGACTTATTCAAGGCACGCGTGCAAGCCGATGGCACCAAAAATGCTGACCATGGCAACTTTAATCAGTTAACTTGATTTATTTAGATTTATGGCCGTCCTTGGGACTTGTGCCGGGCCTTAAGAGCAACAGCAACAACTAGACACAAACTAAACTCTTGCCACTTACTTTAATCAACAGTTGGTTCGGCTGCCGTCTGACCATGGCCTTGGCTCTGTTTGCCTATATGCCCTATATAGCTGCCCAGTTCTATCCGAGATTCGAGACGCTCATTCCGGCTGCCTTGATGGTGGGCTTTGGTGGTGGCCCATTGTGGTGCTCCAAGTGCACGTATCTGTCCACTGTGTCCGAGGCATTGACGCAGGTGCGCGGCAGCAGTTCACGCAAGGATGTCAATACAGTGAAGTTTTTTGGATTATTCTTCATCTTCTATCAAATGGCCCAGGTGTGGGGCAATCTTATATCCTCCTCTGTGCTGACATTGAGCGCAGCGCCAGTTAATGAGAGTCTGCAGTTGGAAGTGGAGCCACTGGAGGCGAGTATTAGCCGTGTGGGTGAACTGTGCGGTGCTCGCTTTTGTCCGGGTATTGGCGCTGAGGTTAATCCCAATCTGGTGCCGCCAGCACCTGAACAAATTCAGCTGCTCAATTCGATTTTTCTCATGTGTATGGCCGGAGCTGTGGTTATGATGATTTTTGGTGTTAGCTCGCTAAAACGGTAAGATAACTTTAAAATATATAATTATCTAGTTAAACCTAACTTAAACCTAATCCTTAGTTATGGTGTTAAACGCGGCGATACGGGCGATGGCATCTCTGGTCTAAAGCTGCTGACGGTGACCATCAATTTGCTACGCAAACGTCGCCAGATACTCATGCTGCCAATTACAATGTTTATTGGCCTAGAGGAGGCCTTCCTGGCCGTGGACTTTACACGTGTAAGTTGGCTTGAGGATTAGCCAAGACAAGAACCAAGGAAATTAATCTAACTTCATATTCACTACAGTCGTTTGTTGCCTGCGGTTGGGGAATCTCTAAAATAGGCTTTGCAATGATTTGTTTTGGCATTGCCAATGCAATTGCTGCAGGAATAGCTGGAGCATTGGTTGAACGTATTGGACGTGTCACATTGGCGGCAATTTGTGCAGTAATAAATCTATGCCTGTTGGCCTACATGTACAGCTGGGAGGCGCGAGAGGGAGATTATATGACATATTGTGCTTTTGCGGCAGTTTGGGGCATTTGTGATGGCGTCTGGCTGGTTGTGGTAAATGGTAAGTGAAAGCTTTCTAGTGGGAACAACATGGGAACAATAAGGTTCATAGCCGAATTGAATCGTTTTTCAATTTTGGAAAAAAAAATTAGCAGAGACATGAACACAAATTTTTGCGGCAGATTGAAAAGGCAACATTATGTTAATTCACAGCTGTTAAAAAATTCCCCTCAAATTCCCTATGAAATTTAATGCTTATTCAAGTTCCCAACCCGAGTGAGAAGTCCAAAGCTTTGTTAATTTAATTTTCCATTGCAGCTTTTTATGGCATCCTGTTTCCCAACCATTTGATTGCCGCTTATAGCAACTTCCGCTTATGGGAGAGCACTGGTTCAGTAATTGGCTACGTGATTAGCTCACAGTTGTGCACATCAACAAAATTAATAATTTTAATGTGTGTAATGCTGGTTGGCTGCGTGGGGTAAGATATTTTTATATTTTTACATTGATTAAAAACTTCGCAACAGTTATTTCTATCCTATTTTTTCGATTGAAAACTCTAATATATTTCTTCTCTATAGATATGGTCTGATTGAATATCGCGTTTGGCAAAAGCAGAAAAGCTTGGATGCCATGCTGAGTGATTAGCACGTTATGTTTGCCATTTTATTTATAGTTTTTGTGATATTGCCAACCTACAAATAAGAGCAATTAAGAACAATAAAACTAGTGCTAGAAGATAAGAATTTTATTTTGTTAATTATAAGAAAATTAAAATAATGTCAATTTTACTGTAATGCCTTCAATAAAACACAAAGTGTTTTCATATTTTTTTTTAATTATGTTGGTTTTTTATTACAATTATTTAAATATTTGTTCAGTTTTCATGATTTTGTTTCTTTTTTGTGTACCATTTTAATTTTGTAATTTAAATATTTTTTTTTGTATTTTGTATTTTGTTTTTTTTTATTTGTATTTTATTTATGCTGTGTTTTGTTTTTTTGTTTTTAAATTGCTACATAAATTTGCTTATTCTAAATTGTTAGTGCGCTGCCATACATTTCTGTTCTTGTTTGTTTTTTTTTTCTCATTTTTTGGGGATATTTCTTGATGGCCAAATGAAAATTGTTTAATTGCTAGAGTTAATAATTTGTTTAATAGGTTGTTTAAAATAAAAATACACATTAGTATACATGTTATTTTTTGTTTTTAATATAGCCAACGCATTAAATGCAAATTTTATATAATAATCATTGCCTTAAATGTAGTATAATATAATGAATTTCTTACTTATTTCTTCATTTTTGCCGTTTTGGTTTTCCGCTTAGCCATACAAGTGTTTTGTAAATGTAAATCTTTTAGGTATGAATTTCTTATAATTTTTCTGTCTTTCTATTTTCATAATTTTTAGTTTATTTTATTTTTATATTTTTTGTTTTTTTTTTTTTTTGGAATGGCACATCAATATCATTAAAATGGGCCCTAAAAACTGCACACAAGTCTGCGCCTATAGACTTAAGACTTTTAGACTACTTTTAGGCTATTTGGGATATGGTTAAGATTAGTCATAATTTTAGTCGTAAATAGTACATATTCGATTTTATAGGGGATGCTCTGACATACATAGTATATTGTAAATGCTATGACACACCTTTTTTATTTTTTACTTTACATGGCCTAAACGCTAAACGCTAAGTGTTTAAAACTATCACATAATACACACAAACTATATACAATATATTTGTTGATGTCTCTATATATACACGCCCTACTAGACCATGCCCTTGGACATCATTCGAACTGTGTTCTTGAGAGCCTGTCTCTTGTTGCAAAACCAAATTCGTATAACTTCACGCTCGTAGCCAAGCTGATGGGCCAGCCCAGTGATTTCGGTGCCTAAATTGAATTATAAATTTATATATATACATTAAAAATCTGCATATTTCGGCTATATATAACATTTTCTTCGCAACTGAAAGTTACCACTCACCCGATGGATGCGTATTCCGCTCAAAATGCGCATTCAGCAATTCCAATGCTTGTGGGGTAAAGGAAGTGCGACGTTTGCGTTTCTTGGATGGTTCCACGCCTATATAGTCTGTCAGATGATTCTGGCCCGATTTATATCGATTCCAGTGACTATAATAATATAGAAATACAGTTTAGTTTGGTTTTTGTTTTGTGTCTGGTATTTAACGGCGCGTGGAACTGCCTCCATACTCTCACCTCTCTTCGGCCTCCTTCATCCAGCGCTCCAAGACAGGCTTGATTTTCTGTGCACTCTTTGGTGTTATGTCCAGTTTCTCGAACCTATATAGATAGAGTTTTTTGGGTGTTTTAGTATTAGGACTACACTACGCTCACTCGTCTGTATGCGCTAGTTCACATAGAATTGGTATAACGTAAAAGAAACGTAACTAAAGTGCCAGGACATTGTCAAGTAGCATACTTTTTTTTTTTTCTTTTCTTTTTTTTTTTTTTTTATTACAAAAAAAACATTCAAGAATTTGTTGTTCAAAGCTGCTAAAATTGCACAATTGGCAATGCCCTGGCCAATTGAAGATGTTAGAAAAGCGCATACTGGTAAAATTAAGTAAAATCAAAAATTAAAAATAATGAGCTTAATACGATGCTCTTGCACTTTAGTTAAGTTTCTTTCACACACACACACACACACATACACACACACACATACACACACATACATGTTCTGTTGTTGAGTCGATAGTTGAGCGGCATACATCTGCGCAGCGAGTGCACTGCTTGCATTTTAGTTTTTGGCATTATGACATTTTGACATTTGACAGTCACAGCGAGCGTTGACAGCGAGCGAGTGAGACAGTGTGAGAAGAGTAGAGACAGTTGGCGATTTTTTTTTTTAAAAATAAACAAATAAAATAAATAAAATTAATTTTGCATTATTTTTTTGTACACTTGTTGAAAAAAAAAAAACAATTAACTAATTTAGCATTATGTTTGAATATAATTGAATATATTTATTTTAGTATACATATTTATTTTTTGTTATCCATAGCTTGTTCAAAATGTCCTGGCACTCTACAAATTTGTTCCAGAAATATATACATAAAACTTATTAAAATTAAAGCATTGCAAATTATTTTTTAAATAAACCAAAAAAAAAAATTATTTGTTATTTTTTAACTATTTTATTTGATTTGTAAACAATTGTAATTTTTGAATAAATTAAAAAAAATAGAATTTGTTTAAATATTCAATTTAAGCTTGAACCCCTTTTATGTTTTTTTAATGCCGTTTTTTGAAGTAATTTTAAAAAGATTTTTATCTCGTTTATTTTCTGAGCTTCTGTTGCAAAAGATAAACATTTTAATATATCTAACAAAATATTTAGTAATATTCGTATTCAACCTTTTATATAGATAACAGATAATATTAATAAGATTAAAGACTTAGACATTTTTGAAAACTGATACTAATAGCATTAGCGGGAAATAAAATATATAATAAAACAAAATATGGCTATTTTTATTATATTTTAAAATGTCTTTTTTTTTCTATTTTTTAACATTTATTACTTGAACACTATACCATATTAATATCATATTAAATTAATTTTCTAACTTAAGTTTTTTTTAATGTTTTCTATTTTAAATCTCACCTGCATATGGCACTCTGACTGTAGGCGGGTCCTTCGGTTACCGATAGAGCCTGTCCCACCTGGGTCTGGGTGAGGCCCAGCGAGAGTCGCCTCAATTTGAAAGCCTTGGCAAACTCCTTAATCTCATCCAAGTCAATGCCATCGACCACATTTGTGGTTGCCTGATTGATGGTGGGTTCATCTGGAAAATGCATTGAGTTTTGCAAAGGGTTAAAGTCAATATTGCATAACAGAGAGCGCTACTTAAACGATACTTAAGTGCTAAGCTAAAATGGCGACCAGAAAGGACACAAAATTCTAACAGGTTAAAGGTAATAACTGTCAATGGCAAATAACAACATTAATTGCCGCCGTGTTGCGGCGCTCTTAATTACAGTTAATTGCGCTAATTGCAAAATATTATTAGAGCTGTCTGTCGTAAGATACTAAATTGATAAGGAAAACCCTGGAAGACACTTAAAGTTAGTTGTTTGGTATTGGTAACAACACTTAGCTCTTGTTATGCTTGTCTATTAGGCAAAACGCGAAAACTTATTGCCTTTATCCTGCTTAATTTGTTAGCAGCTGTTAGCTGATGTCTACTCGGCACTCGGCATTGTTGTCAACGCCAAAAACTACACGTACAGAAATTTGATTTATTTATTAATGATATGCAAGCGACAACAAGGAGACGACAACGAGGACGACGAGGACGACGAGGACGACGAGGACGACGTTGAGGATGTCTCTGGCAGAAGACAGCATCATCAGAGGCAAAGCCATTCACTTGAGTGTAACTGCAGCCTGGCGCTTTAGCGGTAATTAAGATTCGCCCCAGTTACAGCCCCAATCGCATCCTTTTGCTGCATCCTTGCCAGGCCATAACTTGCTCTCCTTGTCTCAGCTTTGTTGTTGTTTGTTTGTTTTGGCTTCGAGAGTGAAATATGTCATTAAATGCGACAAACATCTTAAGTTTTTGTATGCATCAATTAGTAGTAATTAAGCTGCATATTGTCTGCAATTTGTATGCAATGTTGCTGTTGCTGTTGCTATTGAAGTACGAAGTAGCCAAAGGCAAAGTCAATCCCAAACGATCCACCAAATGCAATTGAGACTTTGTTACGTACTTACTAAAACCAGCTATAGCTCCTAATGGTTAAAAGCTGATGTCTTTGCAAAAAGGGGGAACTTGGCTCTGGCTTCTGGCTCCTGTGCTGATTGCATTTTTAATGCAACCAAAGTTTCAATTAAGCTCGTAGAGAGGTGCCTGTCTATGAGTGTATACGAGTGCCTAGTGTTGCCAGCATATATTGAGACTATTTCGGAGTTTAATGGATGCTTCTTTAAGTTCATAATTTCATAAAATATTACAGCCTGTTGTTTGGCTCTCATTAAATATTCAATCTGCTTGTCGTGTTGTTTAAAAATTTGCTTCAATTTTAAGAGAGTTTTCCATGAATTAATAGAGATAAGTTGTTCTAACCGATATAAAATCGAATATATTGTGCTTGGAATAAATACAAAAATAAAATCTTAAAATTAAGTTAACTATACTTAGATTATATTTTCATATGTCCCATATCTCTCGTTCTTTCTCGCATTTTAGCAAAACTTTTACACTAAAAATTTGTATATAAAATATTTCAAAAACATGAATTTATTTGCTTTAATTTGTGGTAAAGCGCAGGGGAGTTGTCTGGCCAAAAACAAAAAAATAAATACGTAAATAAATATTTGCTTACACAATTAGTCTGAATATTCAAGAATTCTACATACACATTCATTAAAATAATGTTGTGTTTAGGGAACATGAAATTCGAGTGGCAGGTGAATAACTGAATGGAAAATTCAAGTTGTTGATGCAATTGAAGGATGATTTGCTATTTTTATTTAGAGCAAATCCCCCAAAAATGTTCATGTGCAACGAGCGTATGAGTGATATAAGCAGAAAGTCAATTTTGGGCAACTTTTTTGAACATTAATTAACGCAATTCGACAGTAACAGCAATGAAACTTTTGGCTGCGTTTTAAATGAAAACAAACCCTAACAAGTTAGCTAGATTTTATATAATTTCCAAAAGGAAAATGCATGCCAAGTTCTCTGTAAGGGAAGAAAGGGCAATGGAATATCTGCTACTGCTTCTGGCTCCCGGTCCCTGTTCCTGCTCCTGTCGTATGTGTTGCAAAAGTTTCGCTTGTGCATTTACACGACTTCTCGGGACATGGTTCATAATTGATGCAGCCGCGAGCTGCTCGCAGAGTGCTAAACAAACTCCAGCCAAAGATTTTGCAACACGTTGCCAAAAGTTGAAAGATGTCAGCCTGAAAGTGTTAGGCAAATTAGCAACAGACTTGAAGCTGTCACGCGTCAGTGACAAGCCTAGAAATAAGGACGAAAACTTATGGAAAGGACTGTCAGATGGCATTTGCCTAAGTTGTTCAGATTAGCTGGAGAGCGCTGTTTGAAGCAAAGTGGTATAATACTATAAACTATATATATTTGTTTGACTAGATTAGAATACTGTCAGGGGCATTATTTAGGAATAATTGGAATGGTGTTTTTAATAGTTACAATAATGTTTAAGTTAGACTCTGCTGTTGGTTAAATAATTTATTTTCTAATTATACTCAAGTATTTTCACCAGGGACCATAACAATTATAATTAAAATAGGAAAAAATTAGGAGATAAACATTATTTGTTGATTTTTATCATAAAATTTAAAAATAACTCTTTTTTTGTATATTAAATAAAAAAATATTTTTCAATTGTTTTCTAACTCTTTTTTGTATATTAAAAAAAAAACTATTTTTTAATTTTTGTTATAAATTAATGTGAATATCATTGGATATAGCTACTGCATTAACAAAATTTAAAATCATTTGCAATTTGTGGCTCAATACCTTCATATGATACATAACATATCCTCAAGGGAAAAATTTTAAGGATTAAGAAATATCATTTTTCCTTGAAAGCCAATATAACAAACTAAAATATTGCATCATTACTTTTATCATAACTATAATTTAGTTGAACAAAGTATTTTTTTAAATAAGGCAAACTTTGTAGTTTCGTCTATTTGAACTGCGGTCTAAAATGGGTTAAAGAATAAAAAATAACTTTATTTTTAATTTATTTTATAAATACATAGATGAACGTTAAAAATCATTTTTAAAATAAAAATAGAAAATAAAAGTTTATCCTGTTTCCAGAATATTGCAACCTAAATTTGTAAATCTAAGATTTTCCCATTCATTTGCAGTTTTAATATTGTTAAAATTCCAACACTTATTTCAACTTAAGCTATTCTAGCTTATATTTAATATTTAGAAATATATTTTAAGAAGAAAAAGAGTCGATCTTTACTCACTCGGTGAATCCATGAGCAGGTCATTGTCGTTGTCATTGCCATTGGGCGACAGATGAGGCGGTTCGCTGCGCGAGGATGGGCTCAGCTTGAGCGGCTGCATGAGGGAACCAACTGATGTCGATGGACCCGGTATGGGTGAATCCTCACGCGGTGAGGCGGATGAGGCACGCGTGGCTGTTGCCGTCGGTGGACCCAAGGATTTTGTAATGGTCAGCTCGCCATTGGAGGCATTGAGTCTATAAAAGAATCAAGAGTTTAGAAATTTAAGAATTACATTCGAATAGAAAATCTTTACCTGTTAATGCTGCTAAGTACATTGCCCGTTGAGCTGCCTGCTGCGGCAACTGCGGCACAGTTGTTGGCTGAAACGGAGGCCACACTGGAGCCGCCACTCAAACTTGGTCCATTGCCCAGATAATCGCGCTCCAGACGCGGTGAGCTGCCCATGTTCAGGGCATGCACAGGCGGTGAATGCGTGCGAAATAGTGGAGATGAGTAGCCTCTATCATTGCTGCCGCTTGTGGCAGCTGTGGGAGCGTTTGCATTTGGGGTCACATTGCCTGCCACACGCTCATGCGGCAAATGATGCACTGATGCCGCACTACTTGGATTTGCCCTCGTGGCCGTCGCTGTGGGCGTATGCGAACGTCGATCTAAACGCTCGTGATGCTGGCTGAGATTCATGCCCGTTGAGCCCACAGAGGCACGTCCGGGACTGTGCTTGGGCGATGATCCTGTTGCACTGCGCAAACTGTGCCCAAAATGATGCCGCGCCAGGGCAGCTGAAGGCGGCAGAGCTGGCGGCGATACACTGCTGCTGCAGCTGCTCAGTTCCAGCGGCTTCAGTTCCAGTTGTGGCGCTGTCAGCTCATCCGGATGCCGCAAACTGATCTGTGGTGCAGTTGATGTTGCAGTCGAATTATGCAGATGATGATGCAAATGTGTCTGCGTCTCGGGCTTAATGTGCAGCTGCTGCTGCAACAGGAATGCTGCTGCCGGCGGTGGCGGCGGCGGTGGCTGCTTGGCTGGCAGTGCTGGACTGCCCACAGTGGGTGAACCAGCGGGCGGTGTGCGTTCCGCGGAGCGTCGCAAATCGGCGGCCAGGTGGGCATGTGGCAAGTGGCTTGCTGCAGCCGCAGCTGCTGCTGCTGCGGCTAATTGCTGCTGCTGTTGCTCACGTTCACGTTGCTGATGATTGGCAGCAGCAGCGGCAAACAGCTCCGGATGCAGCGCCGTCAGCAGCTGCTGCACGCCCGTAGAGAAGAGATTCGGTTTCAGTAAATTCGTCGGTGTTTGCGCCAATTGCGGCAAGGCTGGGGCATGCTGCAGTGCAGCCAACGGCGGGGCTAACAGTTCGCGTTGTTGTTCGCGTTGCTGTTGCTGCTGCTGCTGCTGTTGTTGCTGCTGTTGTTGCTGCTGCTGGTGCTGCTGCTGTTGTTGATAGCTAGCAAAGGCGCCGAATGCATTCGGTAGAAACTGTTCACTGGTGGGTATCTGTGGGCTCACCGGAATAGTGAGAATGGTCTGCACAGCAATGCCTACAAAAGGAAAGAAAGGATAGAAATTTTGGTAAATTTAGTTATATTTATTAAAAGACTGATAAGAATAATTTCAGGAACCGTAACAATTACATTTAAAATAGAAAAAAATTATGAGCTAAAAATTATTTGTTGATTTTTATCATAAAATGGAAAAACAACTCTTTTTTTTGTATATTAAAAATAAGATTATTTTTCAATTCTTTCTTAACTCTTTTTTGGATATTAAAAAAAAATATTTTTTAATTTCTGTTATAAAAATCATAAATAAAAACTAAATGTTAATATCTTTGGAAATAGCTACTGTATTAACAAGATTTAAAAACTTTTGCAATTTGTGGCTCAATGACTTTATATGATACATAACATATTTTTAGGAAAAAATATTAAGAATTACGGAATTTAATTTTTTCTTGAAAGCCAATATAACAAACTAAAATATTGCATCTTTACTTTTATCATAACTATAATTCAGTTGAACAAAGTATTTTATTTTAATTTTTAATCTCTTTCTCAAAAAGCAAACTTTGATACATATATAAAAATTAAGGCATTGAAAACTATTTTTTATTGCCTTAAATTACATATTTTTATTGATCTTGTACCTAAAGCAATTTAAAAAATTTAATTATGTGCCAGCACTGAGGGATAATTAAGTTCCAAAATGAGAAATACTTAAACTTATTTTTTTAATAATTTATGTAAAATATGGTGTTATTCTAAAGGCTGTAGAGCAGTTGTACAAAAAAAGGATATGTACATTTTTAATAACAAAAAAAAAATACGGCAAAAAATTATTTATTTTATTATTTATTTATTTGAAATAAAAAATTATTATTATTTTGTTATTTAAAATTAGAAATTCGAATACTATTTCAATACTAAAATTAAGTATGAGAAGTTTGCAAACTTGTTGTCATTTTTGTATTTTCTGTAAATCTCAAATGTTTTTTTTATAAATCAATATAAGTCATAAAACGTTCCTAATTTAAAAATTAACATTTTTCTCAATGTAAAAAAATATTTAATAATTAATAGCTCTTTAATGCTGTTATCCGTAAACTTTTCAGTCTAATCTGAACACATAAGTTGAGGAAATTGAAAGTTTGCCTAATCGCTTTGGGTTTAATACCCGCGGCCAAGCAACAAATTTGGCTGTATCATAAGCCAAAGTCAAGTCAAGTCAACTATGTTATTGATACCACACACACACACACAACTGAAGCTAATCCCTTATATACATACATAGATCTCTATATATAGTACTTGAACCCACCTTGCGCCGTTGGTATGAGCAGTTGGGCACCCTGTACGCCCTGCACCAGCTGCCCTGAGGCAAGTATCAGTTGTGGCATCTGAGCGCTTGCCGGCGGCGCTTGGAGCGCGGGCGGTGGCGATGCGGTTGCCGCAGCCAGCACATTGGCCAGCGTCGTCGCATTGATGGCATGAGAATGTGGTGAGCTGCTGCTGCTGGGATTATCCTGCGGCTGTTGACTGGAGGAGTTGCCGACGGAGCTGCTGCTGCTGTTGCTGCTGTTGTTGCCATTGCCCTTTGACGTCTTGTGTTTGTTGCCGTTGTGGCAGCTGCTGCTGATGTTGTTGTTGTTGTTATTGCTGGGTGAGGCACTCGTTGCTGTTGCCACTCCTGCAGCTGCTGTCGACGTTGAGTTGACTCCAACTGCTGCTGCTGCCGCTGCTGCTGCTACTCCCGCTGCTGCTGCTGCTGTTGTTGTCACAGCCTCGGCTCCAACGCTCAAATTCAATGGCGAGTTGAATACGGAGGCAGCTAAGCCCTGAAGACTTGCCAGTGCAGCTGCCGTGGCGGGATGATGATGGGAATGATGTGAGTGCGGATGTTGTTGCTGCTGCTGTTGCTGCTGTTGTTGTTGATGTTGCTGCTGTTGCTGCTGCTGTTGCAGTGTGGCCAGATTTTGTAGTTTTTGCAAATTTATCATGTCTTGCACTGTTGGTTCGAGTTGGCCATAAACAAAACACACACATACATAAAATGTTGTCATTAGTTTTTGGTGAAGCAAGTTGCAAAATTAGTAGAAATGTCAACGGTTTTGGAAGGAGACGATTTTAAGCAGCCTTAAAAGCTGCCAGCACTAATTGCTAGTTTACTCTAATGCGGGTTAGAAGTGTGTATATATATATATATCTGTGTATTAATCAGGGTTGGAAACAGGTGTTGAAATCAACTAAAGCAATTTTTAGACAGAAAAAAGAAAATACTAAAAACTAGAATTTATTTAATGGTAATTTAAATTAGAAATTGTTTTTTTTGGAATTCTATGAACTAGAAATCGTTTTAACTAAATTTCATATTATTTCTATTGTATTTTGTAGTTTGAGCTAAGTATCAAAGTTTTGGGCTTCAAAATAAATAAAATAAATGGAAAAAAAGTCGTAAAAAATAAAAAATTCTTAATTCCAATTTATTTTGAGCTAGAAGCAGTTAAAACTCTTTAATATATATGGTAAATTCTTCTGAATTTAGACGAAACAATTATTTTTGTATATTTATTCAAAATAAATAAAAAGAAAATAGCGAAAATTGTATATTTATTTTTAATAAATTTATAAAAATAAATAAAAGGAAAAGATCGAAAATTGTTTATTTATTTTTAATAAATTTATAAAAATAAATAAAAGGAAAAGATCGAAAATTGTTTATTTATATTTAATATATTTATAAAAACAAATAAAAGGAAAAGAACGAAAATTGTATATTTATTTTTAATAAATATATAAAATAAATAAAAGGAAAAGAGCGAAAATTGCATATATATTTTTAATAAACTAATAAAAATAATTAAAAAGAAAAGAGCGAAAGTTATATATTTATTTTTAATAATTGTTATGATTTTAAAAAAAAAAAAAAAACTAGTGTTTTTATTTTAAAAAAACCTAATTTGACCTCGAGCCGACTAAACTCATCTCCATTTTTAATAATTATGTAAACATAAAAAGAGGACAATAAGTAAAAATTATTAAAAAAAGAAAAGAGCGAAAATTATATTTTTTTTATAATTTCTACATATTGTTTCGTTAAGGGATAATTATAAAACTCAATTCGGGTGCCTGAATGATTTAACAAATTAAATTTTTCAAATAACTATATTTAATTGGGAATCAAATTGAAAGTTTTATAACCCGTGACAACTTAAGCTTTAATTTAATAAAATTTCAATTTAGTTTCCAACCCTGTTTTTCAAGTCAGTTTTATAATTTTTTGGCTTTCGATATGTACTCACTAGTTCCATTTAGATGTGCCGCAAATGCCTTGGCCTGTGCCTGTTCCTCCCTGCGTAGACGCAGCGCCTGCTCCGCTGTTTGGTGATCCACTTCATCCTCATCCGCATCCGCATCGATTTGCATGGGCAGGGGCGAGGCAGAGTTTGTATCGCGTTGATGATTGGCCAACGAGGCTGCCTTGGCGGCTAAATTCTTATAGAACTCCAGTTCCTTGACATGCTCCTTGGAGTCATAGCCGGAGTGGATGGAGTGCGCGGGAGAGAGCAGCGTTGGCTCCATATCATCTTCGTTGTTGTTGTTGTTGTGGTTGTGGTGCTGCTGCTGCTGCTGTTGCTGATGATGCTGTTGGTTGAGGTGGTGCTGCTGCTGGTGGTGGTGGTGGTGATGCAGGGTATGATGACCGTGGTTGCTACTGCTGGGTGAATGAATTTTGTGGCAATTGATTTCCTTGTCGTAGTCCTGCAACAGAGTATAGATAAAGATAAAGTTGATGATTAGTTAAGGATACTTTTAGGTAATTGTGACTTAAAATTTAAAAGCAAATTGAGCAACTACGCGAGCACCTATAAAATATTACGCATACGCTACGGGCGCCATAAATCACAGCAACGTCAATGAATTGAGCTCTATGATTGCATTTATTAAATTATATTTTGCGCATTTGGTAATTACATAATGCACTGAAAAGCACTGTCAATTGTTCAACATCTGTGGTGGGGCGGCTGTGATGCCCCAGGGGGTGCCAATGTTGCAATGTTTGCTGATTGGATTATTATTTAAGCGACAGTAGCAGAATTTACTCGTATTACATTACATTTTGTCAGCATTTGCGAGTTGTGTGTTCATTTGCATGTTTAAATAAATATATATATATATCACGCTGAGTGTGGGTGAGAGGGGAGAGAGGGGCGCGCTATGCAAGTTAATAAGTTAATTTAATTTTTGTTGTAATTGTCAACGCACTTTTATTGTTTGACACTTATTGTGTTTTCTCTCTGCTTCAGTGCAGGATTGTGGCAATTTATGCAAATTTAATTGGTTGCAATTGCAAATTTATGTGGGTGTGTGTGTGTGTGTTGAATGTGGGTGGAAAAATTCGAGAGGTAAAGGGTGAATTTAGAAAAAATATTAAATTTTATATATTTGGAGATTTTTCTTACAATTCAATAAATGAAGGTCTATACCTATAGCTGCTATATTAGATCAATAAAAACTCTAAAAAAAATATAATAAAATAAAGAATTAATTGCAAAAATATTTAATAATTCTAAACTTAAACCCAAAGTGCAAATTTAAAGCACAATCTCTACACATTTTAAGCTTTTGCAAATTAAAGTAGCAACTTGCCTCTGCGCTAAATAAATTGCCATAGAGAAAAATATTTAAAAAGAGAAAAAAATAGGAGAAAGGTAAACCAATATAATTATTGGCAATTAATGCTGGCGACGCTCTCTCTAAATGTGCTGCAAGCCAGGCCAGAACAGGAGCTTGAACGAGTCCTTTGGCTCAGTAGGAGAGAGGGGATGGGAGAGTTGTATATTAATGCCAGGGCGTTGAAGTTGCCTAAGTGCGGGTTGTTGGCATCTCCGGCGTCGTGGGCCGCGACGTGCCCCGGCCAGAGCTTCAATTAAATTTTATTTGCATAGGAAATTAACATAATTGTAGTGCAAAAATAACAACCCAAAAAACAAAAAAAAAAAACAAAAATTCTATAGGAAAACCCAAGGAAAAAAGCAATAAAAATAAGCAGCGAACGTGACAGTATAAAAAAAAGAAAAGTGTTAAATGTGTTTGGTATAAATGCAAATAGAAATGTGTTGGCAAGTGCGGTAATTAAATGAATTTTTATGGAAGTGTTAAATGCTCATTGAACCAATGGCAACAAAATTGAATGAATGTTTGTAATGTGATTAAATATATATAAACGCAAAGGATAACTAGTTTTGAAAACAAAAAAATAAACTTAAACTTTAAAATTACGTTCTGCTGCCATATATGTACAAAGTCGAACTATAACAACGCCATTTGCCATGTGGCAGGACATTAATTAAACGTTTGATAAATTTCATTGCCGCGTGCTAAAACTACATTAAAAAATTGACATTTATTGACGCCGGCAATGGCAAAAAACAAACATCGACAACTACTTAAGCAGCTGTTAGTCAGGTCAGGACGAAAAATTCATTAAAAACCAGGAGCTGCTGCAGTTGATACTCGTGCTACACAAACAGGACACCCGGTGGAGGACAAGCAAGTTAATGCCATTGAACAGCAAATCGAACTAAATTTATGACACATAGCAAAACGAGTGTGGGGTAAAAAAATAGTAAAAAATACAACAAAAAAAAATATATAGAAAAAAAATCGAGTTGAAAAGCAGGCAACGTAAATGTCCTGTGTGCAAGTCCTTTATGCAAACAGGCGGCAAACAGACGGCAATCGCCGACGACGCTGACAGTTCCTATATGCCATATAGTTGGTTCTGGACTTGGAGCTGGAGCTGCGACTGGACCTGGTGCTGATGCACTGATGTGCAATGAATTAACTTTTCAACATATTTACACACGCTCAATTGAATGGCGGCATCCACATGGACGCTGCTGCCACTATGTGGCAGTGGCAAGCTCTGTCGCTTGCGGCAACAAAGTTGAAGAACAGAACGGGGCTTATAATGAGGCGCTGACGGTGTCTATTGTTGCCGTTTGTAGCTGAGCAGTTTTGCAAATGAGCGGAAATTAAAAACTGATTTAGTATGAAGGCTGACAGGGGAGGGGAAATAAGTGTGAAGTAAAGTAGAGCGGTATAAGCAGATGAATGCAGAGATATCAAAAAGCATAACTTAAGTAGAATAAAATATAAATTAATTCTCATTTTAATTTTTAATACTGCGCCTGCTCAACACAGATTTCTTTAAGCCAAGTATCAGGTTAGTTTTCGATAATTATAAATTTTCCATAATTTCTGATGATGTAATTCTTAATGAGGATTTTAATTTAATATTTTATTTGGAGTTAACATTTATATTCTTTGTTTGTGGGGTACTTTGCGTCAATTTCGATATGATAAATTTATTTATGAAAGCATGAAAGTGTTTTTTTCCTTTTTTGTTGAATTATTTAATTTTTTTTATTAGGCCTACAATTTTATTATAATTTTTATGGTTATAAATTAAATTTAGTAAAGTTAATAGAGAAATGTTTAATTTATGTTTTTAAAACATATGCTTATTCAAGCTCATTAACTTTATTTAAGGGTTAACTAAATTTCCCTTAAAGTGTTATCAAAAATGCAATGTAAAAATTTATAAAAGACAAGTTTTGTATTTTAGCTGTTGTCAAGCAGGCTAACAAATTAATGCTTACAATTATGCAACTTTACACAAACTCTCTATAAATTTCCTTGAATGATTTTTAACTTTGTGCAATTTTACAATTTCAAGGCGAACATCTAGAATATACATTGAAGTACGAACTGGTGGCAAACCAATCGGCTGTCTCCTCACGTTAATATCTCAGTTTCGATGCGGCCCAACGTATGCAATACAAATACTTATATAAGGTAGCACGCCAAATTTATAGCCATGCCACTTGTGCCAAGTCCTGGACAGTCCAGGACAACAGTGGGCAGCATCAGGAGCACACATATGTACATGTATATTCCAGTGAACCCATCAGCACCTCAAACCCCTTGCCAAACGCCCACTTGAAGCCGCCGAACGTTGAATGTCCAACAACTTTTACTTTTTTTTATTTTTTGCGACGCCGTCAAATAAAAATAAGTCAAAAAATAGAAAATGAATTGAATTATTGCAAAGAGCGCGAGTTGGGCCTCCCCCCCCCGCCATATGAGATGTAGGAAAAGGTAGTCATTTGAATTGAGGATGGAGGGGTGAAGGGAGGGTGGGGGATGCTGGGCACTTGACAGCCCCAATGATAAGCAAAAGCCCCGGCGAGAAATGAAAATGCGATGGCGGCGACTGCGACTGCGATGGAAACGCCGCTTTTTTCTGTTGTTCTTATTATGCGCCGGGGCACTTTTTCCACTGTGTGTATTGAGGCTGTTGCGTTTCTTGTTTTGTCTACCGTATAACAGCGCATTTGCTAGGGTATATGGTTTAAAAAAAATGTGCACTGAGTTGATGTGAATACAAGCCAATTTCGGAATTGTTTCTTTTTTTTATAAAATAATTTATTTGGATGGCAGTTTTAGTGACTCGCTTTTTAAACAAATTTAATTATTATATTAAAGTTTAGGCCAAATTTTAGACAATGGGAAAAAGTTGGAAATTATGGCAAAAATTCAATTTTTTATTGTATTCTATATTTTGAATATTTTTTTAATTTTCTAAATTGCAATGTTAGAGTAAAAAGTATTTTTTTTAATTTTGCAAAACACCATTAATATTTAGAGTTATTTGAAGAATTAAATTGAATCTATATAAGTCTAGCTAAAATTCGTGTTCAATTTTAAAGCTTTAGCTATATATTTAGAGTTTATGCCAAAAATTCGAGCTTTTTTGCAAATTAATTAATTAAAACAAGTTCAGTACAATTTTTAAATTATTTTCAAAGAATTTATACTTAAAATATCCATGAAGAATTGGAACTTTTTACCATTTAAAATCATGTTACAATCGAGGCTAATATTTATTCAATATTTATAAATTAGAATCTCAATTTCTTATGAATATTAAATTGTTTCTAGGAAATTAATACACAAAATATTTATTATATTTAAAATCATGTTGCAATCTAGGCAAATAAATAATATATATTTATTAATTAGATTCTCAGCTTCTTATATTAATTCAAGCTACTCTTTGCACTTTCTTAATTCTCTAAAATACTCTACATTTTACAGAATATCTCCGAATCGATCATACACAAGTTTATAGCTTGCTTGGTTCATTGCATGCTTTTGAGCGCGACGCCGAATGCGAAATTATAATTCACACATGCGACCAGGACGAAGGACTTGTGGCAGCAGCAGCAGGGGCGAAAGTTTGTGGTGCTGGCGTTCCTCTTTTGGGTGTCTGAGTGTTTTGTTGGAGGTTTGGTGGGGGTTATTGGAGTGTTGCAGCTTGGGGTTTGGGGCTGCTTGGCCATTTGGCCATTTGCAGGGTGCGCGTTCCCGTCGCCTGTTAAAAAATGCAATTGCCAAAAAGTAGCCAACAAAAAAAAAAGAAAAAAAAAAGAAAGAAAGCAGCTGCGTCGACTGCGCTGCTTGTTTGCTTTAATTGCAAATGGCATTTTTTGGGGCGCGCGCGTTACAAGCTGACCAACAAGCAACCGGGGAGCCTTTCTGCAACTCCTACCCCCAACTACACCCCTGCCCTAGCAGCACATTGTATGGGGACATGCATTTGCGAAGCAAAGGGGGTTTTTTTTATACAGGCTCATAAATTGTCGAAAAATATTTGACTTGTTCTATTTTTGGTCGCCTGCGCCTGCTGTGGCCAACAATATGCTATATGCTTTCTGGCCAGGTTTCCCACCCCCCACCACACTTTGTTCGTGGTGCATGCAAACATTTTTGGTAGCTGCAGCTACTCCCCCTCCCTTCGGTCTTGCCTCTGCCTCGGCCTCGGCCATGTCGGTAGCTGAATGCACTTTTGCATATTTAATGTTTTGTTTAATGCAAATGTACATAATTTCATCAGAGAACATGCAAGTGTGTGTGTGTGTGTGTATACATACATATTTGTGTTTGTGTATAGTTTTCTTTTATTTCTACTTTTGGGCATGTTAAGTCGCCGAGAGATGTGAAAATATTTTTCAATTAATATTTATGTTGCTTTATATGCCTGAATTGTTAATGCCCAAGCATCAAATGGAACAAAATGTTATATGGGCATATTTGTGTCCTGCCCTCCAATCTCCCAAGTATTGAACATTTGTGGGCGTTCTGGCTTTGCACCTGGGCGTGGTCAGGCATCGACATCGACAATGTCATGGTTATACAGAGATGTTGCACAGTTGCAAACATAAGTTTAGACAATTGTGTTTGATCTATGTGGGGTTCAATGGACTGTGCAGTCCATAAGATGACAATAAAGATATGTATATTTAAATTCGAATCGAATTTTTGTGGTAAATAAAATGGAATGTTTATGTGAATAAGTAAAAAATTGTGAAACAAATTGTTGGCTAGTTTTTTCTAGCAGTTGATAAATAATTTTATTTTATTTACAGAATTGAAGAGTTTATGTTTATAAACGAATTAGATTCTCTGCTTAGAGAGAAAAATTAATTATTGATGAGTATAATAATAAATAATGAAAATAAACTCAAATACAATTTTTAATTTAATATTTATTCAATTAATTTTATTTTACAAGCAAAAACTTATATGTATATATAGTGACTGGTAATTTTATTTTATGTTTTCTTTTGTTTAACTTTTTATTTTTTTTGAATATTATATTTTGTTTATTCGTATTTTATTTATAGAGTCGAAAAGACTGGTTATTTTATTTTATTTATTTTATTTTTTTAATACTTTATTTACTTGAAAATTATTTCATTTTTCATTTTTTTATTTTATAACTTTCGTATTTTATTTATACAGTAAAAGAGACTGATAATTTTAATTTTTTTTATGTTTATTATTTTTTTTAAATATTATTTATTGTTTTTTTTTATTTTATAACTTTCTTATATTTTTTATACAGTCTAAGGCCCAGAATCTACAATTATTATTATTAAATACTTTGTTTAGTTTGTTAAATTAAATAAATAAATAAATATGTTATTTACTTTATTTAAAAATACAACTCTAAATCTCAAACGTACAGGCGTTTCACATCATTGTTTCTACACCCATTTTGTTTTAAAGTTATTGCCGCTTATAATTCTCAACTGGTTTTAGGCGATAACTTAATGACACGCCTATCTATATTGTTGTGTTCTTTGAGAATATTCATTTTAAGGGCTGCGTTTGCAGCTGGAATAGTTCCTCCAAACTTTCTTATTTTCTGATATATTGAACTTATTTTTACAGCATTTTAGTTATGTTGGCTAATAAGTATCTCTAGTATGGTCTGAGCCCAATATATGAGCGATATGAGAGCAGAGCAAGATACGACAACATCTTTTCTCTTGGTAAAATTTACCTGAGCTGACTTTCCTTCAGACAGGACACAAAAAAATAAAAAGCAATGTTCAGCCTAAATAGTTGCGTAAATTTAGCGTCTGAAATTAAGTTTACTATCTATCAATACATTTAATCACTACTCCTGGTTCCATTGCTAATCACTGCAAATTGTAAATTTACCCAACACTCTCTTTACATTGACCAAATCCAATGACCTGCAGCGTCAACCAAACAAACAAATAAAACCGAAAAAAATATAAATTGACACAAAAATAAAAAAATGGGGGGGAAAAGGCAAACAAATAAAAAAGTATGCCGCCATTTGCAATAGCCGAGCGATTTCTTGCGCAATTTCCTCGGCATACAGTGTGAATAAAAATTTAAGCTTCACTTGCAGCCAAACCAAATAAGGTACAAGCGACATTGCAGCCGAAATCCATTTCCTACCTCCCTACCTACCCTCCCCCCACCCACATATTTACCACCTGCCCCCCTGTGCAGCCCAATCAGCCACATAACAAACAAAAGCTGCAAGCTGCAGACATTGCAATTTTCACGAGCATTTGACCGGTTCTCTATATACAGGCACATACGAATATATATATAGCCATATAACGCCTATATATATACATATATTCTATATAGGATCACAGAGGTAGGTGGTGGCGGGGGGGCTCGCAGCTGACAGTCGCATGGCGAATGGCCAAACGAAAACAAAAAAGCGTGCAAAACAACAGCGAAACACAAAAACCAAAACAAAAATGTGTAAAAAATAATGGGAGAAATCTGGTGGAGAGAGCGCACATCGCATAAAAATGGAACAAAACACAGCTGTGTGGCAAGAGTGACAAGAGAAATTGTGGATGCGGGTGGACATACCACACACACACACACTCTCTCTCTCTCTCTTTCTACTGTTGCCCGAGTCCAGTCGATGGGCCCATCAACAGGGACATCAATGGGCGCGCCACTCAATCAACCCCACGCAGTCAGGAATTTTTTGTGCCGTGGCAGCAGAGCAGTGGGCTTAAGGAGTGTTGAGAGGATGGGGGGTTGGGGTGGTACTCTTCTGGCTGCTGCTGCTTGACAACAATGAAGGCCAAGTATTGTCCAGGCAGCGGCAGCCCAAACTCCGGCAGACCCAATTTTTTTGTCCTTTTTACTATATATATTTTTTATGCGCCGCTTCATTTAATTTTTTTTTCCTTCTCGCTGCCTTTCTCCCACTCGCTTTCTCTCTCTTTCTCTTGCTGCTGCTGGCCAATTTTTTATATTTTTTTTTTTATATTTTCTGAGCGCCCAGTTTGCCTGCTACAACTTTCTGACTGCTTGGTCGCTGGTCAGCCGCAGTTATTCTTGGGCCCCTTCTGTACTCGTCCGCTGGTCAAATAAATGCAATTTGTGCACCGCGCACCCCGCTGAACCCCCTCCGGGCTGCTTTGTCGGCTCAGGATAACGGCAACGCCCTCAACGCGTTGCGTATATGAAAAACTTTTGCTTGCTTTTCACTTTTGGCGGCACATTTCTTTTTTGTTGCCGGCCCAAAATAAAAGTAAAAGTTGGCCAATACATACGCACACCCTCTCCTCAAACAGCTTGCCACCTTCTTTTGCTGGTCAGTTGTGCTGTTGCTGCCACCTTTGCCTCAGCCTGCGACATTTCTTTCATTTTGGGCGTCTGTCGCGGCATTTATTGCCACGCTGAAGCCCCGGGGGTTCGCTTCGCTTGACTCTGCTGCTCATTTGCATCAAATTTTTAATTGGAATTGGTGCCGTATAGCAGATACAACACAGTAGATAAAGAGACAAATAGATATAGCGAGTTAGAGACAGAGAGAATGGGCATTAAGCCAGAAGCGGCTTAGAAACATTGATTGGCTTTTGCTGCGCCTATTGGCTAGGCAATGCTTTTTTTGATTGCCTGACGAGCATAACGCATACGCCGCGTGTGTCTGGGAAAAAAAACTGAAAGGATTATTATTTGAAGTTTCTAGAGTGAGGGTTATAGTGTTGTTTAGACAGAGTGCTAGTTGTGTACTTCTCTTACCTTTTGAATATAAATTTTTGGGGGCTGAGTGGGGTATATTTTGATACCTATGAAATTCAAGCCCACGTTAATATACCTTTTGGCAATGATATCTCAATAACTGAGATGAAAAGCAACTTAGAAGAAAGTTAATTTTAAGCGGAGAGTAGACGACTGTCTGTGGAGAACAAAGCTTACAAAGTCCCAGGATATAATTATTTATATTTTACAATTACAAAATAAATTTTAAAAAATCTACTATATAAGTAATATTTTTACAACATCGCAGAATATAATTATTTATATTTTACAATTACAAAATATATTTAAAAAAAAAATCCCATATATAAGTTATATTTTTAGAACGTCGAAAAATATAATTATTTATATTTTACAATTATATAATAAATAAAAAAATAATTCCAAACATAAGTAATATCCTCAAAAAGTAAGAGCACTATAATTTAATAGATTTCTATGCTTCTGTGTCGTTTTTAGCTTCTGTTCTCTGTCATATCGATAAACGTTATCTATATTGATAGATATACAGCCTCATTTTTAGCTTAAGCCCATAAATTCTTCAGCTACTTAGTATATTTTAACCTTAGCCCCTTTATTGTCTGCCACTTCTACTAAGTACTTTTATATTTTCATTTTTTCTAGCAATATATATTTGCATTAAGCCTATTACTGAGTTCTTCACATTTAGTATAGTCAACAGCAGTGTTACTCCCAGCACCCTGTTCTGCTCATTTCTTTTGACCTCTACCCTCTTACCTCGCAGTTGAATGATTTTAACCCCTTTACCTCTTCACTTGGCTGCTGCTTTGTCACCTTTAGCGTCAGGCTGGAAATTCTTTTTTTTATTCCTAACGGTTTGCCAATGCTCTGGCATCACTCAACTGCAGGTTTTATCCCAGTCCACTTGCAACCAATCTCCCAGCCAACTACCTGCACCAACCCCTTCTACCCCCAACAACTTGTGCTCGTTGACTGCTTCTGTTATTTTTAACAATTTTTTCGAACACAATTTTTGTTTACTTTTTAGCAGTGTATTTCACCCCTGCAACCATCACCCTTTGCTGCAGCTTGACTGCCGTTATGTTTGTTGTTTGTCTGTTACTTTCTTTTACTTCTTGTTGTTGTTTATTGTTGTTTGTTGTTGCTTTTTGTCATTGTTGCTGCTGCGTTATTTTTATTTTAGGCGGCCGTTGAGAAAACACGAAAGCTTTGCATTTTTATGCAATTTTTTGTGGCACACACATGTGTGTTATTGGGTGTGTGTGTGTGTTTGTGTGTGTGTATTGCTCTACGCTTTTCTCTACACTTCTCATTCGCTGTTGAGGCTGCGTTTTTATCAAGAAAACGAAAAAGTAGCATTTGTGCGGCTGCTGCTGATTGGTCCTGTTACCCAAAGCTCTTGCCACCACCCTTACCCCACCACTATCCCTACCCCCTGCCCCACATATACCACAACGACAACAGCAGCAGCAGCAGCAACATTTTTTTGTTTTAGCCGTAGAGCAACACACCCGTTTTATTGTCCATTGTCTCTGTCGCACACGAATTGCGTTTGGTTTGAGGGGTTAAAGGGCTGCGGGGTAGGGTAGGGTGGCAGTGTTGCAGGTCTTAGCACCAGAGGCTGCTTCATTATATTGCCTCCTGTAACCAGCGATTGGTTTGAAAGCATTCAGAAGAATGCAATTGAACAGATGAAATGATAAGTTAAACTATGCGAAATGTAAATGTTTAGCATTTTGCAGGTCAATTTTGAATGCGCATTTTTATTTTGATCGGAACAATAAGATTAAAACCTACAACTTCTTAAATAAATTTCCATTGGTTCTGAAATCTTTTACACAGTTATATTTTATCTTATTAGAGCAGAGCACAATTTTTACTGTAAAATAATCAATTTTTTATTAAGTTGGCAAAGTAAATATTAAATAATTAACTTATAACTCTAAAAAAATTCCTTAAAATAAATTCAGATTCCTCCCTTATTTCAAAATTTTCCTTTTTCTAATATGGACAATTTGTACTGTAACATAATCAATTTTTTATTAAGTTAGTAAAATAAAAATCCAATAATTAACTTAAAAAAATAAATTAAAATAAATTCCCTTTACTCCCTTGAAATAAATTTCATATTTTGTTATTAGAGCATAGAACGATTTATATTGTAATATAATTAGTTATTAAGTTAATAAATATCAACTTATTAACTTATAACTCTAAGAAAAAAAATAAAATAAATTCTTATTCCTCATTAGGACTTAATTTCACATTGTAGCCTGTAGCCTGTTTTTGGTAACAGAAAAGTGATAAGCCCCTTAAATATCACTGTATAAATAATTAAAAATTTATAAATCATAATATTTTTTTTATTACAACACATAATAAATAATTATGTATTTAAGTCCATATCTTTTTTTTTACAATTTTCTAAACCAATCCTTGGTCTTGCTTTCCTTTTAACTATTGAGCAACAAAATGTAATTACTTTGCGTTGCATATTTGCATTGTGTCTCATGTTAGACTTTCGTTACACTCTTCCCTTCCTGCAACCATATTTTAACAGCCTTCGCGTCAACCACATGACGCTACAACACTTTAAAATTAATATTCCTATTTTTCAATTACAACTGACACTTGTCTATGGCAGCCGGGCCCAAATCCCAAGCCCCTAACACCCCCTCCAACTCTGGCCTTCGCATAGAGCCTACCAGGAGACGGTCACATGAGTTGCAATTGTTGCTAGTCGGACTTCCTCGTCGTCATCGTCATCGTCATCATATCGTTGTGGATGTGAATGGCACACACCCAATGTAAAATGTCATTACCGTTGACATAAATGAATAGCTGCATTCATTGCATTTGGCAGTGGTGGTGGTTGCAGTGTTGCAGAGTGTTGCAAAACAAGATTGCCACCAGCCCGGGTGCGACACGAGCTCTGCATTAGTTTGTTGTAATTTTTGCATTAGCGATTAGTTAATTAAAGCCAAGTACCAAGGTACCGGGCCCATATGCGCATTGTGTAATTCAAATGCAGAACAGATAAATTGTGGGCTATCTTGAAGTGTTTATCGAAGTGAGCTAAATGAGCTAGTAACTGCACATAAATGTGCGATTTAATGATAAAACTGTACACGTTAAATAATAGTTAATGTTTGTGCTGAACATACCATTAAATGCCATAAATACAATTTGAATTAGTCAAGCTGCATTTTTAATTAACATATGATTAAATGTCAATGCTGAATTGAATATAGTAAATAATAAAATAAAATAAATTGATTTTTTATTCAGAAAACGGGTTTATTTTATATTTTTATTCAAAAGTTAATTGAAATGTTAAAAATTCTTGTATCCTAAAGATTTGAGAGGCAATTAACATGTAAAATAGCTCGCAGATTCCGAAAATAAAATTTAAAAAAATTGGAAAAGGTTGACTTTTAAAACAGTATGCTTTGGTTAACTGAAAATAACTGCAAACATAATTTAATGATATTTAAAAAATCTATATTTTTAATTAATAATAAAATTGCCCAACAACTTGCTATTAAACATTTTTAAATTAGATAATTCGTTTAGAAGTTATTTAAGATTGAAATTAAAATTTTGCATAAAAAAGTGTCTATTTTAAAAAAAGCTAATTTTTATTTAGCATTTTTTTTATTATTTAGATATTCAAAAATATAGGTTTTATTTTATAATCTCAAAAACGGCCCCGGCAACCTATTTTTTTTAACCGAATCAGCGACTTATTTTGCACATATATTGACACTCAAATGTGCGGGATACAAAATGTTGATTGTTAAATATTTTTTTTTTGATTTTATTTATTTTTTAACACTACATAAGCTCATTAAATACTCGCAATAATTTTTAAGTTACTTTATAATATGCAAATGAAATCAGAGCATTTTCTTTTTAATTTAATGTAAGTATATGCTTACTATTAAAACTTTAAACAATGTTGAGCTGCAAATGAGCCACTGCTGGCCATCAACAGCATTACTGTTTACCCTCTCCCCTATTTATTTTAGATTTTCTACCCACATTGCACATTTAACCCTAATGTTGTCTAAGCTTTTGCCAGCCAGAACTGACCAGCATATGGATAGACAAAAAACGTGCGCCTCATATAACATTTCTAATTAAAATTTTGTACAGCCCCCGAAAAAGGTTATTAACATATTTGCCATAACATTGGCCCATTTGGTCGTCCTGCCTCCCCCCCACCCTGGAGCCTTAGGTCTCTGTGTCTGTGTTATTTGCCAGCACATTTGTCCCAAGCTGTTGGCCCATTAGTTGGCATGCAATCGAGCAAAACCATGAGCTGCTGCCCAACGCTCCAGTTCAACTAAGTAGGAAAGTTCTATAACCAGATTTCCAATGTAAACATAGTGTGAGGCAGAGAGAGACAGAGAGAGTGAGTAAGATAGAGGGCTTGTGCGACAAGGAGGGGTATAGGTGGCGACATGCATGCATGCATGGGCGCCTAAGTAGCTGCGCTGTCTTCATTAAAAAGCGTACCCCTCCCCGCCCCTAAATCCAAGCCAAACCCAGACCTAGAATCATGTAACGTTAGAAGTTGCA
Source organism: Hirtodrosophila alboralis (assembly GCA_035043045.1). Taxonomy (NCBI): domain Eukaryota; kingdom Metazoa; phylum Arthropoda; class Insecta; order Diptera; family Drosophilidae; genus Hirtodrosophila; species Hirtodrosophila alboralis. The sequence continues at coordinate 278,317 of JAWNNH010000210.1, read as the reverse complement.
ACAACAAATCGAGCTTCATTCCTAATTTAAATGCAAATGAGATTCATTTGCCGTCGTTAAACGGGGGGAGCAGGGCTGGGCCCTGGGCTCGGTCAAAGCCGCAAGAGGAGCACTCATTACCCCTAAAAGCTGAAAAGCAACCTTAGTTTTTGCGAGTCGCCTACCTTGAAACTCAGCTCACAGTTGGCTCTGTGTTTTCTTTTGATGGGGTGCTGGACAGCCAGCCTACGTGCCCCAACTGCCTAACCCCCTTCTGGTTGCAGCTACATTTATGCAAGTAGCTTAAATGGCTACAAAATGCGTTGCTTCGGCGAGATTTGTTGCATACATTAGGGCTAGCCGACTGCTGGCAGCGCCTAGGCGCAACTTAAGCCCAACAATGCGACTGAATGTGGCAGCAGACATTGCCAGAGACTGTCAGACTTTCTGCCTGCCACTGGCAATCATGTCTGCCGCCCTAGACTACTGTGTATACCTGCGTGTTCTGTTCAGGTGTCATGCCGCCGCCCACCTCCTGCTGACTGCAAATATAATCAGCCTGAAAATATGCTATGCTTTTTGGATTTCTTGATTAGTGCTTCTACTGCTGCTGCTGCTGCTGGCATTCACTGCAAGGATTTTGGGCATTTGGTGCCTTCGTGGATCTCTAGTTGTGACTGCAACTGCATTTACAAAGCAACAACTGGAGGGGGTTGAGGGTGCTACCAACCGCAATGCACGGAAATGCATTTGGTGTGTAGGCTGAACAAAGGACATTGTCTACTTGGTATTGGACTGTAATTAGCACTGGTAGCTTAGCTTAGGCATCAGCCGATTTATTTTAGTATTTGCACGTTTAAGTATGCATAGAATTAAGGATTTTGCAAAAGACTACTGTATATTGATTATTTTTGGATATTTTAGAGTAGAAATGGGGCAAAAGTTCAAAAACAGGACTTAGTTATTCCTTATTCCTTAATTTGTATATAAATATAAAATTTTTTAAGAATTTATACACTTGTATATAGTCTTTCATATATTTTAGTTAATGTATATTTTATTTTTTGTCAATTTTATCTCTTAATATTACTTTGTAGCTTCAATTCTCTAAATTATGATTTTTTACCAGAACGCAATTTATATACAATTTATTAAAGCTGTTATATAAAAGTTAATAGTGTACTTGCCTAAATAAAATTAAAAAAATTAGCTAAAATTCAGCAAAGAGTAAAATAAATAAATTTAAAAAAAAAGCACAAGTTTTCATTATTTTCTTGAAAGAAATTCTATTGTAAATAATATAATATAATGTAAGTAACTACAAATTCGAGTTATCTGAACTTTGATTATTATATTATAGAAATACTTAGTACAGCAAGATCATTATTTATTGCAAGAATATTCCATCATTTCAATTGCAATTTCCGACACTTTTCCCGGAAATATCTTCTTAAAAAAATATACAAAATTAATAGTTAATACATTTATATCTCCTCAAAAACTATTCACTATCTTTTGTAATTTATCTCAAGGTAAATTTTCTTTTTATGTGCAGTTAAAGGATTTATTTTGTTAGCAAATATATGTACAAAATGCCTGCAAGTAAGTATATAGATAAATTTATTACTCATGCGCCCCGTTGCACAGAGCACCAATCAATATGCAAGCCATCAAATATTTAAACTAAAAGTGCAAAATAACAAAAATGGCTGCGAAAATTTAACACACAACATCACAGAGTGTGTGAGTGTGTGTGTGTGTGTGAAAGAGATAGAGCAAATGCAGTCAGACACAATGACAAAAGTCTTCTAATTGAGTGTAATTGCATATGAGAGACAAAGACACTATATTCGAGAGAGAGAGAGAGAGAGAGAGAGCTGAAGAGAGAGAGTGATAGAGCGATTGTGTGAGCTAGATAGACAAGTGGATAAAGACGGATTCAGCAGCAACTGTAGAATATGCAACAAAACCCAAAAATGAAGCCCTTCCTTTGTGGTCAAAATGCATTTCCAGTTATGAATATATATATATATATACACACACACATTTATATACTCATATATAACATATATACATATATATATATATCTTGTTGATTTTTGAAATTATCAAGCCTTCAGACAGGGTTTGAGTTTTTTTTGTGGGTGCTGCCATATGCTTGTGGCCATATTTTGAATGAATTATTAAATGCTTTGTAATTTATTTGATTGTGATTGTGTTTACTGCAATGCATAGCTATATATACATACAAATGTGTGTGTGTGTGTGTGTTGAGTCATGTATTTATTGCACTTAACTGTTTAGGGTTATATATATGCTACAAGAAAACCTCTTTGCCACATTTTCTTCTCTTGTTGAAATCTTATGCATTTGTCATGAATTTGAAATATTTTTGGTTCGTTGAATGGTTTGTAAGCTCTCCAATGACAACTAACTATGTGTGTGTGTGTATGGGTGTGTGTGTGTGTGTGTATGGGTGTGTGTGTGTCCATATAACTGCATTTGTTGATGAACGTAATGCAGATAGTTTGTATGTAGTAATTTGTGTAACTTTACATTTGGATTTTTGTGTGTTGGTTTTTTGTATTGCAGCAAATTTTATTGATCAATATTTTAGTTTAGACATTAGTTAGCCGGTTTAAGATAGTATATATACTGCAATAAAACTGAGCTTAGATAATTCAGAATATAAATGTGTAAAATGCAAATTAAAACGCAACTGAAACTTGATATTTGATTGCAGTTTATTAAGCTTACCAATTTGCGACATTATAACATTTTTGTGCTTAATTATCGCTGCAAAATTTATTCAAATTATTCAATTCTAATTGTAGAAAGAATTGCAACTTTGTAAAAAGCAAGTAAACTGGTTAATTATATTAACTTTTAGCTGTCTGCACTTAAGGCAAATTTTTATCTATATAAAAAATTTTAAAATAGTTTTTAATTTTATTTGAATACCCAACATTATTAATTTACCTAAACCTCGCTCTATTTTAAGTTTTAAGCAAGTTTTGAAGTAAATTTATTTGAGCATAAATGAATTAAGATCTTAGTCGCCATTTTGTCTTAAATAAGAGACAGGATACACACACACACACACATACGTGCTGGCAAATATAATTAGATTGCATTATGTAAGTGTTGCCTAGGCGGCCAGTGAATCCCATTCTACACACACACACACACACACACACACACTGCCACACCCACTGCCCACAGTCTTAACCCTTACCCGAGGCAATTTCAATAAAATTCTGTGTTAGTCTGGGGGGGCCAAAACTAAACCCAAAAAGCAGTCAAATGTCTCAGACACAAACCACAGCGATGTCTCGTCCTGGCATTATGCCTTGTCCAACACACACACTAACCACCACCACCCCCTGCCTTGTTCTTTACGTCTATGAGCTCTTGGATTTGGCCAAGGCAATGGCCTTTCAAAATTTTCGAATTTACGTAAATTTAACTTTCTTGAAATACACTTAACTGTAAAATTAATTATAAAAGGCAATTGTGTATGCCTGTGTATGTGAGTGTGTGTGTGTATAGCTGAGTGTGTGTGTGTGTGTGTGTGCATGTTCTACACGCATACATAGCCACATACCCACTTAAGTTTGTCTTGGTCTTTGGCCGAAAAGGTGTTGGCATGGAATTTGCATAACCAACTAAACGTCAATGTCTTCTGCATGCGACCAGCATATGTATGTGTGTGTGTGCTTGTGTGTGTGTGTGTGTGTGTGTGGTGTATATATATGTAAGCATGTACAGTTGTGCGCGTCGACATTTGCATAGACCACGTTGTATACATGACCAGCCCAGTTTCTATGTATGCGAAAACACACTAATTAAATGTTGAAGGCAGTTTATATTGATGCCCCCGCATGGCCAGCGGGCAGACGTTCTAGACGGGGGAGGGGTGAGAATGTGTGGCATCAGAAACAGGTAAATGTGTACGGGTATAGTATGTAAGTATGTATGTATATGTGTACATATGTGGTGTGTGCATTATATAACAGTGAATGTGTATGTATTTTCTCGGCTGGCCTAAGAAAATCTATAGCCGACGGGGCTCAAACTCAAACCGCAACTGAAATGTCTTCATTTTGCACATCAAACCAAATGCAGCCACAACTACACACACACACACACACTCACATACTTGCACAGGTATTTGTGTGTGAGGATATTTACCAAGGATTTGTAATTACATTCGGAATCATTCGGACTTGTCTTTGTTGCCGGAGCAGCGGGCGGGTTGGGAGTTGTATGTGTGTAGCATATTTAAGGCTTATGTAAAAGTATTTTATTTGTCGATAAATTATAATGTCTTTCATGTAACTTCCAAGTTGAATTTCGAATAAAAGTTAAGTAAATCAAAGAGTGAGAGAGAGGGAGGTAGAAAATGGCGTAGCTAAGCAGAAATCAATTAGAACTACAAAAAACAAGCATTTCTTCCAAGTTTCAATAAAATTTATCAGCAAAATTTAACATAAGAATATATTGTTGTAATGTAAAAACAAAGTTAAAATTCCAAATAAATTCAACTGAACAGTTAAATAGATTTTAAATGAGCATATTATATTTTTATTTAAATTGAAAATCACATTTCGCCATTTCTAAATTATTCACAGCTATATTTGTTATTTCTGACTAGAATTTCGATTTTATTCTGAGTGAATGTCTGTGGCTTTGTTTATCCAAAACTCTTTGGCATAATTACATATTATGCAATGCAATTATCAATCTGACAGTTCGGTTAATGCCACAACTCTTTGGGCTAACTAGCAGACATACTGATTGCTTGGCATTTTGCATAGTCATACTAGGCACATACATATACAATACTATAGAACACTCCCAACAATATGACACACACACACACACACAGAGAGAGTCTTGAGGCAACTGCCACCTGCCCGGTTTACACACGCAGACATTTTTAATTAAACGTAAAATTTTGCGCTATTGATTAGTTTCTAATAGGGAAAGGTGAATGAAGGGGGGCTTAAATTGTGCAGCCATAGTTATTGCCAACGCATTAGTATTAGCGCCTCAACTGGCGTGACTTCGGCCCTTCAGTGGGGTTTTGGCTAAGAACTTGCAACTTGGCATGGTTTGGTTTGGCCATCAAAAGGCTGACACGCAAACTACTGTGGCACGGAGCTACGAGCCTGTCATTGTTCTCCTGCCAGGCCACAGGTAACAGGTAACGAGTATTGGGTAACGGGTAACGGGTAGCGGGTAGCGGGTACCGAGCAACACAGTTTTGGGTTGCCAGTTTGGCGTCTTTTTAACACAATGACAGTTAATTAGATTGTAAGGATAGCTTAAGGATATATGTATGTGTGAAAGTATAACGTTGACTTTTCAATGCAGGTGCATTAGTTTCTTCAACAAAAACTTTGACACTGCCTGTAAATGAGCCTAATTGACTTGGTTACAAAAGTGGTTAAGACAGCTGAGCTGATGATGATATTGAGTGAAGTTCACTGTAAACTTATATATAAATATATACCTATTGAGGAGCTGAAAAACAATGTCAAACTTGCATAGCACTTAATTCATTCTTTCTTTAAATTTTTAATTATACAACATAGTTTAAAAATCCTTGAAATCGTAAAGATGCTCGAGCTGAATTTTTTCTTGTGTCTTTTAACTAATTCCTGTATAACTATTACACTTACTGTCTGATTTAAACAAATTTCCACATATAATATTTTTAGAAGAATTATCTAATAAATAAAAGCATAAAAAGTATTTAAGCCAATTTTTTAAATTTTTTAAAAAGCAAGTTAAATTCTGCAATTTTTAAAAAATGCAAAAAAAAATTTACTTTTTCCAACTTTTAGGGCATGTAGTTGCTTTATTTCCTATGCGATCCATAAAAGGCATACTGTTAAAAAATTTATACATTTGTCAATTGAAATGTGTTAAAATTTTTAAGATCAAAAATAAACTGATGTAGATATGAACAAATTGTTCGAAATAGTGCCAGAAAACTAAATATTTTCAGTTTTATCAAAAAACCTTTCTAAAAAAAATTTGTTTACATTTTTATATCACCAAAATACATCAAACAAATTCTATGATAGCCCAGCTACCTCGATAAAAATAAAATTTGTAAGCTAGTATAATAAAATATGTTTATTTATTTTCTTATTTTATTTTATTTTTCACGGGAGCTGCAACGCACGCCGAGTTAGCTAGTACATAATAAATCGCTACTCTGCTCATTCAATTTAATAAAATTCATTTTAAATTATTTAAACTGAAAATCGCTATAGAATAAAATAAGAAAATTAAATTGCCTAATAAAATTTCGAATGCTCATTAAATTGCCAATTGTATGCGTTCAACTAATGAAATCATTAAAATTGTTTTAAAGCCCGTTTTCGTATAGTATGGCAAAAGCAGGACACACAAATAGTGGCATGCAAAATTTATGTGGCAACTAGAAACTATGTTTTGGCTACACATAATAAGCACATACACACGCACACTTACTTTAAGGATATACGAGCAAAGGACATTGCCTTGAGCCGGCCGAGACAAACACAGACACAGCAAAAGTTCCTAGATACCAAAACCAACCCCTTGCTGAACTCACTCCGCACCCCTTCCGCTTCAAAGTGGTTGCCGCGTGCACTACTTAAACCCTTGCCCAAAAACTATCCACCCTTCCCCCACACACCACCAAACTGGCAAGAAGGACAACGGCGGCCAGACATTGAAAACATGATTTTAGTGTTTTCAAATTTGAATTTTAAACAAGTCATAATATAATTTGGCTAAGCAGCAAAGGCAAAAGCAAAAGCAAAAGCCCAAAACCGAAACCTCATACTCCGGCTCCCTAGTCTGTGTCCACTTGCCGGGCTTTAATCCGGCACAGAACTCGAACATACTAGACCCCAACCCCCCAACACACAATCTCAACCCACGCAATTCTAGAAAATTAGCTTAAGCCGAGGGCCCAGCTCAGTTTTCGTTTTTGGCGTTTTTCTTGCAGCAGAAAATTGTAAAATTTAAATTAGATACAAAAGTATCTATAGCTTTGCCCGCGTCAGGCAAACTATCTCACACGAAATATTGTAATTTTCTTGCAACTAAAGACGTAAACGGATATTAGTAGCAAATGTATCCCCACGTCATTTGTAGTCCTTAGCGCTGTCCTTTATATATGAAAAGGCAATGGCAGCACCTTTTGTTATCGAATATGCTGATTAGTTTGAGCAGGGTTCATGTTTACTAATCGAATTTTCAATTAATTGTGCAATTAAAGATCTAAGAAAGTGATGATGTTAAAATTGTTATTAAATCGTATATATGTAAAGTAAGAGAGTTGTTATAATGATATAAATATTAATTAATTAAATAAAAAACACGGATCGCAAAAAAAAAAATATGAGTTCAAAAAAATCAAGACTTAATCAAATTTTTTTGATAAGTGGGAAAATCTTAGATATATTTATTCAGAATGCAGAATTCTGGAAATAAAATAAATTATTATATCCAAAGTTTATTTAAAAATTACAATTTGACAAGTACTTCGATCAAAAAAATAAAATTGTAAAAAAAATAATTAAATTGAAAATTTGAAAATATAAGTTTATATTAAATTTTTATTTTTATTGTTAAAAATTAAAAATTGATATATTGAATTGAATATCTTCTGAACCAAGCTGTACAGTACAAAAGTTGTAACTTGTAATTGATCTTTATTTCAATATCTTTTCATTGATATGTCAACAAATACACAGCGGAAAATATTCAAAATAAATCATGTATTATTTAACATTAAAATTAAAAATTAAAAAATACCATTTTTATTGAACTTTTAAAACAATAAATTGTCAAATATATTTTATTATCAATTTTTATTTTCGGGTCAAAGAAATGGGTAATTGCCAACTTTAATGAAAAACACCATAAATATTTCTTACATATAAATTTTATACATAAAATTTATAAAAGTTTACAATAAAATTGAGCTTATATTCAATAAATATAATAGACTCATAGTCTTTCCTTAATAGCAATAAGTTTGCCATAATTTATTAATTCAAATTCCAGCATATTTTTAAACTATCGACTATTCGATAACAGACCAAAAAAAAGCGCACATCTCTAACTGCCTTGTGCTACATTGTAAATCGAAACTGCTTATGACGTTGGTAACAACTTTTAGCCGCATGGCAGCTTTGGCTCTTTGGCTCGGATTGCTGTCGTGGGCTTGTTAAAAGGGTCTAACTAAGTATGTATGTATATATATATATATATAGTTTAAATCATATAATAGTTACTCTGTCGCAGTTGGCGTCGCTGTCGACGTCATTTGAAATATGCTTCGATGGGGCATAAAACAGAGTGTGGGCGTCGCATTTCTAGGGCGTTGTTATCGTCAACTTGGCTTGCATACATTTTCCATTCTAATTTCTAATTATTTCTATTATATGTGTGCGTGTGTGTGTGTAGTAGTAGTTTGTAGCTTGTCTGACCAGTTGGGTGGGCTACGACCTCGTCCTGCCGGATGCCTCCCGTCTGTCTGTCTGTCTGTGCGAATTAATTAAGTGTTTTCGTGCGCGGGCAAAATCCTTTTGCGGTTCAGTTGCCTTGTGGGCTGAGGAGTAAAAGCTGTAAGGTTTAGCTAAGGCGTTCTTGTGCATGTATGTTGATGGGGTAAAATCAATTATAAATTAAACATTTATTAAAGAAAGCATTGCCTTTGGCGCTCTCGCTCTCGCTTTGCTATGCCTATGCAAATCAAGCGCGGCATAAATAATGCGACATCATTATTTAGGCAGGTAGGCGAAAGATATAGCAAAACAAGATACAAGGCACAGATGGAAGCAGCAGGAAAAAGAACATTTTGTTGTCGCCAGGGCAGCCCAGAAGATATCCAAAGCTGAGCCAACCCCAACCAACCAACCATCCATCAATTATGTTGAAGCCGAGCTTTGCCTTTTGGCAGCTGCTTAAAAATGTGACTTCACTCATTTCGATTGTCTTTCCAGAGGTTTTTTTTTTTGCTTGATTATGCACATGCATTTTTTTTTTGTTTTTTGTAGACGGAGCCCTCGTACATCAAACTGGAAGTCGAACTCAAATAAATGCGGCCTGCATGCATATACAATGTACATATCTGTATATGCTGATAGATGTATAACTGATTTGTGTGTATATATCTGCATTGGTAATTTGCTAGTATGAAACTGACTTTAATAGTATGGCACGCAGTGTGCCTCTTGATTTTCATTCCTACACATTTTTTGATTTTATTTTATATTTATTTTTTCCTACATTTGCACATGCGCCGCAGCAGGAACCCCAAAGATGCTTTGCATGCGATCAAGCCTCTGGCCCAGGCTGCTGTTATTGTAACTGTGCTCTTGTTTTGCATTTACATGGATAAGTAGCCTAAACTATAAGGAGACAGACAAACAGACAGACAGACAGGCCTACAGATTGCCAGCTAAATATATATATTTACATATGCCCAAATGAAGTCTTAAATTTGTTCGCTTTAGACGCCAAAAATCAGAGTTAAGAATTTTTAAAAGATTTTCATACATCAAACAATTTATTTTATTTTACTTTTGGGCATTACAAAGTAGGCATCGATTTTTAACTGTCATTGAAGTTTTAAGCAAGTATTTTCTTCTACGATATTATTTCATTCTGTTCCCAACTTTGGCCAGAGCACACAGTCTAAAATTTTTCTCTATTTCGGGTGTTTTGGGAACTATTTCTAAATTTAAGTAAATATTCACTTTTGGGTTAAAATTTTTTTTCCAAATTTAAATGTCGTTGGTGAGGTTATTTTCGGTTGAAGCCCGTTCCCTTTTACCACGTTTAGGATGGTTAAATGCTGTAATATCTGCTCGAGGCTATGCCAAGAAACAGAGTCCCTGCGGAGGAAAGGGTGGTAATAAGAAAAAGTCGCAGGAAAAATGTGTAGATAACCATCCCAAGCCACGAAGCGCTAGAGATATAGCCAGGACATTTCCATTTTACGATTTGATCAAATTTGACAAAGATTGCTGTGATGCGGATTGCCTGGATAATGCCTTTCCCAGTTTTGATAAATGCATGTATAAGGTATCGGACAAGAACAAACGAAAGTATCAAGTCACTTGGGTCGAATGTCCGCCAGTTCAAATCAAGCCCAAGAAGATTTGTTGTTCTCCCAAAAGTAAAAGGCCGCCAATTGTGCGTCGTAAGCACGATAAACCTAAAACAGCCTGCAAGCCGGAGGAATGTCCGCCCAAAGTGCTTGAGGCCTGCCCCAAAATCAAAATGCCCGGCTGTAGACCTGTGCGTGTACCCACAAGGTGTCATCGGACCCGGGTACCCTCGACTTGCAAAAAAGTCAAGGCGCCATATCCTGCCTTCTCTGAATGTTCTAAACCCAAATTAAGAGGCACTCGCGCAATCGAATGCAATTGTCTTGCGGAAATATCAATGTGCGAAGCTCTGAGGTCATTGAATAAGCGACTCCAAAGAGGCAATTTGAAGTTTAATCCTTGCTCAAGGAAATAATTGACTTTCAATTGAATAAATAACCATAATCACCAATAAGTGCAATAAAAAATAAAATTAAAATGTTTAAAATTAAGTAAGTAAACCTTTTGCTGTTAAATCTGATTCTCAACTAACAAAAATCTTCTTCTAGCCGCCTGATAACTCGCTTAGCTCCATTATTAGCGCGTCGGCGGCGTTGAGGCATTTCTATAATTCTGTGGGATTTTCTAACTATATATGTTTTGTATTTTCGTTACAGTTGCCAGCTAAAAGCTTACTTAGTAAATTATTCAATAAACATAATTTTTGACTGAATTTATTTATTTTATATTTATTTTTTTACTGTGAAAAAAAGATTTTCTTTTATTTTCTATCGAATGCTCGTTTCGCGATTTTGTCTAATTTTGCCGGATCCGGCAGCAGAAAGGCCATATTGACTTGAATATTATTCAATATTTAATTTTGCAATATAATGACTAAAACTGATTTTGCGACTAAATCTATTTTTAATTGTTTCTATATTCGGAGTTCTGATTTAAAAAACAGAGCATCCTTTACCCTTCCGTCAACAGTAAGACACAGAGTATTTATTATATTCAGTATACGACTTTACTTCGTAGGAAAACGTCCAACTTTTAGTAATATCTATTTTTTTTTTTTGGCATAATATTCTAAATTGCGAAAATAAAATTTTATTTTTTAATACATTTTTAAAATGTTCTCTCTTGCTAAATTGAGTGGTGTCAAAACCATTTGTCCTATTGTTATTTATCGATCGACGAATTGTTCAATGGCAGCCGAGATGCAGAAGCAGGTTGAGAGATTCACAACAGAGCACACTGTCGCTGTAAATAGAGGGTTCTTCTACAGAAAACAGACAGAAGAGAAGCCATTCCTCAGAAGAAAATATACAGAATTTCAATAGCAAAAATGTTTGGAAGAAAAGACAAAAGGACGAAAGGTCGGTCGTTGTGCAAGAAATTGAAAATCGGAAAAACTAAAGAAAAAAAGCCAATCGATTGGAAAGTAAAAAAGGACCATTTAAAAATGTTACTTTCAAAAACTGACTAGGCCACTTTCTTATATATATTTGTAAATTTATCTAATTAATAAATTAAATTCTCATTAAAAAAATTTATAAAAATATTTTACAGCATAAATAGAGGGGATTATAAAAGAACGCATCATAAGTTTATTTTTAATTATACGAATATCAAATTAAATTGCTGAGTCGATTTATCCGTCCTTCCTTTACTATAAAATAATAATAAAATAAAATAATAATAAAATAAAATAATAATAAAAACACGTATTATGAATTCACCGCAGATTCCGAACAAATAGTAAATATATTATTATTATTTATTATTATTGGATATCCTCTTTTATTAAATCCTGCGCTCTTGTATTATTATTTGGCATATAGACGGGTATTATTTTTATACACTGTACAAATTTAAAATTAATTGAAAAAAAATATATAATCGTAGGCAGCCGTGAGTCTAAAATTTTGAATATATATAGCTGCACAGTTAAAAATATTATACAAAATTCGTCTGTTGACGGAGCTGTGTTAAATTTTTATTTCCTCTATTTTTTCGGTATTTTGTTTCGGCAAAATTCAAAATTCCAAAATAAAGTCTATAATTTTTTGAAATTTTAAAACAATAATTTTTTTTTCCTTCTATAATAAATTGAAGGATGTTATCAATTTCTCGAACTTTTGGTAGGGACAATTTCCGGTCCTTGATACATTTTGGATCCAAACATGTTCGTAGCTATTCTGATTCCAATAAATGTAAAAAGTCAAAGAAGGATAAGTGTGGACCACCTATACTGAGGGAATACCCATGCAATATGAAGGCAGCACAGGAGTTTAAGCCCAAGGCAATTAAACCAAAGGCCAAGCTTGAGTCAATGTGGAAGATTAAGGATTGTGAACCTGACATTTGCGTTATTCCCCTTCGATATGACATGAAATACTATCGCATTTCGGATAAGAGAAAACGGAAATACCAGGTCACATGGAATGAGTGTCCACGGCTTGTAATCAAGCCAAGAAAGGTCTGCCTCAACACAAAAATTCGGCGTCCCAAGCTCAAGAGACGCAAGCGCACCTCAGGCTATGTTGAAGCGGCTAAAGCATCTGCTGATAAATGCAACGCGGTTAAGGAAAAACAAACAAAATGTATTTACATTAATAATCCCTGCTGCAAACTTGGTCGCCGTCCACCAAAATGCAAAAGTGCCTTCCCCAGTCTCGGCAATTGTGATAAAATCAAAGCACCATATCCTAGTTTTTCCGAATGCCTCAAGGATGATGTCCCACCATTGCCGCCCGTAGAATGCAAATGTCTAAATCTTCCAGCTTTGTGTGATGCCTGGGCTGTGATGCGAAGACGCTTGACCAAGGGCAAGAAAGTGGTCGGTAAATGTGGCGACAATTAATAGAAGTCGATGGGACAATCCTCTAGGTCTAATAAATTCATTGCGGTATTACAATACTATGATTGAAGCAACTTAATTGAATTATAATTCATTTATTAATCATTTACAATATTAACATTAATAAAAATTAAATTTGTTCATATATAAACTGGGTTTTACTATAACAGTAGGTCATATATCTGGTATATGTACTATAACCCCTAGACATTAATAAAACTGACTACTAGATTACTACGATGATATATTTCAAACCTGATTCATTTACTTTGCCTATGAAATTCAATAAATTTTTTAGTTTGTTTTTTTCTGTTCACAAAACAAACATTTACAAAATTTCAGTATTGAACAAAATTCAAAAAAAAATATGCACGAAAAACTTGCATTGCGTTTATTTTTGCGTTACACTCGTGAGTGTCCTTTCACATTCAGTAGTCGGCTTTTTGCCAAAGATGGCTCTTGCGGTGATAAGAAACCCAAGTGTAACTCTAAGGATAAACCCAAGCCTAGCTGCAAGCGAACAAGGAAGAGTCAGGACTGCAAAAAAACACCAGCTCCATATCCAAGTTTCTCGGAGTGCAAGAAGGATCCAACTGAGCGCAAGTCACCCAGCGAATGCGATTGTTCGAAATTAGACAAATAAATTGTATTTTGGGGCTATTTCGATAAGCATATAAAGAAAATTACATTCAGCAAATAAAAATTTAAATTACATGCATTTGGTTTATATTTCCAAGAATGAACTAATAACTTAAAAGTTTTAGCTGGTTTTTCGAACAGATTCCTTTATGGAGGTTCCATGACATTAAAAAAGAGTTTTAAGATATTTAATTTTGGAAATTGTCAAGTGTAGAAATACATCTAAATGGTATTAAAACTTAATTTTGTTCCCACGGAGACTTACAATCGGCAAGATGTCAATACACTCAAAAATCAAAAACAGAGTAAATTTCAAATTTAAAACAAAAATTTAATAACATAGCAACCAAGTTAGACTCAAAAATTTGACAGCCGAATTATGCTGGACTAATTTCCTACATGTTCAGATACTTTTAACACATTGTTCCTATTTCGATAAAATAAATACAAAAATATAAAAAAAAATTTTTAGGTTTTCGTTCACGTAATTACAAAAAAAAAAATTTTTAAAAATATGCAGTCACAGAAAATTTTCGGTATACTATTGAAAAAAGTAAGACGTGATCTTCATCTTGCTGCGAACTCGACAATCCTAAAGAATAGTTGCTGGGAGCTTCGGAAGGAAGCTCGCAAACATGCTCGTCGGGCTGGCGTCTCTATAAGGACGCAACATCAAACAAATCTTGATCAACAATATTATCGGCCACGTCCTCTTAGCCAGCGGGTATACAATCGCACCTGGGTGACTAGAAAGGAAGTGTCTGGATATGGCAACTCCCGGGCGAATGCGGAAGACCGTGCAAAGACTGAAGTTGAGGTTTCCCCGAAGCATATTCAAGAGCGTCTGGATATAGCCCATTACAGGCCGAATAGCATCGGGAATCGAACATTTAATCGTACCTGGGCTGAGTTTGGAGACATCGAGTCCCCAAAACCCCTTGAAGCCTTTTCTCAAGCCTTGCATCCACCTATCCGCAAACGTTTTCGAAAACAAATGAAGGAATCCAAGAAGATCACAGATCCGCTTAGCCCCTATGTTATCAGAAAAGATGTACAAAAAAGAAACAAAGTAGAGATATCATGTAATCGGTGTCTTCGCCCTGTTCCCAGTGCATTTTCTTTAAATCGTAGTACTGTATAAATTTGCCATTTAAAAATGGATAATATTTAGCTAACCATGTGTGAATATGTATAGAGATATATATAACATAAATAAAAATGTTTGAATTATTGAATTTATTTGGATGTCTTTAATTTTTCGGTAGTTTGGTTAGAAAAAGTCGTTTTGCATAATAAACGACAATAGTTTGTACTAAAATAAACCAATTCTATAATTGGAAAGGCTCAGTTAGTTCCACATTTTGAAGGCTCAATTAACTATATAGCGATTTAGACTATTAAATACCGATATGTATCGTAGAAAGGAAAATAAATTCAAGTCGCGGCAAGGATATTCTACCCGTCCAAGGCTAAAATAAACTGTAATTTGTAAAGCATCAAATCAGCCTTGACTTTAATGTCATCCAACAATCTACACATATATGTTGAGCTTCTATAATATTCAGTTTTAGTCCAGATCTTCTAAGCATCACATCGTTTCGGCAGCCAATATGAAAATTGTTCAGTTGTAAATAGTTTCAAAAAATACAAAATTTATTTTTAACATAAAAATTTTTTTTAAAAATCTAAAATTTTTTTTTGGTACCCGCTTCATAGTCCGCAATGCATTCAATAAAAAAGAATTTCATCCAGGTGGCAATTAAACAGATTTGCCATCATCCCCACACTCCAGGTATCTTGGCAGCAGTAAACTGCATGGATGCCATTTCGAAACGACAAATTGATACTCTATATGGACCTGATACGTGTGCAGATTGCACGGATGCATATCAGCTACCAGCTGCCAGAGGAGATCTGAAGAAGATGAAGAGGCCGGATCCCAGTAAAAACAAGGATCCGTGCTGGCAGTCCCTGCGTCGTACTGAGTACAAATGTCGCACGGATCCAGAATTTTTGCTGGATGCATTTATTGATTATAAAAAGAAATGTCTTCAGGATCCATGTGCATGGGACGTGCCACGCGCTGATTTAATCCATTATCGGCCATCGGACAAGTTGAGAAGGAAGTATGCACGCACTTGGACCAGGTGTGTGGTGAAGCGGCGTAAGGTTAAGATGCAGTGCGCCCGGGACCCTGTTAGATTTCCACGTCGCAGCTTCAAAACAGTCAGGTCTACGGTAAATCCATGTAAACCAAGACCTTGTACGGTGGGCGCTCCAAATCTTGAATTGTTGTCATGTCAAAAGGATAAGAAGAAAGCAGATAAAAGCATTTGTCCACGTCAAAATATGCCATTCTGTAAGCCGAGTATCATTCCGCCCAAGTGCAAAAGAGGCGGAAGATCGCCAGCCGATTGCCGCAAAAAGTTAACCAAATACCCATCATTCTCCGAGTGCCTCATAGATCCATTGCCGATAGCACCACCCGTCGAATGCAATTGCCTGAAGACGCCAATGATGTGTGAAGTGTGGGAGTATTATCGCAATCGTAAATCTTAGTGAGAATGCCTAGCCAACCAGCGGCAATGAAGCGTTTAAATTTTTTTAAAAAAATTATATCTTAAAAATAAATGAATATTTTATATTCATACTTTTTGTCTTCGTTTTCTCATTTAACCGGTTTTTTTAATTAAGAAGTGACTGAGAAACTTTTGGGGTATTTTTTAGCTATTAGTGGTTTTTTTTCTGTTGTAAAAATCGATTAGAGTAGATAATAAAATTTAAATTTAAATATAATTATTACTATCAGAAATTTATATACACATTACAAAGGTTTTATGATTCAGATCAATTGCATGTAAGAAATTTCCGACAATAATAAACAGGTTTATTTAAAATTTAAAAAAAGTTCTTGTAAGTATTCCGAACTTTTAAGAGACAAACTATCTGCAAAATAGATCGCAGATTCCAAAAATTAAATTTAAAAAATATGTTTCTGCGACTGTTTTTGTGGTAATCGAAAGAAGCTAAATTTACGACATTTTAAGTGAAAATAACTCGAAACATAATCAATCGATATTTAATATATGTATTTATCTTATTGAAAATATAATAAAATTGCCTGTCAACTGGTCATAAAACATTCTTAAATAAGATAATTCGTTTAGAAGTTATTAGACATTGAAATTCAAATTATGCATAAAACATAAAACAATGCCAATTGATAAATAAAAACCAAGTATAAAATACTAAAGTATTCAAATTAAGTATAAAGGCTTATTTAAAATTTATTAAAATTTAATTTGAAATACTTCACAACCTCATCACCGCAAATAGATAGAAATCTTCTGCAGTTTTATTGACTTTGTTTTGATTTGCAACTTTAGAGTTTTTAATCTTATCTTAATCTACTAAAATTAAAATCAAATCACCAAAATCTCAGAATGTGCATACAGGTATTTTACGAAAAATTTAAAATATATTACACACACATTATTAATATAACTATTATTTATTTTTTAATAAGATCGGAAAAAAATATGAATATTTCCCAATTAATTGCATAATTTAAAAATTTTATTTACTTTAAAATTGCAAGAGCTTCTCTAATTAATAATAATTAAAATAAGCACTCAATTTGATTCGAAAACCAACAATCAATGAATTTCTTTAGGGAATTTAATCAATTACTTTAGTATGTTATATCATCCTATTCTCCTAGAAACACATTTCGAATTTCATTTTGGCATGCCTTCAAAATTATTGTAGAGCTTTTAAAATAAACCAAAATAAATGCTTTCCAAGCAGCGCTTATCAAAAATATTGCAGTGTGCAACGACAATTCAACCAAATTGTTGCTACCACTGGGGAAATTATGATGCAAGCAGTGGTGAGTGTTGCAAGATGCGTGATGCTGCCACAACCGAGTGTACGGCCAAGAAGATGATATGCAAGCCTCCAAGTCCACTGAAAAATCTGTGTTATAAGAGTGTTGCCGAGGCAGATGTACTTCTGGAAGAATATCCACAGCAATTGCTCAATATCATAAATGTGCATCAAAAGAAATGCGATCTATTCAAACACGATATATGCTATTATGAGCCGTCGGATAAAAGGCGTCGTTATCAGCGTACCTGGGCTGAATGTCCTTTACTTTGGCTAAGACCCAAGCCAGTCTGTTGCTATGATGAAGAGTGTCTTCCACCAATGTGTCGACGCCCAAGAAAACCCGCAATGCCACCGATGACTGCAACTGAGAGGCACGCAGTGCAAATGGCAGTGCTGTGCAAGGCAAAGGATTGTCGTATGGGTGTTAAGCCAAAACTGAAATGTATTGTTCCAGAAATACGTAGAAACTTTAAGAGGAAACTGACACCAATGCCCAGCTTTTCTGCATACGCTAAAAAATGTGTACCACACTATTGTCCCACCGAATGTGAATGCAAGGTGCATCCCAATCTGTGCGACATGTGGCGAATGTATCATAGAAACTCGGGAGTTCGCAAAAGGTGCACAGAGGCATTGGTCGACAATTGTCCATATAAAGAACGTAGACGACCTTTATACTAAGCAAGCCTTTAACAACAAAAAAAAATGCCTTGGAACGAAATTAGAAAGATCGAATTTTAAATTCAGTTTGGCCTAGCAATTTCTGACATAATCAAAATTCGAAATTCAAGGAAATTTTTTATTTGAAAATGCAATTTAAAACGTTCCCATTATTAACGCCGCATAGACATCTCTTAGGCAATCGTCTACTCAAGTTCCAACGTTTCGCTGGCAATATGCCAGCCTTTCCCGATCCTCCCTGCAGACCAATCGATCCAAAATGTCATTTTGTGAAGGATAAATGCCATGGAGCACGCAATGTACTGAACGTTGAGCTGCCATTTGACAAGCACACGATTGAAGTTGAGAGGCAAAGAAGAAATAATGAGCTGGAGAGCAAATGTTGTGTATTACGCTTGGCCCATCGAGCGCCCTGTCCCCCACCAATTCGCAAGAAGCACAAGGTCCAAAAGAAACCACCATTTCGTTCCATGTGGGAGCCACGCGATAAGCCAATGGAACAGCTCTACTGCAAGGATTTATTACCACGTTTCGATGAAATGTTCTACAAGCCATCGGACAAGTTCCGATGCTTTCAACGCACCTGGGTGGAGTGTCCGCCCATAAAACAACGTTTGAAGAAATTATGCTGCCTGGATGCCATCGAACCGCCGGAGGTGAACCGGCGTGTCAAGGAGCGTTGTCCCCAGGTTACATGTATGTTCGATTATTCAAAAATGCGCCACATATGCGAAAATAGGGAAATTGATCCCGAAGGCAAATGCTGCAAGATGCAATGGCCCTGTTGCAAGCCAGCGCGCTGCCCTACCTTTTGTGTACCAACCAAAAAACCAAAAATTTGCAAAAGATTACGTACTCCCCATCGCTGTTTCTCGGAAACACGAGTTTGGAGGCGACCACAACGTCCACGGGAGTGTAACCGAGAACATCCCAGTACATGCGAAGCTATGGCATTAAAGAAACGACGCGATATGTTGGGATTAAAGCAAGTCTAAAGCCTTTAAAATGGAGCTCCTGTTTAGATCAATACATTGGAGACAAGCTTCATTGCTTATCACGATTGATTGCTCTAGAAAAGTGACTGCCATGTAACCCTTTTGGCTTTATTCTATCTGAAGAGTGGACTTTGCCTTTTGGTGGAAATTGATCAATTCTAAGCAATAGACAAATTTTACCAATCGACTGTTGTTTAATCACAACATCTAAATTGTTGTGGCAAAACTACAGTCGTTGGTGGAAGAAGAACCCCGATTACAACCCATTAAATAAAAATTGAAGCCTGCAAACTATCTTAATTTAACTATTCTATATATTGATATTGTCAATTATTAGTTTTCGGATTTGTGATTATAATTTTAGCCTTAACTTGGTTACAGCCCAAGTCCAGTCGATGTAGAGCCCTTAATAGGGCATAACGCATTAATATCCTTGAATCGGTATCATCAAAGTCTGCATGCATTTCAATTTCATCAGATAAATTATCCAATTTTGTGGTTTGCTGCGATGTTTCTGCTTTGCCTGTTGAACCTGATTCGCTGACTTTGAGGTTATCTATTTTCTCCGAAGTTTTTCTTGGAGGAACGAGCTTTTCCTCATTCGGATCTTTGCACGCTTTGAATTGACCCTGATCGGGCTCAGAATATTTATGCTCGATCATGTTTTGAACCTCATTCGAAGTATTGTTTGATGTGTCGATAAAATTACATGTATAGCCCATTGTGGCAGGTTGTTCTATGTTGTTTAACCTACCAAAACATTTAATGCCGAGCATTGCACCCATATTCTTATTACTGTTTTGATCTATATCCTCAATTGAGCCTTGTGCCAATTGGCTCTCTGTGTTATCTTTCAAGTCGTAAACACGCTTTGAGTATCCAGTGTTATCTATTTCCCTAATTTTGTCTACATAGTCTTTGTCTTGATTATGAATCGGCAGGATATTTTCTATGGCCTCATTAACTTCGTAAAGTGCATAATTATCCAAGTCTGCGCTGGTATCATTACCCAAATCTTCTGCGAATGGATTACCAAAATCTTTAATTCTGTTTTGGAAATCATTAGAAGCATCTTCGAAATCCTTTCGTAATTTGAAGAGATCTTGATTTATCGTGGAAATGATATCATTATCCTTATTGTTGAAATTTTTATCACCCATTAACTCTTCCGACACATCTGCTGACTTGGAGCTTTCATTGTCATCCAACTTGGCTATATCTTTTATATCTTCCTGATTGACTGCATCGTCGGACAACTGATTAACTGATGTTAGTTTGGCATTATCATTTTTCATATCTTCCCGATGGACTACATCATCGAAAAACTTATTTACATTACTTTCATTTTCGATTGATGTAAGATCAGAATAATCCTCCTTGCTGCGATTTTTACATTGCTCAGTTTTATACGCATCCAATTTCTTTAGTTGTTCTTCTAATATTGATTCCTCATTAAGGAATTGTCGCGCTAGACGATCTTCCAATGTATTTCCAGTAAAATGCGGAATACCATCAATGCCAAGAAATGCCTTGGAACCCGGCCACTTGTGCTCGGAGGAATGCCGTATAGCATTCAACCAGCTGGACGGAGCTAGGACCCAACGAGATGCTATTCGTGTACAAAGACTAATTTCAAATAGGCGGGACATGGTGGTAATTTAAATTTTGAAATCGACAATAAAAATGAAATGTCGAAAGTGTTTCGAAAATTATAAATGATATAAAAAAAAAGTTGAGACATTGATTGTGATAGCTTGTACTGCTAGGATTTGGAAATTGGATTAATCTCAAACCAGATATAAAACATAGGTAAAATCAGGATTATAATTGGAAAAGGGAAAATAATGAAGTAAAAATTATTTGTGGATTTTAATCAAACAATGGAGAACTAACGCTTATCTTAAAGTAAAATTAAAAATTATTTTTTAAACATTTACAATGCTTTTATATGATACATAACTTGTCCTTAAAGAACCATAAATCCATAAATTATAATAAAAAACTCTTATTTTTAATGTTTTTTATTTAGAACAAATATGAGTTAAAATTAATCTTTTTAATAAAAATTCAAATTAGAAGTTTATCCTATTTTCTGGATGCTGCAGTCTAAATTATAAATTTGTCTAAGATGTACCCATTTATCTAGATGAAGCTTTTTCTTTGTTTTTGTTTTTAACTCATAACTGTTAATTGCGAGTCCTGAGTAAACTAATTATATTGAAAAAAAACACGCAAATTTTTCAATAGTTCTATTGATTTCAGAAAGTATTATACACGGATATTTATGCAAATCATTTAAAGCTATATTGAATATTTGTCATGAGTATTGCTTTTAAACTGCATTCAAATATGCATTATAGTTTCTAATGAAATGAATTATAAATTTAGCATCTATTTGCATACGGGACAGGGGCAAAATTTAATATCGTCTCTATCCTTATTCATCATATGTCGAACTGCAAGGCATTGGGGAAGTGCATCTAAGCAGCGGCATTCGGGTGGACGTTGTGGCAGATTGGCAAGTTCCTCTTGCTTGCACTCCGAGAAGCTGGGAAATGGACAATGGATTCTCTGGCAATCACTTGGTCTCTTCACAATGTGGCAAGTAGGTGGTATACGGGCAGCACGGCAACATGGCATAGTGATCCTCTGGCAGCCACCGGACTTGTCGTTAATGCACTTCATACGCATCTTTTCATGCTCGGCAGTGCAGGCCGTGCGTGGACAGATGGGCATAGAACGTCTTAATTTCTCCGGCGGATGGGCATCACACCAGCAGCAGACACGCTTGGGCACCATGCGGGGACAGCACTCCCACCAGGTGCGCTGATACTTACGGCATTTGTTCGAGGGTCGATAGTACAGGACATCGAAGCGCTCCTCTTCACAGGTGGGACAGCACTCGGGTGGATATTGCCACATGACGTATTCGGCACTTTTCTGCCCCTTTGCCGATTCCCACATGGACTCAAAATTGCCACTGTTGGGTTTTTTTTTCTTTTTACCCTTTGCTGGCGGATCACATATATTCTTGGCCACATTCACATCAACACAGCAAGGATAACGCGGCTCTTTGGCGCAATCTTCCTCGCTGCAAGAACGCACTGGTGCATTGGTTGGACTGCATTTACGTGAATTAAGCGTCTTGCATATGGTTGACTTTGATTCCGGACAATCCAATGGTGCACGATAATCTTTCTTTTTCAACAGCCAAGAAGTACGATGGATTGCCGCCTTGGACACAAAGAAGGGATTACATTTCTGTAACGAAAGTCTGCTTACACCAACTAGATTCTTAAGCATATCCGGGCCCAGCAGTCAACCAATAGAATAAGAAATTTTAATTTAATTTACATAACCAAATGTTTAGCCAAAATTTAATGAAATTTTTAGAATAATTGTAAATGAAGCCTAAATAATGCTTATATATTAAACATTCCTAGCAAGGCTAACTAGTTGAATTTAGAAAGATATTTGATTGGAAAATATAAATACAATTTATATAAAAATATATATTAAGAATCAACTTTTATTTTTCTGGTCAAATGCACTGAGCTTCTCTGCCACAAAACTACTGTAATTTAATTACAACAAAATGTAATGTTGTAATCAGACTACAGTCGAGTGTGTGTGTAAAAAGAACAATGCAATTTTAATTTAACAAGGACTAAGAAGTTAATAGTATTTTTGACACAAAAGAAATGTGGAAGGATAGTCAGAAATCTGCAGATTTTCCCGTTTTCGCTGTAGAGCATTGGCAAATTTGGCCAGAGCCTGGGCACGTGCCGTAACCTGATCAGCATTTTTTTGGCTTAAAACACTCAAGCCAGTTCGTCCATTAATGGGAATTCCCTGATCATTGGCCATTGGATGTATGCCTAGCTGGGATCTCTGTAATGCAGTTACAGGTTTATTTTCCGTAGTGAAAATACTTTTTTGAGCGAAACGATAGATGTTCTCCAAGGGTTTGGGCTTCTCCAGAGTTGGCGCTTGTAGTTGATACTCGGCTGGTTGCCATAGGGAATATTTGCGCTCTACGGGTGCCACACGTACCACGGGCGGTTGCACAATTGGTTTAATCGGTTCCGCTGGAATATTACAACGCACCGCGTTGCAGGAATTGTTCCCATGTGTTTTGGTATAACGTGTTAGGAACTTGGTTAAACGCTCTGCACAAATTGTGGCCAAAATTGAGGTACCCGCCATTACCAATTTGGGATTTCTGTTTGCTGTTTTTCTGGTTGTGTTAATGCAGCAATTTGGAAGATTTTTGACTTGGTTTTTTTTTAGAAATTTGTCGTATCGAAATCTAAAAAATACTCAAAATGAACATAAAATCGATGAAGTTTATTTATTAAGATTGAATTTAACTATAAAATGACAAGTGTATATGTTCAATTTAAAATGTTATTTGTGATCTGACATTATTTAGTTGTTTATTTATTTTTTGCTTTCCTAGGATCTTTACTGCACCTTTCTTTTAGTTTGATCTATAGGCTCTCCGATAACTGACAGTGAACAGCAATGCGAACAACAAACTGCACATGTTTAGTTTTAATTGAACATTTAGCCAAATTAAAATGCTTTTTATTACGCAGCCCGTAGACAAAGTCTTTTGCAAAGAAATGCAAAACAAGCCAAAATGCGCGCCCAATCAGCCAAAAGTCACCGAAAAGGCTAACAGGCAGCCCGGAGACAGAGACGGAGACAGAGACAACAAACTGAAGTCTCTCCAGTTTGTTCGCCAGGCTAAGAGGCACGCAACGGTTTTTCGCATACATACATATATATGTACCTATATAGTTTTAGGCTGTGAATTGTTGCAGCTTTTTTTTATGCGAAATTTGGCACAGATTCGAAACGATTTGAGACGGAACTAAGAGAGCCAAGTGGCTAAATGGCCAAATGGATTTGTGTGGAACTCTTTAAACTGGTTTCGTAGGCAGCTAACATGCGTTCTGCAATTGTTTAATAGCCTAATTAAAATGTGCACTGGAACAGGTTAAGAGCCTGCAAAGTTGTACAACTTGCAAATAAAAATATCTAGAAAATTTAGAGACATTTCCAGCTGCTGGCGCCATGTGACAGCTGACAAGTCGCAGTCACTGTTTGCAGTCACTGTCACTGTCAGGCGGGTGGTGGTTTGTCACTGCTTGTTTATACTTTATTTTCTTTATTTTTTTTTAGTATGCTTTTTATTCGCAATTACATTTGGTTGTTAATTGCATTATGCATATTTATGTGGACGGGCCCCTAGTTAGAGTCTCAACGCCCGGACCCGGCACAATGCGGCTCATTAGCATACATCAGCGCGTTAAGCGCAGAATGAGTCTCAGTCTGTGATGTGGATGTGGATGCGGATGAGGATGTGGATGTGGATGTGGATGCGGATGAGCAGGAGTCTGAATGAGTTACGAGTATCACAGTGTTGCCTGCCGATGAGTAATACACTCAGAAAAATAATAGTTTGAATTTTAATGAGAAGTAGAGTAAAAACTGGGACTTATTTCAGATTTATTCATTTTATTTGGGAACATGTAAAAATGCTTTTAAAATATTTTTATTTCAGATTTACTCATTCTATTTGGAAGCAAGTAAAACTTCTTTTAAAATATTTCGACTCTTTTTTAATATATTAGAAAAATATCTGTCTAGTATGTAGATCTATACATATTTAGTGATTTCAAAGAAGTACCATTTATTTAATCATGTTGACTTAACACATATTTGGCCGCTGTTCGACTTGTCGCACATCAAAGTTTGCCTAATTTCAAAAAAATACTTTGTTCAACTGAATTATAATTATGATAAAAGTAAAGATACTATATTTTAGATCGTTTTATTGGCTTGCAAAAAAAATAAAAAAAACTTTTGGGTTCCTTATTAAATTTGGGCTACAGATGGGGTTTAAAAAAAACCTTATATTAAAAACTTTTTTTAATCAGGAATCTAATAAAATATACGAATAATTTCAATACATATTTTATCAATAACACCCTGCAACAATTTATATATTTTAGGAAATGACTATAGTTGCTGTCAATATTTGAGATAAGTTAATTATGAACTACAATCTCGAATAAAGATTAAGTATTATGCTTAAAAAGAAGCCTATTCTAGTAGAACAATTTCCGTTTTCCAAGAAACAATTTTTCCAAAAATTTTATAACTAGTCTCTCAGCTTTTAACCTATCTTTATAAAATTTGGCATGGGTTTCCTTGGGTGCCAATTATACTAGAAAAGTAACTTTTCAGCATTTTATTTGCTGCTGCCTAAAATGTGTTAAAGATCTAAGCTATTCTGCAGCGTTTATTTCCTTCATCTGATTATCTTTACATATATTAGGAAGTCTAACATGGCTCCATTTTTGCCCTTTTTTCGCTCAGTGTAGCAACACTTTCAATGACTACAAGAGAGTGTATCTTCCTCTTTCTCCCTTTCTAATTTAAATTAAAATATGAAAAATACTCGAGGCGACAAGGAGTGCAGCAAAGAGCAAGAAACTGCACAAAATGTGTGTGTGAAAATCAAATCTAAAATCGCTGCCGGACATAACATAATCAAATTGAATGTATGAGTAGTGAATGTTTCTGTGAAACAGAGAATATGTGCTGGCCGAAGAGAGTTCAAGAGTTGCCGACAAGGATGTAAATTTAATGTGCTGTTTTTTTGAAAAATGAATAAAAGAAAGAAATAAAACAGTGCGAATGTATATAACAAACAGAAGTTGATGTCTTGAACTATAAAAAATATATATTAAATATGAAGGATTTCTTTAAAGAGCAAATATTTAATAGGTAGGAAACTAGGTAGAATTTTTATTAAGGAAAACGTTATTGCTGTATTTTAACAACATTTATTTTAAATATTAATAAATTAATTTAAAATAAATTCTCTTCATTTAAAGTTATGCAATTATTTTGAAGATTTTTGTATACCTTTTGATATATTATATTTAAGTTTAAATGCTCAAAAATCGATAGAGTATGCCTGCAGCTCTTGTGTTTTTTTACTCTAGCAATTTTTTGTTCATATTTTAAGTATTTATATTTATGGAAATAATCCTTTAGCAAACAGTCAAAGATCGAAGCTCTACGCACACTCTTACATTCCAAACAAACACAGACAGAGAACACGCACACACACACACACACACACTCACACACACACACACAAACACACACACAACACGAAGTACACAAGTATTTATGTACACTCGCAGTATAAATGTTTATCGTGTGTGGGCTGCAAAGTCTCCATTTCAAGTTGCACGCCTGCCCTTTACTGTGCGCCTGCTACAACACGGAGCAGTGGCAAGAGAGAGAGAGCAAGAGAGTGTGAGAGAGAGAGGCAGCATAATACTTAAGTAGCAAATAAGGCAGAACTAAGTAAGCACGTGACTGCAACACGCCTGCCAAGTCGTCGCAGCAAATGGCCGTAATAAATAAATATGCCATTAACCCACTTGGAAAGCGGACGCAACGTCATTTCCACAAAACTTCTTGCCACATGCAAAAATATGTAGAAATATTAGGCGGCATTTGTATATCAATATAAATATGCAGTGGCGCAAAACTTTCTAATCGCACAATAATTGCAGACTAAAAAAGAGGAGAATAAGTTGCAGTGCCACACGATGCCAGCTGCCATTGCCATGCAATGCAACAATTAATGTTGCAGCTAAACATGTTGCCCAGACATGCGTATACATGTTGCTAAGCCTTGTTTGCTAGCGATGGGCGCGTGATTCGTTATTTGAATATTTTTGAAACATTAAAAATAAGATTTAAGTGCGTAATAGACTAATAAAATTTTGAATTTTCAAAGCCTAGCATAAAAGTATTTTCTTATACTAAAAACACATATTTTAAATAGCAATATTATTAAATGTGTTGCTGGAAAATTAAATTAATTAAAAACCAAAATTTAGACAGATTAAATAGAATAGAAAAATGGAAATGTTTTAGTTTTTCTTAAGACAATTTTTTAATATACCCTCGCTCCAACTCTAATCAGCTTTTTTGGACATTTGCGTTCACACCTCGCAACATGTTGCTAAGTTAAGTGCTTGGCAACATAATATTGGCGATTTGGCGTCCACATTAATTTATATGTTGCGATTAGGGGCAGGCTGCAATAGAGTTTTGTTTTGCTTCTTTTTTTTTGCTTTTGGCTTGGCTGGCAATTTACAACTTTAACTAAATAAAATTTATTGTAATGACAGTCGCACGACATTTTATAATTAAGTCAAATTGTTGGCCAGCCTAAAGAACCGGTCTCTGCCTGGCTGGTATGCCATTTAGCTGATCTGGCTGATTGATGTGATGTGGCCAGTTAGACCGAGTACTCCATATGCGGTCACTCTATCGATGATCACAAGAGCATAGAAATAAGCTAAGTCCAACTCGAGCTTATGCCAATTAGGTCGACCTTAATATTCAGGCTGGGCAATTAAGCGAAATGGAATGGAATGGAAAGGAACAGGACCCACTATATCAGACAGGAACCGCAATACGTATCGTTTAATTGAAATAATTACACATTAAGTGCATTAATTATATTTTCACTCGCGTTTTGCACAAAGCACATGCAAACCGAACGACGCGCCTGAAAGTCGCCTGCGCCTTTTCTCTGTAATTATTAATTTAAAGCATTCGACTCCGTTGGGTATCCGTAGGATATAACCACATTTAGTTGCCGCAGTTGTAGGCAAACCAACAACCAACAACAACAACAACAACTGCAACCGGCAACTGGCAACTTGTTTCTGTTGTTGCTTAGGTCATAATTATTAACGTAAAATCATAATTAAAAATGTATTTAGCAAGGCTTTGAAATATGCTTGGCTTGACCGCAGAGCCGCGGGGCAATGTCTCCTATAAACCAGCTCCAGTTCCTGCTAGTAGCTCGTTGACTTATCTAACTGCTAGACATTAATTATAACGGCAAAAGATACGTACTATAATATTGCAGAGGGTGCAGTTAGATATTTAGCTTGGGGGCAGCCAAACTAACCAGCCAACCAACTTGTTAAATTTGAAAGTTCTTGGAAAAGTTTTTTAATCTTTCTAATGACCTATAAACAAATAAACGAGCTGAAAGTGTCATAAGTATATTTGTAAAACATAGAAAATTGTATTTATGCCTTAAAAGAAAGCCTAATTGATCCTTCAAATCAAATTTCAGTTAAATAAATGACTTTCACCTATTTTTAATGAGCTTCAAAGTCGAGTTTTAGTTAAATAAATAAAAAAAATTTATGTCTTGTTATTTTCTATACTTAATTAATTATTTTGTATTTTTAGTTAGCTCATCAATTAAATGGAAAACTAACAAAATGGACGGCTTCAACTTTCAATAAAAATCAAATTAAAAAGCAAACAGGAAGAAATATGTAACTATCTAATTGATAATGGTGTCAAATGTGTACTGAGGCACCCTGTATGCATGGGGAGCAATGTGTAATTAGTGCCTTGGCTAATTGCAACTAATGTGCATATGAGAATAGAAACTTTCCAATAGATTGTTACGTACTACATTATTGTTGTTGCCTTTTTATTATTGTCAATGCCAATTAAGTGAAATTTATGTTCTTCAATAATTTATGAGTGTCACAGCTGACATATGCGCTGGGTTCAAGTGACACAAACAAGCCAAAAAAAAAAAAGCAAAAAAATAGAAACAGCAAAGTAAACTTTTAGCCCAAGGATAACTGCAAAATTTGTTGGCTTGTTGGCTTTTTCGGTGTAACACGTGTCGCTAAGGTAAAATAGTTATTAGTGAATATATATATATATACTGTATATACTACAGCAGAATATTTGAATAGAAGACAGAGGACAGTATACTGAAACGTTGCACATACGCCGCGTTGTACCCCACCCAACGGCATTGTACGAACTAATAAAACAATTGACTATGGTGAGAGCTGGACGCGAACTAAACCAGGGACACAACCCCACAACAGTTGACTGCAATAATTATTCAAACAAATTTCGTTGGCGCCATAGAAAGTCCTGTAACAGCAGAAACCAAGGAAGGAACAGGAACAGGAGTTGGTTCATTGGCAACCGCAACAACGTCGCCAGATTGTGGCCGCTGTTGACCCAGCCAACTTGTTGGATAGATGACTATTATTGCGCACAAGTTAACCTGTTTTAGTAATTAATTTGGGTATTGTATGTTTTAATTAGTTGCACATAGTAGTAGCATCAGCATCATCAGCAAAAGGCAGTTGACAGATGTTTGCCACAAAATTGGACAGGATATGGCAGCTTGGAAAGGGCATCTACCGTCGTAGACAAAAGCACATTTTCAAAAGCAAACTCCATTTTTACAAAGGTAATTATACACTTAATTGAATTTTAGTAGAGAGAATTGAAGTTGTTGTTTCAAATAATGTAGAAATATTTATGAAAAAATTTATTTTCCTTTATTTGCCAATTTGTGGTTTGATAAAACATTCAACTTGAGTCTAAACACTTCCTAAAATTAATAAAAATTAGAAACAACTTTCTTGGCTAAGCAGAATATTTAATTGACAACTTAAAAGTGTTCCCTAAATTATTTAAATATTAGCTTTTCAGGATAGAAATCAGAAATCAAAATTTTGGTTAAAAAAGTACAGGCAAAAATTTATAATATTTTAATTGAATTTTTTTCTTTTATGTTAAGTTAATATGTGCTTTTTATTAAATAAATTTTTAGATTTTTAAATATACTTTTAGTCATATTTTTCACTGTATTTTTCAATTTTTTTTATTTTCTGTTTTTTTGCCTATCTCAAGTCATTAAAATAACTAAAAGTCCATGTAAAAAATTGTGAATATTTTTATTGTATTTTTTCATTTATTTCAAAATTTTAATTTCTGTTATTTATTAAATGAATTCTTCGATTTTAAAATTTTTAATATTAAATCTACTTTTAGCCATATTTTTCACTGTAAATTTCAATTTTTTTTATTTTCTGTTTTTTTCGCCTATCTCAAGTCATTAAAATAACTAAAAGTCCATGTTAATCGATATGCCATTGTTTGTGCTTTCCTCGCTTTGGGCCACACCCATGTAAAACAAAATAATAATAAAAAAAAAAATAAGCAAAAAAATATAAAAAACGTTAAATAAACAGAGAGAAAAAATTATGCATTTTCTTTGGAAATTTACTATGCCATCTGCGTTGGTGCATCTATGAAATGGGCTAACCGAGCCAGTTGGCCTGCTCATAATAAACGAATTAGCGCCTTTGGCTAAATGGTTAAAGAATGCACCTTTATTGCAATTATCAAGTTCGAGTTTGAGTTTGAGCTTAAGTTCGAGTTCCAACTGCAACTCCAACTTTGGCTTGCATGGCTGGCTTGAATAAACAACTGAGCTCTGGCTCTGTCCCTGTATCCCCCTCCCCCCTCTCATTCTGCCGGAATAATCACATAAAATATTAATGCTGGCTTAAAAAAAAGCCAGGTACATTTTGCTTATGGCCAATTTCTTTTGGGGCCAGCACAACGCAGCGCTAACAAATAGAAAAATTATCGCAATTGTGGCATCTTTTTTGTGGGTTTGTGTGCTGTAGTTGTGGGTTTTTCCTTATGCCAAAACGAATGTGCATTTAATTTGTGACGCCGTCGAAAGACACTCGAAGAAATCAGTGTAGAAATGAATGAAAAAATTTTTGAAATTTTTAAAAATTCATGTTTTTAATGGCATATAAGTTAAATTAAAAAATTAGAGTAGAGAAGTTCCATGAACCTCTTCAACTTCATAATAATTGCTCAGTGTAATCCAGTCGTTGGCCAAATTGTCCCGCTGATGCATAAAACATCAATGCAATGGCCAAATTGGAGCCACGTACAACTCCAGAGTTGCAGCTCAAAGAAGCGCAAAATAAATGCCAAAAAAAATATTAAAAAAATAAATATAAATGTAAAGATATCTTTGGTAGGTCGAATAGTTAATACACTTGCAAAGATGCTGGCTATGATATGAAATTTCGTTGTAAATAAAATTTGACTAAGACATGAATTTCATTCGATTGTTATTCTTGCAGCTGTGCAATAAAAATTTATAAAATTTTGTAAAAACAATAAAAGAATATTTCCAGACTGATTTCAGAAGCGTTACACATATCGTTGCCATATTATAATACCCATTGCAAGAGCATTAAAGAAACCAAACTGCTGCAGTTACAACAATAAAAAAACAACAGATATTATGCCTTTTGGCAACGTTTTTCATACCCAAACCAACAACAGAGCCGTAGACAACCAACCAGAAACAACAACAACAACAACAACTTCCAACTCGAATTCGTAGTTGTACTCGTTCAAACATGGTCATAATCACGCGTTAAATTAATGAGTTTAAATGCTATTTTTGGCTTTAACTATTGCTGGCATACAAACACACACACACACACAGCCATACTGTGGTACTCTGGTACCGTGGGGCATTTAATTGAGTGTAGCAAAGTTGAACCAACATCGTTGTTGCAGCGCCAACTCTCTGCCACACTGCCACTCGGTTGCAAATTATGAGAGGCTCGCCAAGTTCAGGCTCAAAACGTGGTGGCGCATGCGCAACTTGCAACCGGCTGCGGCTGCGGCTTCACTTGGCAATATTAAATTTATTTTAATGCGCATTCAGTCTGAGAGTCAGGCTTTGGATACCCAGTCTCTCATATGGCCAGCGGGCATACGAGACTGACTCTGCCTTGATTTTCACCGCCCCAGCTTGTCGATAAGACTTTTATTATTATTATTATTATTATATTTGTACGCTTTATGTTTTATTAAATACATGAAGTATATAACCAACTGGCAATGCTTTATTTAAGTTTATATCAGAACTTGTTAATTATTTTTCCATCTCTTTGACTTTTTCTCACTTAAACTCTCTTTCTCTGTCTCCAAGTTTGTCTCTGCATCTGTCAGCAACAGTTGCTGTAAGTGAGAGGTCAGTTCAATTGCGCAGATGTGCAACATTTTGCTGCTCCTTTCCGGATGCAAGTTGCAAGCAGCTTGCAGCAACATCTGGCATATGCAAAGGCCAATACTGTTGAGTAAGCACTTAGATATTTTATATTCTGGGCTTGTTATACAACAAAATCAATTGAATAGATAGAACTTAGCTACTTTTAATTAAATATGAACGATATTGTTATTGTAATAATAAGGCACAATTATCAGCTTTAAAATCTTGCCATTTAAGCAATAAAAAAAAATTATATATATTGCCATTTAATAAAAGTAATATTTGATTTTTCAAAATAATTATTATAATTTTCCTTTTTTATTTATTACAATTCTGATAAATATTTATTGCTTTTCAGCTCAATTTCTCATTCTTTATAAAGCAACAACAATAGCAACAACAATTGCTAATTCAATAGCAACAATTTATTGAACAAAATTAAAAAATATATATATATATTTAAAATTACGTCAGAAACATTGTTAATAATAATTTTTTAATATCACCATAATTAAGATGAAGGCAATTTGCCATTTTTTTTTTGCGTAAATGAAATGAAAAATAATAAAATTAAATGATATTAAGGCAAGTCAAGGCTGCCAAAGTCTGAGGGGGTTTGGGGGGGAATGCTGTACAATGTATAATGAAAAATGAGCTC
Source organism: Hirtodrosophila alboralis (assembly GCA_035043045.1). Lineage (NCBI taxonomy): Eukaryota > Metazoa > Arthropoda > Insecta > Diptera > Drosophilidae > Hirtodrosophila > Hirtodrosophila alboralis. The sequence goes on along the minus strand of JAWNNH010000210.1, from coordinate 245,547 downwards.
AACGTCAACAAAATCAACTGGCCTTATAATATCGCCCCTAAATGCAATGCCTGCTGATGATTATTGACATTACGTGGACGTGCATAAGTACAACTTGCATTATAATTAATTTATAATTAAATGCACTGCCAATTTCAAGTTGCATGCAGCTGACGGGGCAACCGCAACAACAACAGCCACAACAGCAACACGCAGCAAACAGCAACAATGCCACAAACTACAACAACAACAACAACAACCGTCCGACACACAAATTGCTTTGTAATTTATTTGCAATTAATTTTGAATTAATAAAAAAAGAAAAAGAGAAAAAAAAATATAAAGAAAAAATACCACAAATTGTCCGCTTGGAATTTGGGTCTTGTCTTGACTGCAACTTCCACTTACACTTGAGACTGAGACCGGGATATTATTATCCACATAAATAATTTCAGAGTTTTTTGGGGGCAGTCGAAAAGCCTGTCAAATGTCAGCCATGTGAAAGCGTTGTTGAAGGCGTATCGAATTGTGGGGTTTTAAGGCTGGGAATCGGTTGATGAGCTTTTGGAAACTCCCAATTAGTAAATATTGAAAATCTTGTAGTTGAGATTAATTACTTTTAAAGCAGAATCTCGTCGCAGTTATAATGAATTTATTTATAAATTAATAATAATATAAAATTGCAAGTCAATTGATTTTTAGAAGAAAAATAAGTTATAAATTTCTGCTAACTCATGTCTGTCTAAGTTAGCCGATTTATTCGCTAATGTTAAGTGACACTTAATCTTCAACTTACTAAATACTTGACATTAAATTCAAATGGCAGCGTTGCCACCTTGCATTGAACGCCTTGTCAATTAGTTAAAAAGTTGTCCAGGCTTGCAGTGTTACCACTTTGCATTACATTGAATGCCCTGTCAACTTGTTGCTAAAGTGCTGCCAACTTAGCTTAGTAGCATTTTAATTGGTAGTGGGAGCGTCAAAAATAAATAAACTTTATAAAATAATACAGACCTCAAAAGATATTTTATCTGAAAGATCTTTTGAGCAAAACAACAAATTAAAAAATTAGGAATATTTTAAAAAAATGTTTCTAGGCGTAATTTAATTTTTCCAGTCCACTAGATTTTAATAATTAATAAAATATATTTTCAAAAAAATGTTCTGCACATAATCCACTTAAAATATATTTCCTGCTATATATTTCAAGGAAATTATATTATATTTTTAAAAAGCTTTAAATTATTTAATTTTGTAATTTTAATATCATAATATTCTATTAAGTGTAGACTAGTATATTTTAGTTAGAAAAAAAAACCTTTTTTTTACACTTTTTGTATTTGCATATAAAAAAAAAATTCAAAATCATTTAGAAAAAACTTTAACTTCTTTTACACTTTTTGCATTTGCATATCAAAAATGATCTTTATATGTAAGTACAGTTCCTTAGCTGACCCAAAATGTTAGTTATTTTCAAGTTGATTTCTTAATGACGCTGTTCACCTCATTTGCAGTCAATTTTCGCGCTGCTTAACAGTCATAAAAATTGTTGCAGCAAACATTCACTTTAATAAGCAATTATTGTCTGCTCCTTTTACAAAAAGCTAAAAAAAAAAGTTGACGCGTTGCGACTTTTAACTAATTACAAACGATTTACATGCCACGCAGCTGAGGCCTGCAACATTCAAGAACTGGAGAACTGGAGGCCCAGAACCAGGCCAGGCCTCCGCTTTCAATGTGGATAATCCCGCTTTAAATATTTGCAACATTTAAAAAGTAAATGCAATAACCGGTTATAAGTTTAGCAGCCTGTGGTTGCTGTTGCTCTTGTTCATCATCATAATGATAATGATGATGACGTTGCAGATGTGAGTGTGGTATATACACACACAAACACACACACACACACCCACCTAAGTAGAAGAAGAAGCACATCAAATCCGCTTGGCACGCACGTAGACTCAGCATGTCAAGACATTCAGGCAAAAGGCAAGCTCATTGCACATGCGCAACATGTGCGCTGTAAATGCGAGTACAAAACTATGAGTGTGAGTACAATTACAAGTATGAGTGTAAGTATGAATACTACTAAAAAACAAGCCTGTTGCCTGCTGCCTGCTGCCTGGTTCGGCACTGTTTGTAATTAGCAATTTTAGACTTTAAATTAGAGTACATATTCGCAGTTTGCTTTCACCACAACGTGGCCTGGCCAGCATGGACTTAGGCTGTAACTGGGCTGGGCTGTGCCTGGCCTGCGGCTGACCAGGCTCATTAGATGTGGCCATTGCCTCTATGACTCACACAGCGGGGGCTGCCGCCTTGGCCTCAAATGTTGCATTAAAATTGCAGCTACCAGCTGCCAAACGTCGTCAAATTGCGTAGCCAATAGGTTGCCAGATTTGAGCGGATCATAATTAGCTATAATATTTTGTAGACTGTACCCCTGTCCGCCCCAAATGTTGTCTATGCGCTATTGTAAAATTGCTAAGCTATAAATACACTAACTAATGGTATACCAGTTATGACTTTTAGCTTGCCAGTTGACAATTGAAATAGTAATGTGCCGAGGATGTGAAGAGTATTTTAAATGGAAATATTAATTAGCTAATAGATTAAATATGTTTATAAGCTATATTTCCTAGCAAGCCAACGAAATATTAGATAGTACACTAAAAATTAAACAATTAATTTGATTATAAAAAATTTAACAAATTCTATAAACTTCAACTTATCTTAAATGATCTTAAAGAATGAAAATCACATAAAAATATATAAAAATAACTGTCAAGGATTATTTCCCTCCTACTGTATGATTTAAACTAGAAAATTTTGAATTTATTATGCGGCCCATTTTTGATTTATAATTAAAATAAAGGATTAAAAAAATTGGATTTTCTATGCGACATTCGATCGTGATTGACGTGAATGGGGCATAAGGGATCTTCAACCATCGTATCCACTCCATGTTAATTTTTGATTGAATTATACACAAAGTTCAGCCCGGGGTATATCTCTCTTTCCACTTTTTAATTACAATTGAATTATTTTCTGTACCTTATTAAATATTCTTAAAAACAGCTTTTAACATAATTTGATTTAATTTTAAAAAATCAAAAACTCCCGTAAGTGTAAGAAAATTTCGTTATTTTCGGCTTAAACTCTATTTTCAGCTCTCAATTTTTGTTTTTGCTGTGGCCTTTAATACGATCTTTATTGCACCTGGATTTTCTTGTTTGCGGTCGCCAATATAAATTTATTTCTTATATTTTTCTTGAGTATTATGTTATTTTTAATTTTTATTTTATTTTATTTTTTTATTGTATTTGTGTGCTGATTATTTTGCGCTTATTATTTGGCTTATGTGACGCTGTTGCTGTCGTTTCATTTTCTTTGCTTAATTTTCAATAAATGTTGCGGGTTTATTATTGTATTATTGTTGTTTATTTGTTGCTGTTGTTGTTGTTTGTTGGCCCAGGCGATTACTCATTTGACTGCATGCACATAAATTTTATGCACTTTTTTGATTGCTTTATTTTTATTAATTGCTTTTTACAACATTTTGTTTGGCTTTTTTGAGCATTACAACTCGCATTTTAGTTGCATGATTTGCTCAAGAGTCAGCGAGTAGGGCGGCAAGGGGAGTACAATCGCCTGAAAGGGGGCGCGGGTGTCACTCGATGTGTGTGCGTGTTGTGTGTGAGCTGATTGTGTCATTAGTGTGCTTACAGATCGGACAGAGACAAAGCGTTAAAGGCCAAAATGCGGTCAAAGATATCGAATGCGTATTCTGAATTTTATTATCGAATGTGTGGCATGCAACACTGCCTTTTCATTATATGTTGAATACTACTGTTGAACAATAGAAAATCTAATTATTGAGGCACTTATAATTTCTTATTATTTATATCCTTGCAAGAGTATTTCAGCTTCACCAAACATGAAATAATTTCCCGCCTTGTTTACTAATAAATTATGTTCTTCAATATCAAATGTCACGATTTGCCTGCTTAAAATACTTAAAGGGCTTTTCAGAATTTCAAGTGTTTTCATTTCTAATTTCAAACTCCACTCTGACGCATTGTTTGGATCATAATTTGGAGCAATTTTACGAGGAACGACAACAATTGCCTTAGACGAAATCAAAAAAAAATTAAACAAAAATAAACTTGAAAATGTAGACTACAGCAACGATTCAGCTATCAACGGATCGGCGTCTTGTCTTAATATTTTTTTTATTTTTTTTTAAATTTTATTATTGTTGTTGGTTTCTGCTGATTCGCTAAGCAACTATGCCCCAGCAGGCACAAATCGAAACCAGACAAAAGCCAAAAAGCCCAAGCAAAACTGAGCCAACGAGGACATGCGAAATTTTTATTTATTGCTGACAATTGCACAAAAATCTGTTTTTTTTTGTTGTTGTTGTCTTTTTCTCTCAGTTTTTATGGTCATTAAAATTGGGACAAATATTTGACCGAGTGCTGAGTTTTGCTGTTGTTTCTATTTTGTTGTATTTATTTATTTTTTGGCTTTTGTGCAAGACACGACTTGAGCCTGAGGCTGGCGCTCTATAACATTTTGTGGCATAAAATGTTTTTTGACGCCAAATTTGCCCTTGATGCTTGGCCACAGCGTTTTGCAGCAGCAGCAACATTTTGTGGCCAGTTTTGTGGCCGATCTAATGATTAGCCCAGTCGGTGCCGCTACTAATTAATGATCGTCGCACCGTTTGCATGCTAATTAAATGCAAAAAATAAAAAAAACATTTTTTAAATATAACTAGAGATGCAAGCGTGCTCTGTATAATTTTGTCAGGCCAATCACGCACGTAGAGTGAATTTATATTTATTAAAAAGACTATGAGTTTACTCAAAAAAAAATTAAAACAATTTGAATTTTCCTAATTACAAAACCCATAAGAATAATACCAGAATGAAAACCACCCGGATCACAAATAAACACAGATTCTAAAATGCATTAAAATCGTGACAAAAATACTCTTTTTTATATAGATTGATTAAACTAGTTTACAGCAAAAAATACCAACGCATCACTGTTTTCTATTTTAAATTGTAAAATTTCGTCAAATATGACTAGAAAAGTGATGAACAAGGTGAATTTTATCTTGGGTGTTTTTACTAATTGCTGAATAACTACCACATTAATTGACCGATTTCGACAAACGTGTACTTAAAATATTCGCAAAAGAATTATCTAACATAATTAATCTTAAAAAGTATTTAAACGAATTTTTTAAATTTTTAAAAGTCCAATTGAAATTCAGCAATTTTTCAAAAATGCAAAAAATGTTCACATTTTTCAACTTTGAGGGCTTGACTTCAATTCTTTTCCGATTCGTTTTAACGGCATATCGTTAGAAAGGGGATGCAATTATCTTTTGAATAGTGTAACATTATATAAGATCAAATAAAATCTGATGTTGATATGAACAAATAAGTCGAAAGACTGCCAAAAAATTAGCTATTCGCGGTTTACTCGAAAACCATTTTTTGAAAAAATAAATGGTTTGCATTTTTGAAATCAGCACCAAAAAATACATCAAAAAAAGTTTATGAGAGCCCAGCTCCCTCGATCAAAAAAAAATTTGTAAACTAATGTTATTATATATTTGTAGTATCCCAAACTAATCCATCTTTCCATATATTTATTTACATATATTAAACTTTAATGAAGCCATATTTCGTCAGTTTTATTCGACTGTCTAATACCCTCACGCAGTTGCTCAGATTTTTGCTAGTTTGAATAAAAATTTTGTTTGCATTTTGCGACTCACCGACTCGGTTTTGATGTTGAGCGCCAGCACGTGGGATGAGCTGTTGGAGGAGACCGATGGCGGCGATGCGGGCGTGGCGCCTCCACAGGGTGATTGCGGTGCGGCAACCGTTGGCGAGCAGCGGCGGCTGGGCAGGGGGCTGGCCTCACGCAGCGGACTGGCGAGGGCGACACCAATGCCCAGGCCACTTTGGGAGTAGGGCGAACCGGGTGATTTGTTGGCATTTGTGGAGCAATTCGAGGGCACTATGGCCGCGGTGGTGCAACTGGTTAATGTGCTGGTCGATGAGCTGGACGATGTGGATGAGCATGAGGAGGAGGAAGATGATGAGCTGCTGCTGTTGTTGTTGTTGCTGTTGTTGTTGTTGCTGCTGCTGTTGTTGATGTTGCTGTTGCTGCCAGCACATATTAATGCTTGCATTTTGGTATTGTTGTTGTTGTTGTTATTATTATTGTTGTTGTTGCTAGTGGTGCTATTATTGTTGTTGACACTAGCACCTGGCATAATGCTGCCATCACAAAACTCACGCTTCACAATGTTGCTGTTGTTGTTGTTAGTGCTGCTGCTATTGCTGCTGCTGCTGCCGGGCGTTGCAACAATTGCCGCCTCGCAGGGCAACACCGTGCCCAGCATCTTGTCTAATTTATACTGTGATGTGGTTGATTCAGCGGCGCCGGCAGAGTCCTCGCAGCCCTCGGCCATGTCACTGAACAGCTGACATTGTTGTGTAGGCCAACTGCAAGAGAGAGAAAAATTGAGAGATTTAAATAATATTATTAATAAAAAGTTAACTTAAGGTAGCTTAAAAACCCATTATTTTATTTATAAAAATCAAGTATTACTAATTTTTATTTTTTGTTGATATTTTCATATAAAATACAAGATAACATTTTTATACGATTTTTAAATAAATATTTTTTTAACCAAATAAATTATACAATAACTTTAACTTTTTAAATACAATTTTTAAATATTACTTTGGCAATATATGAGTGTTTAAAAATAGAACTCAAAATTAAGTGTCAATAATTTTATTTATATATTTCATATTAGATCTGAAATCACATTTTTTTCTAAGTTTTTTAATAGATATTTTTTTCTCAAATTAATAAAGCAATTGCTTATATTTTGATTTTTAAAAATAGAACTCAAAATTAAGTGTCAATAATTATTTTTATTTATTTCATATGAGTTGTGAAATTAAATTTTTTTTCTAAATTTTTACATAGATATTTTTTTGTCAAATTAATAAAAAAAATTGTATTTTGATTTTTTTAAATACTACTTAGGCAATAAAAAATAATTTTAAGTAATTAATAATATAATAATAATAACTAAACTGAAAAACAAACGCAATTAATTGAGTTTTATTTTTTAACTCAAGAATAAAACTTAGGATTTTCAATAATGGTTTTATAGCATAGCTGTGAAAGTTTGAAAATTTTTTCTAAATAGAAGAACCAAGAGGAACCTTAAAAAAATATTTTTAAAATTTTCAAAGGAATTTTAATTTTTCCTCTTACATTTTTTAATAATATTACATTACACAAATTGGAAGGCAGAATTAATTTTGTCGCCAAAAACGACATATGCCATATTAAAAATTAGTTAAATTTTACAAAGTTATGAGAGTTTAAAGCTGAATAAAATTACATAAATACATTAAAAAACAAACTTAAAACGATGAAATCAAACTTTAACCAAATTGCAAATCACAAGAATCTCAAAGCAGTTCGATCCTTGGAAAATATGCTGGCATATTTTATAGATTTGCAGTAATTATTCTGCCACAATATTTTGTTTTCTAATTATATTTTAAATGGCATTATGTGAGGTAACATGAAATGGACTAATATGCAATATTAGCTTCAGTTAATTTTCATTAAAATTCAAAGTGCATATGCATGCAAACCACCCTATACATATCTATTAACTGATATTTTTGGCTGGTGACTGTACCTGTCTACCTTTTTGGCACATTTTGGGCTCATAATTTAGAATTTACATTTATCGAATATATTTCGTGCACTTAAAACTCATGCCCAGGCGCATTAATTTCATTAATTATCCCTGTTGCCATCCGGTTGACCACAGCAACAACAACAACAACACAAAAAGCCAAAAGCAGCAAAGTGTGGTATACGGGAGGCAGGGGTTTGGGGCATAGGAAACGTCGCACACATGCCGCATAATTTTGCAAATGCAAAACGTTGCTTCGAGTCCGAGTCCTGTGCATGTCCTTGCAAGCAACAACGTCGTCCTGCACTGGACAATGACTCTACAGAGGGGGGGTTTGTAAAGTAGCCGACTGGCTTATACAGGGTGACTAAGGGGTTGGGCTGGGTTGGGCCCGGCCAGACCAGTCGAGGGGTTGGCTAGGGGCGTTTGCCTGCCCGAGTCGTAATCGAAAATTTTACACCTACTCCGCATTATAATTTATATGCCTTATGGGGCTGAGGCAAAATCCTGACAAAGGAGTGAGTCACGTCTGGCAAGAAAGTTTTTCTTATATGTATGTATGTACATATGTACTATATACTTATAAGCTTCTTTGTTTTGTGAAATCCAAGTAGATAGGAAATTTAGTGCGTAAATTATGTAGGAATATGTGTTTAAAGACTTGCAGCTAATGGGTGCATAGAAATGCTTAAGAAATTGTATAGAAATTTGATGGAATATAAGAAGAGAAGAGGGAATTCAAATAGAATTGCTTAAAAGGTAGTCAAAGTTATCTAACAAATTTATTATATATTAATTTTATTTTTTTAAGATATTGGGAAAGATCATTTTGCCTGAAATTTATTGTATTTATTATGCACAAAATTTAATTTAAAAAAAAGTAGATGTTAAGAAATTTCATTAGATGAATTTTATTTATATAAATATGCAAATATAGGCAATATAATTTTACTTAAAAATATTGGAATAAGAATTGTAGAATTGTAAAAAAAAAATATATTGTGTTTTTATAAATTTTTATCGATTTATTATATCTTTAGTAATCAACGCTTCTTAGTCTTATGTTGTCTTTCAAAAGTAAACTAAATTTGTATTTTTTAATTTTAAAGATATTTAAGGAAAAAAACAAGGTTTAAAATTTTTATTTATTTATATTTATGAACGACACCTCTTACCCCTAAATTTAAATTAAAATAAAAAAAAAATACTAAGAAATTTTAGCTCGATGAATTAATTTTATAGAATTATGAAAAATTCATATAAAAATATAAAAAAATTGATTTGACTAAATAATAGTATTGTTTTTTTAATAATGGTGTTTTTAACTAAAATTTTTTTAATATTTTATTTTTAGTAATAAACTCGATGATTCATCGTTTTGTCCTTTTCCACAAGTAAACTATATTTATTTTTTTTTATTTTCTCATATTAGAATAGATATATTTAGATTTATTTATAAACGACACTTCTTTGTAAAAAATTAAATTTATAAAAAAATAGATACAAAGAAATTTCAGCTCAATAAATTAATTTTAAAGAAATATGAAAAATTCATATGATAATATAGACAAATTGATTTGACTAAATATTACCAAAAGCAATATGAATTGTAGAATTGGAAAATTAATATCTTTTTTTTTTACCAAATTTTTTTTTTTAATTTCTTATTAATTATTCAAATGGCCATACAGACCTCTCCCGAAATATGTATACCTACAACATATTGTAGCCTCTTAATTGTGTACTCTTACACAAGAGTTAACTATATTTGTATGTGAAATTTGTAACATCATTGATAGCTTAGCTAAATGTGGCCTAAAGCATGCTCAATATTAAGTTCAAGTCTTTTAGGCTACAAAAGCTTATAAGCTATTGAGGCTCAGCTGCAAATTGTCTGAGGCAAGTAAATGTGCCTAAATGGAGGCATACAACAAAATGCGTCTAAAATGATTTTGGCATTCTATACCTTGATATTTTCCCCCTCTCTCTATACACATGCACAAAATCCTGTTGCAGTCAAAAATCGAACATAGAATGCAAAGTTGAGAATCGTATCTGTTGGATGTGTTGCCTTGCCTGTCTTCGGCTTTTGGCCAAGTACACAAAACGGGCGTTGATTTTAATGCATAATGCATATGGTTGTGTGTGCGTGTGTGTGTGTGATTGTGTGTGCGTGTGTGTGTGTGTGTTGTTGGCAACTTGGCTATGACTGTCTGCAGATGTAATAATGCAAAGCCGCCATGACCAATGCAACCAACAACTGCACTCAAATTCAGAGATGGAGTCAGAGTCGGAATCAGAATCAGAGTAGGAGCTGGAGTTGCAGTCCGAGTTCGAGTCCGAGTTCGAGTCGTTCCTGTTGATGTCAGGAGACTCGGAGACTCGGAATCGGCGTCACAGTCGACGCTGGGCAGCCGGCAGCAGTCAACGAACGCACTTTTCCGGCCACGTCGCCAACGTCGTTGGTCATAATGAGCCACAGGGAGGGTGGGACAGGACGATGCCTTGCAAGTTGTGTGCAGGACATGCACATGCAATGCCAGAGCTTGTGTGTTGTAGATTTTTGGCCAGCAAAACTGGACAGCAACAGGATGGCAAGGGTTGGAAAGGGACTTTTGCAGTGGGCAGTGAAGAAGGCGTAATAATTAATTTTGTACATTGCATGCAAATGTCTGGGCCATGGTCGTATAAGCCAAGTGTGGCATGTGGTGGACAGAGGCATGTGGCATATGCATAAGCAGCAAACAATGCAAAACAAAAGCAACAACAGCAACAACAGCAAAAACAAAATAATTTCAAGTACACAGCAAGAAATTATAAAAAACTATATAGATGTGTAAGAACTTGTTCAATATATGTATATAGTACACTAAAAATATAAAAAATATATTTTTAAAACTTCAATAAAATTGCTGCTGCTGTGCTGCAAGCATAATGAGCAATTGTTGCTGCTGCTGCTGCTGCACCTTGGCAACATCATGAACATTGTGAAAGTTAGCCAACATTGGCAAATTGCAGCGACAAAATATGCCAGCCAAATTAAGTACAATTTGCGCATATTAAAAGTCTGTCTAAATTGCACAGGCAAAGCGTACAAAACTGGCAACATGGGGGCATGCAACAACGACGCTTCCTGGCAGTCAAGCAAGCAACAAATCTAATCAATAACCGACAAACTGGTAGAATTTCATGTAGCACACTAAATAGCACGATTAATTATCGCTATGGCCAGCCAGCTATAATTCAAATCAAGCGTTTTGATTTTTTTTTTTCTCTTTTTTTATAATGCACAGCAGCAACATGCAACATCTGCAACAGCAACATGCGGCTATCAGGCTATGCACAACGCATTACAAACCGGTCTAATTATACATCATTTTGTTGCCGCTTGCAACATGTTGCTGCCGCTGCTGCTGCTGCTGCCGTTGAGTATATAGTCAGCTATAAATTGTAATTTCCATGCAACTTTCTATTGGTAAAAATTTATCATTTTTAAGACGCTGCACAACCGGCCAATGTCTTGGCCAACGTTTTGTCTTGTCTTTTAGATCGGGCAATTCGTAGCCAATATTCAAATTAATAAAATCATCAATAATTTTATATTTTTTTTTCTTTTTTTTACATTTTTGCATAGCTGCAACATGCAGAACATGTTGTTGCTTGCTGCTGCTGTAACTTGTTTTAATTAATAGTCTAACTAAATTGAAGCATATTCTGTTCGGCCATTTAGAGGTATCGCCGCAAATGTGGCACAAAGCAATTTTTGATTAGAAATCGCCTCGTCCGGCTTCAGACGACTTCAATTTATGCCTGGCCATTAAATTGCCTTTTGATTTGTAATTAGCAGAGAATGCATATTAAAAACGGCCAAAATGGCCAACAAACTTAAAGGAAGTGAATGTTGCAAGTAGCAACGGCTGCAGTGGTGGTGGAGTATTGCCTGCAACTTTTTGGGGCAGCTATAAAGTTTGCCAAGTGCCGGCTTGAAAAATAATCAATAATGCGACCCACACTACCAAGGGCCAGAACAACATTAAGTCATTGAGTTAAAATTATTTATGCAACATTTATTTACGCACACTTACAGACAATACACACACACACACACACTCATATATGTAAATAAACACGTGAGCTAAAAAAGTTTTACCCTGCCCCAAGTTGCATTGTTTTAGGGTTGTTGTTGCCAGGGTTGTTCATGCACTTGTGTGTATAATATATGTATATAAATGTAAGCATGTATAAATGTGCAATTTTCTTAAAAATTACACACGATTACACATGAAATACAACCGTGAAGGTGGCACATTATCTAAAAAAAAAAAATAAAAAATAAAAATAGATACGCTTGCATTAAGCCTGTAAATTTAATGCCCAAGAGTTGGTAATGAAAGTACTTAACTTTTACCATAAAGTTAGCAGGGTGCAGCGTTAAACCGATTACAGAGAGTCTTATATAAAATATAATGGTTGTGAGTTAGTATTCCAGAAGGTATTTTAAAGTAGATCGGGTTGAAATTCATTTTTATAAATTGAAAAACCTTTTAAAATAAATAAGAATAATCTGAGTATGCCTAATATATTCCTTTTGCAGGCTAAATGCTAAATTTAATTCATCAAAATTTAAAGAGCATCAACTATCATAACTTTGTGAAGACTGTACAGTTTTCTAGACGGATTTATATTTTGGCAACTTTTTTCCATTTAAATTACTTATATTTTATTAGAAGTAAAATTGCTATATTTAAAAATAAATTATATATATATATCTTTTAACTTTATTTCACCATTTTATTAATGTACATTTAAAAATAAATTATATATTTTTTTAACTTGATTTCAGCTTCTTATTAAGTTAAAATATATATATCATTCATTTTTATATGTAGCAAATGCCAGAAAGATATTCCGCATCACATTCAGTTTTATTATTATTATATTTATTATTATATTTTCTATACAAAGGAGGACCATTTACTAAGGATATTATTTTTTTTTGTTAAAATTTGAACAGAAAAATATAAACAGCATCTTCAATTATTATTATATTTTCAATACAAAGGAGAGCATTTTCTAAGGATAATACTTAATTTTTTTTTAATTTCAACCGAAAAATTTAACAGAATCTTCAAATAAGTTTTGAAATTGTGATTACAGCAATTCCCTTGTCCTCAAAAGATTAAAAATTAATTTTTTTCATTATACATTTTCAAAAATGGAAAAAATGTGTAAAGGAAAAAAATATTCTTTTAATTTAAATTTAGAATCAATTTAATAAGGAAATATTGCCTAAAAACCCAATCCACTTGAAAATCAATTTAGTTCTTATGTTTACGGAGTGGAAAATATTGGAAGACCTTTTTCCATAGAAACTTTGTTTCTTCAGCTTTCGTTGTAAAATTAAACGATTACAATTTAAAAAGCTTTAAAAATTAAATATATAATTGAAAGTCATTTAATTAAATACCTTATTTAAGTAATTTAAATAGAAATAGCTAAACTAATTTAAAAATCATAAATAAATAATAAAACACTGATAAAATGCAAATAAATACACACAGAATATTATAAATACTACAAACTACCACTTAAATATAAGTAAATAAAAACTCGTTTGCTATCAGCTCAATTTAGTCAGAGTTTAGTTAGTTATATGTATATATATATCTACATATATATAGGAGCCCATTATCAAACGCATGTGGCACGGGCCATTACATTATATTACATACGTGATTGCCCCATCGACTTAATGCTAACAAAATGCATTGCAATCCGGTCAGTGGACTATTTAACTGGATATGTTCTGCTTTTCTTTTGTTGTACTATTTTTTTTGTATTTTTTTGCTGTCGACTTTTTCCACTCAAATCATTAAAAATAATAATAATGAAATTTGCGTGATTCAAACTGAGCACGCACTAGGCGATGCCAATAACACAACAACAACAACAATACAGGAGGCGTACTCAATATAACAATAACAACAACAACAACAACAGCAACAACAATAGCGACAACAACAACAGCGACTACGACAACAATAAACATGTGCAAGCTGAACAGTCAAACGCCCCAAGAGAAAAAAAAGGAAGTCAAAGTCATGCCAGGACAAGCAGCAGGAACTGGCTAAGTCAGACCAGACCAGGATAAAACCAGGACGTAACCAAAAAGCAACCCTCTCATAGCGTGAGTTCTATACACACACACACACACACACACACACACACACACACACACCCTTTCACACACACGTTGTCCTTAATGCGCCTCGTAATGAGTTATTCGCATTTTGTATTTGCATTAAAAGGAAGCCTCTCTCTGAGTTCCCAAACCCGCCCACATTTGGCAATTTTAATTCATTTAGAAGGCAAATAATGAGAAAAAAGCTAAATGTAAAAAAGGCTAATTTTAAGTCGAAGTTTGAATGCCCTTAAAAATGTTAGCGTTTATTAAGCGCATTCAAAAATAAATAAAAATTTCGTGTAATAAAAAATATGCAACAGGTAAAATATAGGAAAATTAAATGGAAATATAAATTTTAGAAAATAAATTATATGTAAAATAATAAAAGATATTTAGCAGATAAAATATAGAAAAATTAATTTAAAATAACAATATTAGAAAATTACAATTTCATGGAAAATATTGAAGGATATTCAGGAGATAAAATATAGTACAATTTAAATTAAAATAATAACAATCGTTTAATAAAGTTTTAATAATCAAAATCAAATTTTAAAGTCAAAAATCAGATTAAATTTGTTTTAAACATATTCATTCTATGTTTCAGAAAATAAATAAAAGTTTCGTGTAATATAAAATAAAACAGATTAAATATAGAAAAACTTAAACTAAAATAATGAAATTTAATAATAAAAATTAATTTATAAAGGTGAATTAATGGTTAAGGTTGTTTTAAGTAGTTTAAAAAATAATTAAATAAAATAAATAAAAGCTACAATATTTTGAAATGGAATTCAAACATGGGAACTTTTTTTCAGCCCTAAAAATAATAAATAAAATCAAATAAAATGTTCAATATTTTGAACTGGAATTCGACGATGTCAACATTTTTTTGCTGCCCTACAAAAGTTTCAACTAATTATATTATTGATTGCAATACTTTAATAATTATTAAATCACTTTATTAAGTTAACAATCATACTTAAAATACTCTTAAAATTGCTTTCATATTGTTGTTTACAATTTAATCCCAACTAATGAATTTTTAATCTATCTACACTTAGTACTTCAACTATTAAAACTATCAAAACAATATAGACATTTATCACTATTTTAAAGGTGTTTTTTTATAAAGTTGTCTCAGACAACAAAAGAGCTTTACCCTACCGCTGCAAGATTATTATTCAAGGTATAACCATAGGTCGAAAATTGCATGTCCCTGGTCGTGTTGCAGTTGTATAATAATAATAATATATTGGAGTATGGATGGGTGTACAATTGCAATTGGAACGCGCACGACATGAGAGCACAAAACATAATTTTGCTAAATTAGCGAAAAACAAAAGAAATGCCACGTGGGCTAAGGGGCGGGGTTTTTTTTGTTTTTTTTTTTGCCCGACTCGAACCCGGCCAGAAAACTCCCCAATTGAGCACGCACCAAAATCGTTTGCCCAGAGCCGGGCTCTCAACTCAGAGGGGCTGGGGGTGCCATAATCAACGTCTAAATATTTGGTAAAAAGTAGAAAAAGTGTAAAAAAAAAAAAATAATAAAAAGTTAAATATATGTAAAAACCTGCTGCCTTGGGCTTGGATTGCATTTGGTGCTGGGCAACGGCCAACTAATTATAAAAATTTTTGCAACCCCTTTCGCTTGAACACAATGAGAATTATGCGAAACCCTTTTGTGAATTGCATGTGAACAGATCCTGAGGGTCTGAGGCCAAGTCCGGGGTAAGTGATTGTGTACGTGCTCATTATGGAAATTTCTTTCTTTTTTTTTATTTATTTTTTTTTTGCCATTTCTGGCGTTGCAAAATTAATGCAAATGCCGCCTGGCATGCTCAGATCAGAACTGGGCAGTATGAGCCCATTAATGACAGCTATAAGAACGGGAATTGTAGAATTGTCTAAAAACTCTGTGTGGAACTGCAGGGCCGCTTGACAAAGGTTTATTGGAGCTTTGGCACTGGCAATACGCGATTATAATTAGAATTTAGCCGCGGGGTTCATATGGACAGGAATTGGAGGTCTTTTTTGGCAGACCAGTCAGGGGTTGTTGATATCTGGATATCTGGCTATATGGGGTTGTAAAGTGTTTTCGGGATGATTGCAAAAACACTGCGGACAACTCTTGGCATGAAAGTGTTATGGTAATCGAATTTAGAATCGATTAACTGGCAAAACGATTGTGTGACAGATGGTCCAGCAGTTGGAGTTGGATCTCTCCAAAACAAAATATTTGTATTTAGAAGATAGTATAGAAAGATGTGAAGAATTTAAGTGTATAATAGATCCTCGGTGTACATGATTTGCTTTACGAGTAAAGTTCACATATTAAGTCAAAAAATCTGATTTGTCAAAGTCTAAATTGAATAATTGACTCTATATACGAAAATACTTTCAATGAATATTAATAATAATTATAATAAAAACTTCAAATATATTTTCTTTATAAACTCAATCAATATATTCCCTTATTTATTATTAATCATCTATTAACTAAATAAATATTAACAATGATCTTTACAGACAATTCCAAAGATGAACTTGAATTTCTCTCTAAATAAAAACTAAAGTTTTATTGCCATTCTTGAAACCTTGTCAATGTTTTATTAACTGGGCCTTAAGTCATTAACCCAGGCCCCCAAAAAGCCATTAGGAACGTAACAAAAAAGGTGCATAATGCAATAAAAAATACTATATATGTGCAATTAATCGATTTAGCGATAATTATCGATTATATATTAAATACAATTATAATTTACATACACGTACGAACGGCGACTTGTAACTCTAATGAGCTGCAGTACAATACACATCTAAAAGATACACAAATACACTTTGAGATACACACACACACACACACACATACACCTCGTTTAATGGATTGTTAACAAAGTTGCATTGAAATGGCGTCTTTAAAGCGTTTAATAAGCTACGATTAAGTAGGGTATTGTGGCCTAAAGGCGGTTTCAGGTACTTAATAACTTGGCATATTGCATTGACAAGTGCATTAATAATTAGTTTGTTTCCTAGCCATGGTAATTAGCCCAAGTGCAAGTGAGATGGCAAATAATTACGTGAACCTATTTGTGAACCTGACTGTACTTAACTGACAGCATTTATTATTACTGTTGATGTGCTGCCGGCACAAAAAAAAAAAATAAAGAAAAAAATAAAATTATTTATTATTAATTTATTATAATTATTTATTTACTTTATTGCAATTGGCAACGCTTATTAAAAACAACTTAGTGCATTGTTTTGTCAGTATCATGCGATTTAAGAGAGATCGCCCCTCCAGATCCCATACCAAAGCAACTGATATGCCGTTTTTATACCCTATTAAATTGAAATATAATTAAACAATGCTTGTAGACTATTAAAACTATTTTGCTAAGCAGTTTCTCTGCAGGAAAAATAGCTCAAAACTCCTGAAATTTGTTATAAAATTATTAAAAAAATTTTGAATATTTTTATAATAAGTTTAACTAGGTTTAGTGCATTTATTTAGCTAGAGCTTTAACTTAAAATAACCCATATTATTCCACAGGACTTGATATTATGACTCATTGCCTTGTCATATCTATATGTCATTATAAACTTAGCCAGGGGCATAATCAAGTAAACTATAAATTGACTGCCATAAGCTGATTACAAGTCGATTGCGCAGTGGCTTTTAATTAAGTTTCCAGTTTATGTTTTTTTAATGGAAGCTCACAACGTGCACTGAGTTTAATCGTAGCAGTTGGGGAAAAAATTATAGAAAAATTACTAGGAAATGAGTTCAGTTCATATTTTGAACTTCTACATGCAAATAGTTCTCAAGTGGAACACAGTTTGTAGTGAAATTTTTGATTTCAATTGAAATAAATTTCTATTAATATTTTTAATTGTTTGTTAAGCGAAAAAAAATTGCAGAAGCTTATAAGTAATAATAATAAAAAAAAAATACAAAAACAAAAAAAATGCCATTTTGTGCTGAGAAGAAAGCGTGAAAGCTAGGAAAGCAACAACAAAATCGTTATATTTGTTAATTGAGATTTGACCTGATGATATAGTAGTAAAATGAGCACAACAATAATAACAAACGAACAACGAATAAAATTGACGTCAACAAAAAAAATTGTCGCCAGAAAGAAATGCGCTGTGTGAAAGTGTGTTAATTAATTGAACGAGGAGCAAAGACAAAACGAAACTGTACTTTAAACAAGGGGTATTCAGTGTAAATGAAATGATTAATTTTTTCATTTTTTTTTTTTGGTATATCTAGTGTAGAAAGTTGTCTTAAAAATGGTTTAAAATAAATTAAAAAATTGCAAATATAAATTAAATGGAAAGAGGAGCAAAGACAAACGAAACTGTACTTTATACAAGGGGTATTCAGTGTATATGAAATGATTAATTTTTTCATTTTTTTTTGTATATCTAGTGTAGAAAGTTGTCTTAAAAATGGTTTAAGATAAATTAAAAAATTGCAAATATAAATTAAATGGAAAGAGGAGCAAAGACAAACGAAACTGTACTTTATACAAGGGGTATTCAGTGTATATGAAATATTTAATTTTAAAATTTTTTTTTTGTATATCTAGTGTATAAAGTTGTCTTATAAATGGTTTAAAATAAATTTAAATATTTTTAAAAATTGCAAATATAAATTAAAACGAATGGGGAACAGACAAAGGAAACTGTACTTTATACAAGGGGTATACAGTATAATAGAAATAATTTATTTTTTTATTTCTTTATGTTAGTGTAGAAAGTTGTCTTATAAAAGGTTTTAAATAAATTAAAATATTTTCAAAAATTGCAAATATAAATTAAATTGAACGTGGAGCAGACAAACGAAACTGTATTACACTAGGGGTATTCAGTGTATATGAAATGATTCATTTTAAAATTTTTTTTTTGTATATCTAGTGTAGAAAGCTGTCTTATAAATGGTGTAAAATAAAATAAAATATTTTTAAAAATTGCAAATATAAATAAAATTGAACGAGGTGCATACAATAATATAGTACTTCAAAGGGTATTCAGTGTATAAAAAATGATTAATTTCATTTTTCGTGTACATATTCGTGAGCCCCATTTTTTCACGTTTTTTTTTTTGGTATATCTAGTGTTGAAAGTTGTCTTATAAAAGGATTTAATTTAATTAAAGTATTTTTAAAAATTGCAAGCAAAATGTCCTTTTTAATTAAGTATTCATTTTTTAAATAATATTGTCTCTATTTACGTTGGGTTTATATAGATTTAGTGTGTTAAGTAGAAGTATACAATTAATTATATTGAAAAGAGTTTAGGATCTTTGCGATGATCCATCGACTGTCTATCGATTTTTCATATCGGAAAAAATTGTTGGGAGATTAAAAATTAATTGACAAAACTGAACTCTGGCGAATTTAGTGCTGAAAAAATATTATTTAATTTAAAATAATAAGAAAAATTGTGTTGAAGTATCCAACGCATTTCTCTTGAGCCCTGTATGATATACTGAAAAATACCCTGCACTTAAAAATACCCTGCAGGGTTTAATCCATAAATTAAAAAATCTAAAGCTGTCTATGCTATTCCGAGGCCTTAGCAAATCATAACACTAAAGTGTCAATTTAGGCAACAAGAGAATGTCTTTGACAGATTAATTGAATGCAGCTCTGTCTGTTATATAATGGGCCTCCATGACTTAAGGCCTAAATATGCGTCTATGCGTCGTATACCTAGCGGCGCCCCGAAAACCCAAAATCAGCCCACAAAAAAAACGCCCCGAATTCTTGCAACATGCAGACACTGTGCAGGCATCGTACGTTTAAGACGTTGTCGTCACACTTTCCTATAATTTGTGGCAGCAACAATAACAACAACAACAACAAGAAGCAGCTAAAATCAAATGGCACGCATGAAATTAAAGTTTAAGCGCGCAAAAAATTTATATGTACGACGCCGTGTGCCAATTAATGTAAATTACGCGACGTCGACGACAGCAAAACGGCAACAGTAACAGCAGCAGCAGCAACACGACACCAACAGCAACAACAGCAACACCAACAGCAACAGCAGCAACAGCAACACCAACAACAGCAACACCAACAGCGACAACAGCGACAACAGCAACAACAGCAACACCAAGCGACGCCCAATGAACGATATGGCAACGCCGTGGGGGCCACCGCTTGAAAATGCACGCATGCGTTCATCTATCTAGCTATCTCCCTCTCCCCCTCTCTCTTTCTATCTCTCTCTCTCTATCTCACTCTCTGGAAGAGTGCAATTTTTGAAAGTGCGCACAACGCCTGCAAAAAAAAAATTAACGGCTACAGAAAACACACTATAAATGATTATTAAATGCGCCAATTTGTTGTCACCTCTGTCGTCTCTCTGTGCCCAGTTGCCCGTTGCAATTGCAGGTACAGTCACCACACAGGCTCATTAAGTGCGTGACGGCCTTAACTTATGCATAAATGCATGAGTTGGCTTAGGCAATGTGGCCAAAACTGTGGCAACTGTACCTTGTGTTGTAGCTAGTACGCAGGCGCAGTGTTGTGACTTTCTAATAGTTTAAGTAACTTTTATGATTGGTTTACATGTAATTTAATATTTCTAAAGTTAATCATGGATGGATTTTTGATTAACAAGGTTAATTTGTTTGTTTTGTTAATCAAGCAGCATTAGAAAAGATAAATAAAAAAGCTTTTGATCTTTCTAAATTAAATGTAAGATTATAGCTATAACCAGTTGCGTTTGCAGTATTCTTTTAATATTGTAATTAATACTACTGTAACCGGCGTGCATTGCTACGCCCTCTCTCCAAAAAAATGTCAACCAAAAACAAAATCATATTCTTGTTGACACGGTAAAGGTTGTTCTGATATAAAAATTATTTCTACGCTCTACGTTCAAATAATATAACCCAATTCGTAATCATTAATAAAATACTGCCTACATTGATTTTCTTATTTTATTTGCAAAAATACTGCCTAAATTGATTTTCGTATTTATTTTGAATAAAATACTGCCTACTGTGATTGGTGCAACAGTGCTGTAAGCGTTAACAGTGCTGTAAACGTTAACAGTGCTGTCTACGTTTACAGTGAGAACAACGGTTGAGGTGCTAGCAATATTTCCGGAAAGTTTTCCCAAAATGTTTTCTTCTAAAAATCCTCTCCTGGCAATAACGAACAACTAAAAAATAAATTTCTGCCAAATTGGCCCTGCCGTTCTCAATTAATTAATACTTATAAACTTTTTTTCTGGTTTCATTTTTATATATATGTATAGATAAATCGAAACAATATATACAGTTTTATTAATTATAATTTATTTTACTTGTGACATTCAAAAATATAACAAGAAAATTTTGAATATTGCCGCTAACTGATAAAGAAAACTGTTTTTCTAAATTTCCTAAATTCGGAAAAAGGGAGAGTGTTTATAACCGAAAACAGCCCCCTGTCTACGCCACTGACTATAATCATTCTAAATTCTTGCAGTAAGAGTGCATAAATTTGCTTATTTATTTATATATATTTATTTACGAGATTAGTTTATAATTAAAGTAATAAGAAATATAGAATTGTAAGCCATAGCAACATGGGCAATCAGCTCAACTAAACGCCAAAGATTTACAATAATTCTTTAAATTAATAGAAATGTGTGAATAAATCTTCTGTTTTTTAACAAAAAGTGGACAGAATATTTTGGTAAAATTATCAGCGAAAAACTAATATATTTAAATACCTGTAAATAAATACATATTCAATTATATTTATTGAAACAATTATTAACAATATTTCACTTACTAATTTTATTCACAAAAACTGTACTTCTACATTATGCCTTTAAAAGAAATTCAGTAGAAATTCGGCAATAATTCTCTAACGTTTATTGTCGTTCGTTTTGCGGCTTATTAAAAGGTTAAATAACTTTGCATTGAACTCGTTATCGCAATTGCCAGACCATTATCAACCACATCATCGTCATAATAATAATAATAATAATAATAATAATAATGCAAAAGCCAATCAACGAAATATATTTATTTAAATGAGTCTAAATTACGGCTCATTGAAAAATATTGGAGACGTAGCATTCTTTGTTGTGTGTACATGTCTATGTCTCTAGTTCTCTGATTGGAAATCAACACAACAAAATATAAGAATTGCCTTGCCCATTCAATACGTAAATTAATAAAAATCTGAAATCAGTGAAAAACACTAAATGCTCAATTTATGCGACAATAATTGAGAGAGAAGCCCACAAATGACGCCAATGAGATCCAAAGAAAGCAAACTCAAACAAAATTGAAAAAAACTGAAAAAAAACCAAAGCACATAAGCAATCAGGGCCATATTAATCAACTTTTAATGAAAGTCATTTAAATGTGTTAATTTTTGTACACATTCAAATGTGCCATATGGTTTTGTTCTTCAGTTGTTCCAATAATGATGATGATGATGTGGTGATTTCTTAGAATAGGCCTTATGCTGGTAGTTACGATTTAGAGTAAATACAGATTTGTAAAATTGATAAAACTGAGCAATTTTTCCCTGGGGATTTTAGATTTTTAGAAATTGCTCAGCATAATTAATTGAGCATGTAATTTGGATTTATATAGAAAACAATAAAAAACCCAAAGAATTTTAGTCATATAAAATAGTATATAAATATGTAAGTATTTATTATGAAGAGTTAGGAATAAAATCAATAATAATTTTGGTGTCTGGTTTATCCCGGAATTATTTAAAAAACTATTTAAAAAATTTTCTTTCTTTTATATTTAAGTTATGAAATTAGGCTAAGGCAGAGTAATTTTAAATAATAAAAATTGTTGTGCATTTATATTCTTTTATATTTAAGCTATGAAATGAGGCTTAGATAAGTTAAAAATTTAATAATTTATTATATCTCAGCATAAATATTTGAGCATGTAGTTCAGATTTCTAGGGAACCTGTAAATATCCAAGTTATTTAAAAATATAAAAGAGTATATTAAAATGTAAATATTAAATATGCAGAGTTAGGAATATAGTCAACGACAATTTAAATGTCTTTCTTAGCCCTGAACTATTGATGTGTAGATCACACAACTAATAAAAAAAAAATGTTTAGAAAAATATATATTTTTTATATTTAAGCTAATAAAGTAAGCTGCAACTGCATAAATTTAATGAAATTAAAAAAAATATTGAAAAAAATATATTTTTTTTTATATTTAAGCTATGAAAGTACACCGCAACTGCTTAAATTTAATTAAATTAAATTTAGAAAATTATTTTTTTTATATTCAAGCTATAAAAGTGCGCTAAAAATGCATAAATTAAATATTAATAATTTTTTTAATTTATTTATTAATATATTTTTTTTAATTTTACAAAACTCTCAGAGCTTAAATTAATGCCAATATAATAAACCGTCCAATTTTGTAGAGCAACAAATAAAGTCAACAACAATTTAAATGTCTGGTTTAACCCTGAACTATTGACGTGCAGAAAACACAATTAACCAAAAAAAAAAAAAATAAATATTTAGAAAATTTTATTTTTTATATTTAGGCTATAAAAGTACGATAAAACTGCATAAATGAAATATTAATAATTTTTTTACTTTAATAAATTTTTTTTATATTTCACAAAACTGTCAAAACAGAATTCGATGCCTATATAACAAACCAACCTATTATGTAGAGCAACGAATAAAGTCAACAAAAATTTAAATATCTGGTTTAACCCTGAACTAATGAAGTGTAGATAACACGATTAACAAAAAATAAATAAATAAATATTTAGAAAATTTTATTTTTTATTTTTAAGCTATAAAAGTACGATAAAACTAATAAATTAATAAATTTTTTACTTTAATACATTTTTTTTATATTTCACAAAACTGCCAAAACTTAATTCGATGCCTATATAACAAACCAAGCAATTATAATTATTAACCCAAGTCGCATTTCATTTTTTATAAATTTGTGCGTCTTATTTGATTTTTTATTTATTTATTTTTTTCATTTTGTTGCTTTTTCTCAGATTCTTTCTTAGGATCCTCTTGGCGTTCAGTTAATTGTTTCACGCGTCACAAATGACGCAATTGAAAATGTTGTTTGCTGTTGTTGCTGCCTGCGACTGGCAATAATGCCAATTAATAAACAACAATAACACAATACATATTTATTAATAATAAGTAAAATAATTTGCCCAATTAACGGCGACAGCATTCCAATGGCCTTCCAGGCGAGCTTCAGCTGTCGGCCAATCACAAATCACAACGCGCCCAGAGAGCGCGAGAAAGAAAGAGAGAGGGAGACAGGCAAAGAGTTGTTAATGTTGTTATTGTTGTTGTTGTTTATGAAGTTGTTGTAATTGGATTTTTTTCTTTTTTTTTAATTCCAAGTATTTTCTATGCGCTAAGCGTCAATTGAAATTGAAATACATTTTCAATGCTTGACAGATTTAATTATTGTAAATAAATACACGCAATGGATAATTATATGTCCATGTTTGGTTGGCAACGACCCTTGGGACGGCAATAACTGCAGTTGCCTCCTCAATTGGCTTTGATGGACTTGGGATGCGGATAAGTAAGTAATAGGGCATATAAATTTTCCATTAAGTGGCGTTCTCAATTTATGGTTCACTTATCGTTGGCCCCACTGCCAAATGGTAACAAACACAACTGCACAAGGCTTGCCAAAAAAACAAGTTATAAAATATATCATAAAAAAATATATAAAAATGATATATTTTATGTTATATATCAAGTAACTAGGCCATATCGTTTACCAATTTAAAATAAAATTTAAAAAAATATAAAAAAATTAAAAAAAAATATATTACATTAAATTTATGCTTTATTAACATTTGTTAACTAAAATCATTTATTTATTTTATTTTATTAGTTTTCAGCATTCCTTTACCATTTTATTGTATTATAATGTTACATAACTCAAGCTAACATACAAATTAAATACTTTATAAACATTTGTGCGTTTTATCGATGTTGTCTGCTTGTTCAGACAATTCAAAATTGATCGAAAATTATAGCCAATTGAGCGCCAAATTTGCACATACCAAAGTGTGTGTGTGTGGCGTGTGTGTGTTTGCCTTAAACATGCACATTTACACTTTTACAAAGCGCACAAAACTTGCGCTCATTTTTGGGCTCATAAATTGCAGTCAACACCCAGGCTGACACAAGCCCAAGTTACATATAGGCCTAGTAATTGGAATTGTTAGCTATAGCTAAGCCCCACTTCTTTCCCCTCCCCAAAACACACACATACAAACACTCATATATATGCCTACCATATGCATAAGTAAAAAAATAAAAATCAGAAATCAACATTGAAAATCAGTTTCAATAATTTGTTGTTTCTGTTTGCAGTCGCTTTTTAGTTGCATTTTTTAGGAACATATATCAATATACCCTACAAAAATATAAAAAAAATAAAATGAAAAAATTTTGCAGAAAACTTAGACAAATTCAGAGAAAATCTTCATTTATTTTAATTAATTTCTTACTACCATCAAAGTAAACTTTATTTATTTAAAAACAATATTTTTTGTAATAATAATAATTTAATGAAATAATAAAATTTAAAATAATATGCATTAAATATATGTGCGTATATATATTTTCGTTGTTATTTTTTAAATAAAGTAATTATATTATATTTGATTTGTACTCGAGTTTATAATAAAATTTAATTTATATTTTCCTAAAACAAAATTTTTAATAGAAAGCCCACCTACAAAATATGTATATTTTATTTAATTTTATTTATTTTTTTATAATGAGCTTTTAATATTTTTTAAGTCGTAAAGAACAAATTCAATATGTGTTTTGAAAGTTAAAATTAAAGACTTGTCTTGTAGTGTTTTAATTTCAAAAATGTATAAAAGTTTAAAAAATTATTCATATTCTTAGAGGAAGCCGCAGCGTTTGGAGGATTCAAAAAGAATAATAATATTAAGCATGGAATTTTAAAATTTGCTATGCATAAAGATTTTATTTTTATAATTATATAAATATTTATCTGTACTCAAGATTTTTATAAAATTAATCTATATTTACATTAAAAGTTTTTAATAGGAAGTTCTTCTATAATATATGTAAGTTTCAATATTGTTTTTGTATCATGAACTTTTGATAAAGAAGTAACCAAAGCTGAGTTTTTAAAGATAAAATGTAAAACTTGAATATTTCTAAAAATTAATTAAGTATACAAAAAAATTATTCTTCTAATTATTGAAGAACTACGCACCGCTTGATTGATTTTAATTGCGAACGACTATAACTTCGGATATATTAAATATTATTTTATATTACAGAGCACCACACAGTCGAACATTCTACTCTGACTTGTTTCTTATGTCTGCTATAAATTGCCATTTTATTAATTACATAAGAAAACACATTGTTGTTGCCCTTGCTGCGGGCCAGGCCCGTCATATGGCTAATTTTTTTGTTTAGTTTATTTTTTTTTTTTTTTAAATTTATGCTAAATTATAATGCCAGTGCCTGTTGGCCTGGGCAATAATGAAAAGTCGGTCGATTGGCGGATTGTTTTTTTTTTGCCGGGCAATTGCAGATAATTTGCATTACTCATACGCAATGTGCGCCAGTAATTGCATGTAATAAACGAGCGCAGCTCATTTAGATAAGTTTTTTCTGTGTTTGTTGTACCTGTGATATGTAAGTTGTAACTGGTTGCAGGTTACTTTGACCTGCTAATCGGGCACATCAATCGAGCTGCGGCCATAACAAACCGTAAATAATATTACGTATACGAAGCCAAAAATGGCGCTAAGCGTTTGTTTGGCTTATGAATGAAGCGAGCTGAGCTTATGAATGGAAGGCGGCGGCAAACGACGGCAGCGGAGATTGCACAGATTGTGACTAAGTTTGTACGAAAAAAAATAAACACACACACAGGCACACACACGCTCAAGCAAAAAAAAAGCACACACACACACGCCAAGTTGACGTCGCCGCAATAACAGCAGCGCAGCAAACGGAGGCAGCAAGCAAGCGCAAAAAAAATACATATATATATATATAGCGTGCGAAAAATCGGCGTTCGTCGTGTGACGTCAGATGTCTGACGAAGATGCGCACAAAAACGTGGCAACAACAACAACAAGAAAAAAAAAAACTTATAAAGTTGTAAGTGCCACAAAAGCCAACACAGCTTAGACATCTTGGCCCTGGCCATGGCCTGTGCGAGATGCCGCTTTTGAGTATCTGTCTGTATCTTAACTTGGCCAACAGTTTGGCGCAACAGGCGGCGCCTTCGTTGGGCTACTTGGCTAACAGCAGCAGGCGCACAGCATTTGCCAGACGTCGACGCGACGCGACGCGAAGTCAAAGTCGTCTAAATGTGACAGACGCGAGTGTTTGGAGTTGTTATTGTTAGCTGGTTGTTGTTGTTGTTGCTTGTTGCCAGTTGTTGTTGTTGCTTGTTGCTGGTTGTTGCCACGACAATCAACTGGCCAAGAGGCAAAGCAAAGCAGCAGACAGAGATGAGCAAAGCTAGCCAATAGAGAAAAGTTGATTGGAAGAGACGAAACTCAACTATTTAACCAAAAAAAAATATCTTCTCATTTTATTAATTCAAAAACTCTCAGAAATGCTACAAAATGTAACAAAAAGTGGCAGGACAATTTTAATTTTAATAAAAAATAAACCAAGGCGTAAAAGAACAATTTTATTAAAATAAACAATATATGATTAAAATGAAACACAACGCGACAAGTTAAATTAACTCGATTGCAAAAATATGAACGAAAAACATTCAGGTAGACTGTATAAAATAAATGTATTAAATGAATATATTTATATTGAATAAAAGGATGCTTTTTTAAGTAAAAAATAAAGAAAAAGTAAGTTATTAAATAGTACAAATATATTTCATTATAATTAATATAAGATATTAACAAAAATCAAAATTTTAAGTAATAATTCGATAAAAACTCATTTTAAAAATAATAAAAAATTTATTGCAAAAATTAAATTAGATAATAACAAAAATAACATTTTTTCGAGTATTAATTCACTAAAATATGAGTTAATAAATAAAATAAACTGTCGCAGAAAAATTAAAATTAGAGAATACAAATTTAGCTAAATTTGTCAATAAAAATTTAAAAGAAATTAAGTTAAAAAATACTAAATTGAATTATATATAATATTAATGTAGATATAATAATATATTTAATAATATTTTGGAACAATTTCAATTCGATGAGAAATAATCAAAATAATTAAATATTCGAGGCAAACTTAAGGAATTCTGAAAAAAAAAAGTCAAATAAATATCATAATTAAATAAAAACAAAAAGAAATATGATTTTTATTTGACTATTTTTTTCAGAATTCTTAAAGCTTATAAAAAACTCATTAATGTTTTGTCTTTAATTAAATAAAAACAAAAATTTATTGGGTTTTTTTTTTTTAAATATATTTGTCCGCTATCAAATGTTAATTTGTAATATTAATTATTTTCCACGAAGTATTATTATTAAAGGCTAAGTCGCTGTACTCGATACTCTTTCTATAATACTACAATACTCGTAAATCCCTAACATTTAAGATGTACAAAATTGAATTGAATTAAAAATAATTCATTTTATCACATTATTTATAAAGACAAAATTAAATAATATAAATTTATTTCTTTTTCTTTAATTTTATTTTTTCTAAATTGCAAATATTTATATGAAGTTGAAAGCTTTTTAATTCATTTAAAAAAATAAAAATACTGTGAAATTTTAATCAAAATTAGAGTGATGAGCATTTGCTATTAGAACTTACCGAATATATAGTAAATATTTTTTCTAGGCTTGCAATATTCTTAACTATGCTAAATATAATTATCTGTTTACCAAAAATTTAGCTTGCATAAATATCTTATATGCAACATTACATATCTCAATCTTAAGTATATTTAACTAGCCAAAGTCTATTAGGCTCTCAGGTACCATTGTTGACCTTCAGCCTCAATTTCAGTCAAAATGCCAAAAAACTTCAGCACACACACAGACAGTAAGCAACAACTTGAAGCCATCAAACTGATTCTCAACTTGCCACAGGCAGCATTCAAGTGGCCCATTAGGCGCACTTAAAACGCCCACAGTGCCACAGTGTAGACAACTACACCCACACACACATACAGATACAAACTCAAATAGGAAAAACTCTATTAAAAACACCCACTAAAAAGAAAAATTACAGACACTTGGCAGGCAGCTCAAAAGTGCAGGACACCAAAGGCGTGCGGTGGCAAAAAGATTTGTGCCACCTTTTTTTT
Source organism: Hirtodrosophila alboralis (assembly GCA_035043045.1). Classification (NCBI taxonomy): domain Eukaryota; kingdom Metazoa; phylum Arthropoda; class Insecta; order Diptera; family Drosophilidae; genus Hirtodrosophila; species Hirtodrosophila alboralis. The sequence continues at coordinate 216,333 of JAWNNH010000210.1, read as the reverse complement.
TTGTGGCGCCCTGTTTACAAATCTTAAACACAAAAGAGCTTGCAATGGAAGGCAAAAAAAATATAGAAAAATAGAAAATGGTAAAAACTCCCTTCGTGTTGATGTTTTAACATATAATTTTGGCACACGACTTGGGGCATCAGAAAATAAAAAAAAAAAAAAATAAAAAAATATATATATACAGTAGCTGCCACACTTTGGCAAATTTGTGCTGAAATATGCAACAGGTTGTTTTGTCCTCCAGAATAGCTCCTTTTGTGGGTCTGTCTCAATGTTTGTGTGTGTGTGTGTTTGTATCTGTGTGTCCCTTTTTGTGAATGAGCTCATAAAACGTTTTTCTTTTCACATTGCTCGGGTGTTGATGTCGTCGTCGTCGTCGTCGTCGTCAGTCCTTTGGCTGTGTGTCCCTTTTGCCTGACTGGCGTGCGCCCCAAGTTGCTCTTTAGTTTTCAATTTTTTGCTTTTTAACAACCAACCAACCAACCAACTACACACCCCACATCTATCTACAAAATGCTTTTGTGCAACTTTGGGTTAAACATTTTGCCCAGGCCAGAACACCCAGAACACCCAGAACCTTTGATGGCTGATGGGATAGACCCGGCTCAGTGCTTCACCCCCCTCTCTATACTTTATACCCTTCTACCCTGCTGCTCATTTTGATTAAGTGCGAAACAATTAAGGCTACTGTTTGCTGCTGTTTATGTAGTTAATCGTGCCCCGGCTCTAGGCCAGAAGCCAGAGTTGCAGTTACTAGCAAATAAAACGGTAAAAAGACTACAACCAGAAAACAGCTGTGGCCTTAACCACTAATGTGGTCTCTGTACGGGGCTAAAAAGTGAAACGTTTAATGATTGAAAGTTTCAAAAGCTTTAAGCACTTGATAGATATAAAGATATAAAGTTAAAAATGGCAATTTTAAAAAGTAGCTATAAACTGAGTGGACTATAAAACCAATAAAAAGCTAAGAGTCCTAAGAGTTAAGAATAATTCAACTAAATATTAAATTGATAGCAAATTTTAATTAAAGCAAAGAATATTATTTTATAGAACAGCGAAAAAACTGAAAAGCTTTGAATACAAAATTGGCAAATCCAAAAATGGAACATTTTCTTTAAATCTCTTTTATTTTATGACATAATGACATTTATGTCTGGAATCAAATAAAAAGTAAATTGAAGCTAAAACAAATAAAAATATATTTGGATGAATGGGAATAATTTTAAATTTTAGGACAAATTTTAATATGTAATATTTATTGTAAGAATTAATTTTTTTCTCTTATATTTGATTCAAAATTAAATTGAAGATAGCAAAAAAATATTTAAATGAATGTGAATAATTTTATATTTTAGGATAAATATTAATTTTTAATATTTTTTTGTAAAAATTAATTTCCTTCTCTTATATTTGATTTAAATAAAAATAAATAAAAATTATATTTTAAGCTTCTATAAAATTGATCATTAAAAGAAATGTTATGAGTTATATAAAAGGTATTGAACCACACATAGCGAATGTTTTTAAATTTTGTTAAACCAGCACTTGGTTTCAAATATATTTTTATTCAATTTATATTTTGATTTTTTTAATAAATATTGAAAAATAATTTTTATTTTAATATAAGAATTATTATTATATTTAATTCAAAATTAAATTGAAGCTGGAAGAAAATATTTGAATGTATGTGAATAATTTTACATTTTAGGACAAATCTTAATTTTCAATATATTATTGTAAAAATTAATTTATTTCTCCTATATTTGATTCAAATAAAAATTAATAAAAATAAGAGTAATATTTATATTTTAAGATTCTTTAATATTGGAACTTTAAAGACATGTTTTAAATTATATTAAATGTATTGAACCACACATAGTGAATGTTTTTGAATTTTGTTAAAATAGCACTTGGTTTGAAATATATTTGTATTTAATTTATGTGTTGATTTTTTTAATAAATATTGAAAAATAATTTTTATTTTTAAATAAGAATTATCCTTCCATTTTTTGATAAAAATCAACAAAATGTTATTTCATATATTTGTATTTTTTAATTTTACCCATTACGGTCTCTGATTTATAGTCATAAAATAATGCCAAATTGTATATAGATTTATATATTGTATATATGTTTAATAATGGGTTTTGGATACGTAAAATCATTCCGCGTAAACTTTATACGATATAACAAAACGTCTTGAATTTATCAGCTTAAGGGAATTCACATTAAATATAACTTTCTTTTGAATACCTTTCAAGTACCATAGCAAGTATATTTCTAAAGTCCCATCACATAAACCTCGTTAGTTTTTTAAAACATATATGGTTATGTTCAATAAACCCGTTTCGTTTTACAGTTTCAGTATCAACTGATGTTTTGAGTGTTTTTCGTTTAATTTTTGTTAATTAAATGCAATTAAAAAATATATCTCTCTCCTCCCTCCTCTTGACACACTCGCAACTCGCAACATATTCGAGGCGTCTCAGGCTAAGGCACAAAGTAGCATCTGCCCAGTTAATGAGACATGTAGCGGTTGTCACATGGCACTGACAACTGTCGAGCTAATTGCGCAATTAACTGCAAGACACGGAGACAGAGAGATAGAGAGACAGAGAAAGATATAGACTGACCCACAGAATGCCACATGTTGCATGCAATGGGGCACGGGGCCATATTACACATTACTGCAAATTTGTTTGTATTAAGTGTAGGAAAATCTCGAGCACTTAATTCACGCTTTGTTGAAGGTGTTGAAAGGAGGTCGCTGCAGAAAAAAAACAAAGACCCGAGAAGAGACCCCAAAGGCATTACCACCAGCCAAGTTCAACCAAATGCAAAAACCGCAACAAAAAAAAAAACACATCCATACCGTAATGTGTGTGATCCTTTTTTTTTTTAAGCTAGCTATGGGCTAGCTAGCCTGGGTCGAGGCAAGGCTGAAGCTCATTTTGACTTTGGGCTGCAAAACAAGCTGCTTATCCTTTGGCAAGAAAAATGTTAATTACCCTTTGTGTTTAAATAGACCCCAACACACACACATACACACACACATCTACACCCATATTATCCTTTTGGCACACATGCCAAAAAAAGAAAAAAAAATGTTAGACATTTTTGCAAGGGTCAAAGTCGTTGAAAAAAAGGACTTTATGTTATTTGAAGCAATTAAAATTATTATTTTAATGTCAACACTTTGGTGGCCAGGATAATGCATGTAAAATGAAAACATTGCCAAACGCCCCCCCAAAAAAAATACAAAAAAAATAAAATCCGTTAAATGTTTTTAAAGATTTTCTCTGACGTTCTCCAACTCAGCCTTTAGATACAATTGCCGTCGGCATTTGGCAGCGACTTTAACGACTTTGGTTAAGTTTTTTTTTGGGGTTGATTTTACGCCCTTACCATGGCTTACCAGGCGTTGAGAAATTCCGTAAAGTGTTTTTACGGTATTTGTGCCAGCTTTGTGTTTGGTTTGGGGCAACACTGGGGTAGAGGTTAGGTCAGGTTTTTCTCCTCGAATAATGTTTTTTTTTTCTGTTACGATTTGCCCCTTTTGAGAAATGTTTTTGGTTGCTTTGGGTTGCTTGCGGTTTAGTTTGGGTTAGGTCCTGGTTTGGGTATATTTGGCTTCATGTTGCCTTTTGGCAGAGAAGTGGAGCTTCAGTGTAGATAAGCAGGTGTTACATTTTTATGACCAAAGTGGCTAAGTAGCTTGTTTAGTTGGGTTAGAAAGGTTTTAATTTGGAAGGTTTTTGTGAAATAAGCTAAAAGAAATAATCATATTATTATTGTGTTTATATTTTTTTGATTAACTAAAACAGTTAGCTTCTTGGGATTTTAATACTGTTATTAGATAGCTTAGTACTAGAGTGTTGACTCTTGAAAACAGATTTAATTTCAGTTCGTAAATGCTTTTTTTTCTCTTCAAAAAGGCAATAATAAAATTGATTCATTTTTTTTATAAAAATAATTGAACAGTGCACGCTCAGAAATTAGAATAAATTTTTTTAAGGTAATTTTTATTTCAGAAAAATTCTAGTTTTTGCAATAAATAAATAAGTATAAAAAAATGGAATAAATTTACTTCAAAAAGCTACAATTAAACTCTATTTTTAAGTTAATTTTTATAATAAAAACAAGAAAATACAATGTACATTGTAAGTCCTTTATTTAATTAAAAATATAAATATAAATATATTTATAAATATTAAATCAAAAATGGATCTAACAAAACAAAACACAAATATTCACTCCAATTAAGCATTAAATATATTTTTCTAGTTAAAAATTAAATATCGATAAGTATTCAGTAAGAAACGAAAAATATTGTATTACAAATCCTAATTTTAACTTCTGAAAATTCCAATTACGATAGGTTTTAATTTGTGAGCTTTGAGTGTACTTTTCTTGAACTAATAATTAAATATGTTCAGTTTCTGCTCATTTTAATAAGTGCTAACAACAATAAAAATCTATATAAAATATAGATATATATATAATCGCTTATATTTCCAATTTTCTCACATTTTTCAGCAATCAATCTTAAGTTCTTCATGTCACAGATCACATTCCATAATTATACATATATTTGAGTCTTGTTTTTCACGCTGTACTTTAATCGAAAGTTGTACTTTATATCTTAAACATTATATTACAAAACACGACACAGTTACATTATCATTTATCTGCTATACATCCATCAAATATCCACCCTCCTAAAACAACCGAATATATAACGCTCTCCATATAAGTAGTGTGCTGGTTAAATGCGTCGGGCCTCTCCAATAAGTTGGGCACTTTGACACACGCAATGGTCTATGAAGAACTTTAATTGCTAATTGAGCAAAATACTTTTTGGCTACAAAATGACCAAAAAAAAATACAGAATAGAATTAATTATTGTTTCATGTTTGGTTTAAGGCCTGGAATTGCCCATTGAAGTGAAAACGCAAAGCATAAATTATTTAATTGCTAATTAAGAATGAGCAACAAAAATGTAATGAATTAGAAGGCGAATCGAAGGCAGTTGCCGTTTTTTTTCAACATTTTCTAGCGTGTGACGATTCGCATTAATTATAAGAAATGGCTCCAAAAATAAGTCATTAAAAATGGGATAACTATGGAATAAAGTGGGGGCTGCTGGGGGAATAGAGCGAGCATAAAATGCGATCAAGCCAAGTTATAATTGTAGTCGGGTTGTAGCAGAAGTAAATTGCTTTGTATATACCATAGCAATTGCATTTTTGTTATTAACTAATTAATTTATCATTTAGTTTTTTATCTACAGTGATTATATTTTCCTTTAGAACAATGTTTTAAATTTATTAAGTCAGATGTTTAAGGTTTAAAAAACTATAGCCATATCAAAAAAAAAAAAAAAAAATAACAAGAAAAATGTTTTTCCTAAAACAACATTTGATTTTAATTTTTTGTATGAAAGCTATATGACAAAGTCAAGCCCAAAAATGTATTTATCCTATAAGTACAATATAAAATTTTGTACTTGTGACTTTAGTTCATTTATCTAGAAATCAATGACGCTATTATAAACAATTTGGTATAATTTAAACACAAATTAAGATAAAATTTAAAATTTGTGAGCAATAATAAGTTTTTCCATTTCTAATAAAAACACAAATATTTTTCATACTAAAATACAATTTTCGGTCGATTTTTCTTTGAATGTTATAAGATATAATAAGCCGATTTTGATATATTTAATATAATTTAATAAAACTTTAATGTCTTGACCTTGCAAACGTTTTAATAACAAAATTGTTTTATATACAAAATCTTATTTTCCAACCGATTATTCCAATCGCAGCTATACGAAATAATGATTCGACGATTCTAACAATGCTTAAAAAAAATCCGCTAATATTCATTTAGATAGGTAAAAATAAAGAAACTATTTTTCAAATATATATTGCAACAACTTTGATGTTGATCAAGAATATATACACTTTATGGCTTCAGAGACAATTCCTTCATTATGTTACATTTTTCGCTATAGAATGGTTGTACTCTTTTTGGCAAAGGGTATAAAGTAGGATCAGCAGCTGTTCCTTCTTCGCTCCTCTTTACTCATTCCTTTCTTTGCACTCGCACACTTTCGTGTCTTCCTGCTGCTCTTTGCGTGCTTATCGCTGCATGGTCAAAGAAATGTCACCTCTCTCTCGCTCTCTCTCTTTCCCGCTCTCGCTCTCTCTCTCCCTCGCTCTCTTGCGTATTTATGCTCTTCTCCTCTCTATTTTTCTGCCCCCCGTGTTTTCATTTGGACACTTGTGACATTTTCTTAATTGAAATGATGCGCGTTCGTTGATAAAAATTCGTTTATATGTTGTTTCTCTCTTTCCCGCTCTCCCTCTCTCTCTTTTCCCTTTCTCTTTGCACGTTTTGTGTTGATTATTATTATTACTGTTCATTATTGTTCATTATTAAATGAGCGTCTAGTTGTAGTGTTTCTTTTTTCTCTCCTTCTCTCTCTCTCTGTGCATTTAGCACTTTGGATCGTCGCAAAATGTTTTTGGTATTTTTTGTGTGGGTTTTTTGACATGCCATTAAAGTATAACACTCGGTTGGCATTTTTATAGAGTTGTACCATGTAGCTGTAGCTCAACTTAATTAAGTTTGGAAAAATTTATATATATTGTGGTATTTTAGAGTTCACATAACAAAATAGCAGCACATGTTAGTAGCAACCAAAAGGTATGAAAAATAAGCATCCTATTTTCTAAAAGGATTTAAGAGGTGTTGTCATAGCACATAAACTCATAAATTTTACCTAAATTCCCATAATTTTTGCTTAAAACTTAATTTTTGTTAACTTTGGAATGGATAAAAAAGAAATTGAGTTATTTTTTTATATTATTCAAAAGCCTTTGATCATTTTTTTTTTTTTTTTTTGTTAAAATATGCATTTAAATTTTATCTAAATTACTATAACTTTTTCTTAAAACTTCAGTTTTCTAACTTTGAAATGGATAATAAATAAATTGATTTAATTTTTGGATTTTAATTATAAATCTAAGCTATATTCATTCAATATTTAAAAAAAATGCACTTTTTACAATGGGGTAGAATTAACGCTGAAAAGAAAGTACATATTGGGTAATCTATAAATAAATCTAATAATAATTTTATTATTTTCGGATATCCAAAAAAAACTTGAGATTTTATATGTTGTCTTTATATAAATAACTAGCTTTCCCGGCGTGCGTTGCTACGATCTCGCTCTAAAAAAAAACCAAGCTAATCATACACTGCCGATCAACCAAATAGACTCACGTTTTTTATTTTATAAAATTAATTTTTTTATATCATTTTTGGAAGCACATATTTTTTTACTATGCGCAGTGTCACTACCCACAGCGCCACCGCTTCAGCTAAGATTTATCTAACAATTTTCAAATGCATTTTTCACCAAGTTAACGATTAATTTTTGGCAAAATTTTTTCAAATTGTCAACCTGCGATATAATAGAAAATTACAGTAAAAATTACAGATTTCTAGCTTCAACCGTTTGACCTGCTCGTAAGTCGTCAGTCAGTCAGTCAGTTAGGTTGTACAGTTTTATATATAAAGAAAACTGTAGAGTTAATATTTCAATAAAACTATATATATTTAATTATTTTTATTTTAGCCCCAGTGTTGCATGTTTTGTTGATCATATTTATTATTTGAATATATAATTAATTGCTCCACATACTAATTTTTATTTCTCAAGCTCTTTGTTTGTTAAGAATTCAATGCGATTGTACTGAGGCAACAATTAGAACAATATATAATCAAAATTAATTTGCAAATATATCCAAAAGTATTTTATAAGGTAAAAAATTAATTCCCCCAATCAATAACAATCTTACAACGATCATAAACATAATCTGTGCATATTTCAGATATTATCTATACTAATAATTCGAATTTGCGTTTTTAATAACATTTGCAGCTCTAATCCGAAATCGTTTTCAAGGCTTTTAGCTTTTATTTAAGCACACTTAATTTTTAATAATTTTTATAGGCGCAGCTTATGCAGATTTTGTATGCTATGCGTAATTACGCTAATTAACATAAAAAATATATTAAATCAAAAATAGCTAACTAGCTACTTTTGCAATATATCTTCAATGACTTCTTTAGCCAATTTCTTTTCATTTTTTCTTTTATTTTTTTATATTATTGTGCTTGGCGCCTTTCACAATTGAAAACGCTTTGGTAGCAAAATGCATTTCCTGTTTGCAGCCCACATAAGCGCAATAAAATTGCAAACATAAAAACCTCCCGACATTGCAAATTGGCTGCACACATCAAAAGCCGCCTCTTTCCACCAAAAAAAAAGCAAAAAAAATAGCCAAAACCAAAAAAAAAAGCAATCCTTTCAAGATGCTCCTGCCCCAAAACGGTTTTTATTTAGCAAATGCATTTACGAGCAGTAATTATTATTTTAATTTTGTTTAATCTTGAAGGCAAATACACAAACGAGTCCAAGTGCATTTGCTTTAGATTGAGTAACTTCTTCGCGAGGGGGGGTCTTATAAGAGAGGGGGCTCATTAGCTGGTGGGCGGGTTTTTTTTTTTCCAACTTTAAAGCCAAAATATCTGCACACATAATTACGCACAATTCCTGTCTGGGATTTTTCCTTTTGCAAGTTTTTACGATTTGCCTACTTAATGTGACAACGTGACGTCGTCTGAGTTGTAGGTGAGCGGGGTTGCTTGCAGCGGGGAGCTGCCTCAGTCGTATTTGCAATTGCCGCTGGCTTTTGGTTATTTTTAATGTATTTTTTTTTTTTTTGCTGATTTTCTGATTTTTTCGTGGCCGTTTCTTGTGCCGCATTTTTATGCGTTCGCCATCCGTTTGTCATAAAAGCAAAAACAACATAAGCACAATTTTTTAATTTTAATTTAATATCTAATAATTGTTGTTGATTTGGTTTTGTTTTTGCTTTTGTAAATATTACGTGCAGCTATTTATGCATTAATATAGACAAAACCCGACAAACTGCATTTTCGCTAACATGCGGGCATTTAATGGATTTCTCTGATGATGCGGAATATCATTAAAAATATTTTTCAAAAAAAAATAAATACTCAAAAAAATTTAATTCTATAATGAGGCTAAATGTATGTGCATGCAAATATATATACTACATCATTTATCTATGTAAGTGGACATTATTATGCGACTAAATATAATTTGTGTACAAGTTTTTCTTGTGCAAAAACATTTTTCTCAATAAAAATGTCTAATTAATAACAGAATAATTTATCTTTTTTATAGCGTTGAGATCTTAAATTATTTATATGACAAGACAACTGTAAATTTTGGTATTTCTAAGTATTATAAAATAGGAATAAGGATAAGAGCATATTAAAATAATTATGACACAGTTATAAATAAAAATAATTAATATAAATGTTTTTGACACGTTAAGGAAGGAAATCAGATTTTTTAAAATTAAAATAAAATACAGATCAAATTCGAAATAAAGCTTATAAATAAAGCTTGTAATTTTAAATTGAAATTTAAATAATAAACAATTTTTTACCACATAAATTAGGAGTAGAAAATAATTATTAAAATATTCATTTTTATACCACAAAGTTTGTCATTTTTTTAGGTAAAAATATATTATTTAACAATATTTTTTTTAAACAATCTTTTAGTTTGCACGAAATTCTAAATAAGTAAATATTTCTTTGATTTTCAGTTAAGTAAAATTTTATACCAAAGATCAGTTTCAAGAAATTTCTTTGAAACACTTTTTTACATTTAAATAGAATCAATTCAATGCCAATTTATTTTTTTTTTTTACATTAAAAAAGAATTACTTCAAAGCCAATTTAATTTTACAAATTCAATATTTTTAAATTTAACACTAAGCCACTTAATAAACCCCTTTAAATCCAGTTCAAAAAAGGCTAAAACTCTAACACATTAAAATTTAAAAATATGTTTTATAAATATATAAAAGCAGCTTTAAAATATATATCAAAAATTCAATTAAATTCAAAACATTTTAATAAAAATGTGCAACTTTATAAATAATCACAAATACCGACGGCATTTACAACCGTTCAAAATTAGTTCGATCGCATAGAAAATCTATTAATTAAAAGCTAAAATCAAAATTACTTAATTAGACTGCAAATTGTATAAATGATGAACTCATTAAATGCTAATACTAATTAATTCCAAACAAAAACTCAAAATTCAACTCTGAATGTCAATTTGAAGCTTTGCAAATAATTTTCAAACGTTTGCCGCTTAAAATGTGTTTGTGTTTGTGTTTCGAATCTTTAAACAGTCGCATTTGAGATATATAAATATATATATTTATATATGTGTGTATATAGATATATAATGACGCGATAACGAGCCGTGGAAAACAAGTTGCAAGCTGCCCTCCACCTGGCAACAATACAAAACTAAACTCTGTATTAATTTGCAATTAATGCAGCTAATTATATTTAATTAAATGAACGAGCCAAGCGGCGGCAGCAGCTAACAATGCACACAAGTGCAGGCCTAAAGCCGAGTCTAGTTTATACCCTATAGATACTTTGTGGCCAGTTACAGATACAGATACAGATACAGTTGATAATTTGTGGAACTTGAACACACTGGGAAAAATGTAACGCGCAGGTTGATTATAACTAATGCTATTGTTGTAGTGCTTATTGTTGTTGTTTTTGTTGTTATTGTTGTTGGTGTGAATTGTTGCTACTGCTGCTTATTGTATCTCATAGATACTTTTTTACAAGCAAGCGGCGCGCGCGCATTTCGCGACTCATTCAAATGGCAATTGTAATATTTAGATATCTATTTATTTTGTATTTTTCTATTTTTCTATTATTTTCTATTTTTTTTTTTTGTGGGGTGGCATCATTTGCAAGGCTTAGGCACATTAAACTATTTATGCGTTTTTATTTTCGAATCTCACAGATACATTTAAACGGCTCATTGTTGCAAATTGTTGTCAGCGTTGCGCTGCGCTGCGGCCCTCACTAAACATATGATTAGTTTAGTTTGACTGACTGGCTTTATTATTATTTATTATATTTACTTTTATTATTAGATGTCCAGCATCTATTTTTGTGCCACAAAACAAAAAACAAAACAAAAAACAAAACTAGGGGGCAGGGAAACAAACTTCTTGTATAATTTTGTGCCTGAATTCCAATGCTTAAATTATTGTTGTTGTTGTACCATGAAAATTATGCTTAATTAATGCTATTAACGCTTGGCATAAAAATCACATCAATTTATTGTATTATATGGCATTATGATGTCAAGGCTAATATTTGCATAAAAATTGCATTTTGCTTTTAAAGTTCTTTAAAGTGCGTGAGAATCACAATTTTTTTTTTTGCCAAAAACTTTACAAACATATATTTTATTTAACAGGCTTCGACTAATGACAATTTAAGTGTTGGTTAATTATTAAGCTTCAATTAGTTAATGATGATAGTCAGTCGGAGTATCTAAAAGATGCACTGCAGACTTTAAGCTTTAGATACTTTATATTCACTTAAAATTATCAAACATTATTTTATTAGCTTCCATTTGAGAAGTATTTTATTTATGAGTTTTTTAAAAATATTTTGAAATTTTTAATAAATATTTTGTTGTATATAGTCTGTATTTTCATTTATAAATAATTATTTATAAATTTAGAAAATTGTCTAAAAGATTTGATAAAAATTACAGAAATTGACAAAAAGACAAAAATAATATTAAATAATTTGTGGTTATGGAAAAACAATAAATATCTTTCCAAAATAAAGGAAAATTTTAGGATACATTTATAAAGAAGTCAACTCGGTTTTTACTGAAAAAATTCTTAAAAATTTGAAAGAAATGACAATAAACAATTTGTGGGTATAGAAAAAGAACAAATATCTTTTCGAAATCTATGAAAATTTTAAGATATATTTCTAAAGAAGTCAACTCTGTTTTTACTGGAAAAAATCTTCAAAAATTTGTTAAACTTTATGAGAAATTTAAATCAAATATAAATCGATTAATTTATATTAATATAATTTAATTTAAATAAATATAAATCGATTTAATTCAAATGCTTAAGTTTGAATTTTTAAGATCAAGAATAAATTTAAAAAAATATTATTTTTTTTTTATTAAACCATTTTGGAAACATTTTTAAAACCTGTTAAAATCTTGAAATAAAGTTAAGAAAACTGTAATATAATTGCCTTGTTTGATTTAATAATTATTAATAAATTGAATATATTTATGTTTGATTTATTAACTAGTAATAAATTGTATATATTTGAGCGCTGAATATAATTACATAATATTAAAAATTGCATTTAATATATTTTTAATCAAGAATAAGTATATTAAAATTTTATCAGAAAATTTTTCAGATTTCCTAAAATTTTCTATATGGTTATTATTTTAATTCGTAATCTAAACCTCAATATTAAACCGGTTCTAATTACAAAACTAACTATGATAAGTTAAAATATTATATAATATTATATTATTAATTTTTTTGTAGTAATTTTTAATTATAGAAGAAAATTAACTATTAGAAGACAAATTTCTTAATTACCGTTTTTTTTTTGTAGTTGAAGAAATGTAGCAGCAATTAGTTAATTAATTATATAAGACGGCCTTTTTATTAATGATTGAATTTTCAGATATTTTTCAAGGGTTTTTATTGCACTTCAATTCAGCGTCAATTCCAAAATTTTTGAGTAATTTTTTTAAATTTAATTTTTTATTTTAAACTGCACAAAAAACTTTTGAGAGTTTTAATGTTTAAAAATTAGATTGATCGCTGAGAATTAAACACTGAGAAAACTGAGTAAAGTTTTTACACTGTGAGAAAACTGAAAAACGATCGGACTGAGATTAAAAGTAATTTATGAAACAATTTGATGCACAAATAAAACACGCACTAAAAAAACTGCAGTTGCAGTTGCAGTTTGACAGTTGTTTTTTTGTTGTTGTTGTTTGTTTATTTATTAGTTGCAATTGTTGTTGTTGTTGTTGAGCCACACGCGACGATTTGTTGAGATAAGCGCGCGCGAAATCTTTGGAATAGTTTTGCTCACAAGGCTCTGGCAGGTTGCACCGTGTTCAGTTGCAGTTGCAGTTGCAGCTGTTAAATGTTGCTGCCTGGCACACGCCGGCAATGGAATGCAAAAATGCACACGCGTTGCTCTCTGTGTATGCAATTGTATATATATGCGTATGCGTGTGCGTGTACGTTTGTGTGTGTGTGCGCGCTGAGTAACGTAACGGTGCGTGAGTGGTACGTACAGGCGCAAAGTCGTCCACAGACTGAATGAACGTGTGGCGCACAAACGGCGCTTGGACCCCCAACAATCATCAACATAAGTAGCAAAGCGCGGCCACAACAACAGCAACAACAACAACAACAAGAGCAGTGGCAGCGGCAGCAGCAGCAACAGCCCACGACAACTACAACGACATCGACGACGACAACGACGACGACGACTTACGACAAACACGAGCAAACAAAAATTTTTGCCGAAGCCGCTGTTGCTGCCGAAGCCGAAGCAAATGGCCCAAAGCTCAGGAGGAGCAAGCGAGCGAGTCATAACAGAGAAGGAGAGATAGAAAGGGAGAGAGAGCAAGCAAGAGCGAGAGAGCGAGCGCACAAAAACCAGACAGAGTCAAACTGACGTCGACGCTGGCAGCGAATGGTTGGCTAAGCGGGTGAGTGGGGGTGGCTGTGTTTGGCCTGTGGTCTTGTCTCAGCTAATATGTATATGTATGTGAAACAAAACGCGAGCAACGTCAGCGTCGTCGTTGACTGCGCAGGAGCAGCGCACACACAACATGCACCATTGAAATACTTGCACTCGTTGTCGTATTTTACTGCGTCGCTGCCCCGCCTGCTGCCGAGTGTTGTTGTTAAAATAAAAATAATGACGTCATTAATCGCACAAATGAGCGCTGCTGCTGCTGCTGCCGCTGCCAATAACTGCAACAGCGACTGCGACGTCAACGTGGGCAGCGCTTATAACTGTTTTCATTGCAGGAGAAGTGACCACTTGACGAAGCTGCAGCCCACCCCCGCCCCCTCACCACACTGAATTAACGAGTTGGTCCGAGAACCGAGAGCATGAGTGCGAGTGTGTGGGAGCGCCGTAGTGAGCGAGCGCGCGTGCAGTGTGAGCGCAAATTTTTGAGCATTTGTTGTTGTTTCTCGATTTGTTGTTGCCGGCAAGGTTTCGTACGGTGGGTTGAGTAATTCGGGGGGAGGAGATGCACTCCGCTCTGACCAGAACGCTTACATATACATATATATGGGGGTGGGGAATTCTAATTTTTATTTACATATTTGAATTTTTGAAGTTTTAAAATATTTTGAGGTTTACATTGCGACTGATATGAAAATTCTATTTACATTTTCAAGGAATGCAAACAAATTTTTAAATATATTTTAATTTTTACTTGAGTTTTAAATTAAAATTAGTTTATTATTGTTAGGGTAATGGTATTCCAGTTAGTAATTACGTCTTAATAAAATTATTAGTTTTAATTTAATTTTTAACAATTATTGATCATTATATATATATATATATATACTTAGACGATATATTAACTTAGACGATTTTTAGTTGAAATTCGGGTATTCCATTAAAATAAAGTAGCGAATTTATCGAATTTCAAAAATTCAATTTATAAAATTTCCATTTTATAACTACAAAAAATATTTACTTCATTTAGAATAGAATAGAAGAATAATATTATTTCTAATTTTTAATGAGGCATTTTTTTTAGGTTAGAAACGAATTTTAAAGCCATTTCTAATTTAAAAACTGTTGAAAACTAAGAACATTTAAAAACTATATTAATTATAATATTTTATAATATTTATCCATTGATTAGATATTCCAGAATAAATTGTAAAATGTTACTTTTACACATAAATCATAATGGATTTTTTTATTATTATACAGTTAAATGTTACTTTTACACAAAAATTATAACTAATTATTAATTATTATTATTAAATCTTAAATATCTTACTATTAATAATAATATTTATTAAAAAATTTGTTTTTATATTTCTTTATCTTATCAATATTAATTATTGAACATTATAAAAAGTATTATATTTATTTCGAAATCTTTATTTAAATAATTTATGTATTCCAATATTTTATTGAAATAATCTGTATTTGTTTTATAAAAATATATTTTTAATTGCTTAGCATAGTTGAAAGTTAAAAAAAAATTGTATTATAATTATGTAATCTAATTAAATTAATTTTTCTTTTTATGGAACCAGAATTTTTATTATTTTTGAAAAAATTTGGCAACTTAGTAAACTTACTTTATTTTAATAATTTTTTAAAATTTATATATTATATATTTATATATATTATTTTAAATTCAATTTGGTTTATCGAATACTTTAAAGAAAATTAAAAATTTGAAATTAAATCAAAATTAATAATTAAACTTAATTATCAAGTAATATATACACATTGCAATTGTTTATATAAATCACATTATTTTCAGAAACTTTCAATTTGTCATCTTGTCATAGCATTCAAAGAGATAAAACAAAAAATAGAGAAACAATTCCAAAATCTGTTCGTTTTTGCCAAGAAATTAATAATTAAAATGCCAATCCGCAGTCCGAGCCATCAACTCAGTCAATCTCATCATCACCAGCTCTATAAACAAACCCTCTCCCTCTACCCCACTTATCCTGATTTTAGTTTGTCAACTTCTATCTCCTTTTATCTCCTCCCATTGTGAACCTTTTTCGTCTGTAGCTTCTGCTGCTGCTTCTTCTTTATGCTCACCCACAGGACACAAAACCGAAAAGTGCCAATAAATATGGAGCATTTGCAACACTACCCCCCTCCCCCCTCAAACCCCCTTTTATCTCCTTTCCCCAACTGTACCCCCCTTTAGCTACCTTTGCACTAATTCACATTTGATGTTTTGTTGTCTACTCAGATGTTGTTGTTGCTGCTTGCATTTTTCTGGTCAATGAGGTTACAGTCAAGTCACTAGACAAGCCAAAAACTGAACCAGTCTGCCCCCTTACCCTCTCTTCTTGCCCCATACCTTGCCACTGACCAGTTGCAGGGCAGAAGATGCAACAACGCCAACTCGTGCGGTCTGGTCTCTCTGCAACCGGTCTCTGCAACTCGGTCTGGAGTTACTGGACCCTGTGTCTATATAGTGTCCATCTATAGCCACAACCGACGAACACCCTCCCCCCCCCCTACCTCCTACACCACCCCCACACACGTCTCTGTCTCAGTTTCAGCTATCGCTCAGCTATCGGAGGTGTCGATGACGTCGTCGTCGTCGTCGTTTCTCCTCACTTGTCTCCTGTCTGTGCTCTCTCTCTCTCCTCCGCCCACCGCAAAACTCTTCTCTGCATTCGCAATAAGCGATTGCAGTTGTTGTTTATTGTTGTTAGTAATACTTAACCGGAAGGTAAGTCTAAAGACTTTGACATGAAGAGTGTACGACCGGAAAAATATCCTTTTAAAAGTACTGAAAAAATGAGTATTCCTTGAGAATAGTCTGTTGTATTTTTATATTTTTATAAAGAATTAAATAAGACCGTTTTTCTTTTATTTAAATACGGTTGAATCTTATTTTGACTTAAAACAATTTAATATAAAATTATGAACAATGATTAATTGATTTAATTAACTTAAGATTAATCTGCTACATTTAAAAAAATTTTAATTATTTTTATTAAAATTTTGTGGTCATTTTAATGCTTAATGCGTTATTATTATTTCCAGCAAAAAAAATTAATGTAAAATTACTTACATCAAGAGCATTCCTAGAAAAATATTATTTCTGTTTTCATATTATTTGAACGGATTGATTAAGACCTACATTATTATATTAATATAAACCTTTTTTCTTAATTTGTCTTTGTTCTAAAATATTTTATATAAAATTATGACCGCTAAACATCAAATAATTTAAGTTTAATCTGTCATTGTTAATATGTTATATGAACGGATTTTTTAACACTGCTGTTTATTTATTAATATATTTCCTTAATTTGTTCTTTGGCTTGAAATATTTAATATGAAATTATAAACGATGAAAATCAATTATTTGAAGACTAAGCCGTCTCATTTTTAAAAACTTATTTAACTCTTTTTTTTTAATTTTATGGCCACTATTTTTTATGCTTAATGTGATATTTTGATTTACAGAAGATTATTATTTGCACTTTAATTATACTTCAAATAATTATTCCCCTAAAAAAAGATTTTTTAATAAAATTTATTGTAGAGAAACCTATCGAGACTGCTTCGAACATCTCTACCGGAGAACGCCGTCATTTCTGAAGGCAGTTATTTATGTTCTTACAATACTTGAAGTAAGAACATAAAAAACTGCAACAATAGGGTTTAATTTAAATAAAAAAAAAAAAACAAAAAAAAAAAGAAACTTTTGTGCCTTATATACTGTCAGATTGGACTGATTGGGAATTATAGACGCACAGGTGCCAAAAAAAAGGAGCACTTCGTATTTTTTTTTCTTTTTTGTAAAATATTTGAATATTTATTTATTACTAACAAGCAACCCTCTAGTTTTTATTAGTTTATAAGTTAGCTAGTTGTAAAAATTTGTATTATGGTAAAATTATAACTCATATTTTTATTCTTTTTTCACTCTCTTTTTATCTTTTATTTACAGAGTATTTACAAGTGGGTATAAACGATAAACAAGCTACTTTTTTCTTATAATCGATCAGTTCACATAGTTTAGATACTCTTCATATCATTATTTGTTTAATCAAAGTTTTTTCGCTTGAAATTTTATCTACCAAAAAATTACACATCATAATAATTATTATTATTATAATGAATAACAGGTGTTATCTTAACAGTTATTGGTTTTACTAACATTTCTGTTAAATAACATTTTGTATTAAATTACTCATATTTTAATTACTACACTTCTAATAATTTTTAAATAAATCTTTGCCAGAAAAATGAATTTTTATATTTTTTTTTTTATTTTCAGGTTATTCGTCTGTCTCTGTGTTTTATTTTTTAACAGCTGCAAATCAAATATTTGATTTAAATATAAATTTTAACCACTCTAATTTCTTTTGATACTTTCTAAAAACAACATTTGCAAATTGTAACAACATTACATATCGTAAATAAAATAAATTCGAGTTATAAAATGTTAATAATAGTTCGTCAACTTTTATGAAGCTTCAGCAGCTTTCATATTTAATTAACAGCAGCTTTACAGCAACACTAAAATTTTCTCTGTTTTTTTTTAATATTATTTTAACAGTTGTAGTTCTTAACATTTTAACTTTTCCACTAAAATTTTCTCTATTTTTTTAATAACATTTTTATCAGTTATAGTTCTTAATACTTTACTTTTTTAAGTGCTCCATATAGAGCATTCAATCATTAGCAAGTTCTTTTAATAATTTCTCCATTATACTGGTTGTTTTTAGCCAAATTTGGTCAAATATTTAAGTGCTGTTGCCACTTCAGTTGGCTGTTTTGGGTTCGGGTTCGGATTCTCAGTTCGGTTCGGTTTTCGTTGTCATCAAGTTTTTCGGGGGGTTTGGGGGTTTGCATAGTCTGACTACTTTACCTCCTGGCTCCTGGCTGCTTCTGGTTCGGCTCATCAACTTAATTTTCGAAATTTTCACGTTGTATCTAAACACTGAAAAGCTGCACAATTCTCTCCCTGCTTTCTTCTGGCCACACTTTGCTCTTGTCTTTATGTCTAATTTTTGTTGCAGCGTTTTACCGGCAGCTATAAAATTGTATTACCGTTAAATGCTGCAATGGCGAGCCATCGTCTAATTTACGTTAGCCGGCAGCCTCTGTCTGGCAAAAGGGGGGGCTAGAGAGAGAGAGAGAGAGGGGGTGTGTGTGTGTGTGCATACAGGCTGCCCACTTTCCATCTTGGCTTGATTGTCATTCGTTACGTTTTTGCCGTTCGGGCCATGGCCAACAAACTGATTAAATTCAGCACGCGCCCTGCGGGCATCTTGGAAACTTCTTGCTGCAGCGTCGAGTATGCCAACTGGGCAGGCGGGGAGGGGAAGGGTAGGCGGCTGAGTTGAGGCAGCTCCAAGCCTCATCAGGCGGGGAGGGGAAGGGTAGGCGGCTGAGTTGAGGCAGCTCCAAGCCTCATCAGTTAACTGAGGAGGAAACTCGACGCTCTACATAAATTTGAAATTAACGTTTTCTAGCACATTCTCTGGCTTTCCTCCCCTTTCAACAAACTCTCTCTCTCTCTCTCTCTAGCAATTTGTTGCCATTGCTGCTGCTGCTTGTCATGGTCTTGTCTCCTGCCCCTCTCCGCCCCTCAACTCCTCCTGTTACTTCTTCGAAACACCCACCAAAGTCCAGTCCAAAAAGTGTTTACATGCTTTCTGTAATTATCATTGCCATTCTCCATTTGGCATGGAGAACACACACGCAGCTTCAAGCTTCAACTGAGCCCCCCTCTTGACCATGCCCCGCACACTAATTAAATGCAAATCTTCGTCGTCGCATTCATGTCTAACTAATATATGGCCAAAACGCCAGGGGGCTTATTTTGACCACAATTTTCAGCAAACGTACCAAAAACAGAAATAAATAAATAAATAAGAAAAAAACTTGTCAGCAATGCAATACATTAGTAATTAAAAACCAAATATAAGTTACAAATTATCATCTGACCGTAATAAATTATTAAATTGCAAATGAATGTTGCTTTTAATAATTCAAGTTATCTGAGCAGTTAATAGATTAGTTTTTGATATAATCTAATTCAATTTATGATACTTAAAAATCTCATTTTTTCAGACATTTTAGCATATCAAAATAAAATAATTAAAAAAAAATATAACGCTTATAACTATGACTATAAATATTATTACTATATTTGTAGTAAAATTCTGTTTACCACAAAAAGTTTATTTTTTGAAAATATGATATGTATTTTTAAAAGTAAAATTTAAATTTTATTTGCTAAATTTTTTTAGTTAGATAAAAAAAAATGAGTTAATTTTCCATTTTTGGATAATATTTTTTTTTAATATTTGATCGCTTTTTCTTATTATTTTTATTATTATTGTTTTTATAATTCAAGATATCTGAGCAATTGATAGATAAGGTTTTTATATAATCTAATTCAATTTATTATACTTAAATATCTAATTTTTTTGGGCATTTTACCATATTAAAATAAAATAGTTTAAAAAAACTATAACGCTCATAACTTTGAGCATAAATACTATAACTATAAATGTAGTAAAATTCTGCTTACCAGAAAATGTTTATTTTTTGAAGATATGATATGTTTTTTTTTAAATAAAATTTAAATTTTATTTGATAATTTTTTTTTTAGTTAGAACACAAAAAAAAGAGTTAATTTTCCATTTTTGGATAATATTTTTTTTTTAATATTTGATCATTTTTCTTATTAAGTTGAAAAGTATGTGTTAATTTTCAATTTTATAATAAAATCAACAAATAATATATATTTTATAATAACTATAACTATAAATAATATAACTATAAATGGAGCAAAAGTCTGATTACCACAAAATTGTTATTAGTCGAAGATATAGTATGTATTTCTATTAGAGATCGCAAATAAGAATTTTTAGTTTTTTTCATTAGTTTTTTAAATAAAAATTTAAATTTAATAAATAATAAATAATAAATAAATTTTTATATTATTAAGATTAAAATAAGAATTAATTTTTTTATAAAAATTAACATAAATATTTTTATTTTATAATTTTACTTGAAAAAACTTAGCAGCTTAGGTCCTTGATTTTTATTATTTAAAAAAATATAGCTGCCATAGGAATAGTTGCTTTAATTAATATTATTTAATAAAATTAATTATTATATCAACTATGGCAATGGCAACAATATATTATGGTGATTTTGTTGCTGATCAAGAAAATATATATATATATATATTTTTTTTTTGGCATTTTGGCATAGAATCAAAACTAAAATATCTGCCTGTAAAATCGCTAAAATCCTTGATTTTTATGATTTTATTAAATTAATTTTTCAGTTTTATATTATGGTGATTTTGTTGCCGATCAAAATTATATATGTATACTTTTTTTTGATATATAATTTAAACTATAGTATCGAGAGAATATATATATATATTTTTTTTTTTTTTGGCATTTTGGCATAGCATCAAAACTAAAATATCGGTTGATTCGCCTGTAAAATCGCTAAAATCCTTGATTATTTTGATTTGAACAAATTAATTTTTTTAACGGATTATTCCTATGGCAGTTTTACATAATGGTGATTTTGTTGTTGATCAAAATTATATTTATATATATATATATATATTTTTTTTTTTGGCATATAATTTAAACTATAATATAGCCTGCTACGTCTGTAAAAACTCTGTATTTTTTAAGATCTATGTGTGCTTAAAGTAGAGCTCTATCAAATGAGATCTCAACTTGATTAAGTTCAGCTTTTCATGGAAATACTTCTACCGATTTAAGATCAGATGGATAACTCATATTTAAGTGCACTTTATGAGCTCTTTCACACTTAAACTTGAAGCAACCTGCTATGAGACTATAAAAATGATTGCCTCCTTTGAAAAGGAAAAAAAAAATAGAAACGATAAATATTCAAATGACCAAATGGACCAACCAATTTATGCAGCAGAGTGTTATGCAGCATTTGGATTATTTGTTGCAAGTTGGAGAGAGAGAGACACAGAGAGTGTGAAAGAACCATGATAATTAAACATGGTCCAGGTTGCTAATTACAAAAGCATCCTGGAACAACATTTGAGATATTTTTCCATTAACTGAAGACGTTGTTGTCGACGCTTGCAACGCGCACAAAAACATATTAAAATTAACCTGATTACTCCGCAGGCGCTGCCAGTTTGGGTATCTTGGACTACAACTTCACTTGGCGTTGGCTGCAAGTTGAAGTTGAAGTTGGAAATGGACTTGAAGTCGGCGTTGCAAGGCACAAACTAATTTCAAATAACATAATTCATTCGCTTAGTCGAGGCGACAGGGCGACAGGACGTATATACATATATATATAGTATATATATATATCTGAGACTGACCGGTTTTGTGGTGCACCAAATTAGTTGAAGTTTAATCACAGAGCCACAACTTGCAACAAAGCGCCAAAGCTGTCATAATATGCCCTGCAAGCTGCAACGAGGATTCTTCTACTCAAAGGAGGCAACAGGAGACGCAGCTCAGACTGCTAAAATTAATGCTAATTGTTATTGTACTTAAAGGCATTTCTTTCAATGCCAATTCTTCTTATAAGGTGACCATGGTTAAAGACAGACAAATATGTCAAAAACTATGCGCGGCTTGCGAACATTTTCGCGCGCATAAAAATTTGTGATTATTGAATTTTTATTATTTGTTTTTGTTGCTGTGCATGCGCTTTAACTGCAAACAAATAATAAAAAAAAAACAAGAGAGACAACAATTACAACAACAAACGGCGACAACAACATTAAAGTCTACAACCTCAGGTAACAACAACAACAATGCGCCCTACAGTGGAACAATGCACAGTGGCACAGCAAATTGAATTTTGAATCAAAAAATACATATTTATATGATAACATAATTTAAGGTGTTAATGATGATTATCTAAAAAAATGCCCATTAAAATTGAATTTATTTAAACTGTTCAGCCACAAATAATTATAAGCATTATATTTCAATTATTATAATCAAAATCGATTATTATATATCGATAAATAATATATTTAGCTATAAGATGTTGTTATTTCGTTGTCTATGCTTCGATTTCAAAAATTAATAGCTTAAAAGACGCCTTATTGATGTTACTATGAAAATGCAGAAGAAATGCGAATAAATTCGAATTTTAAAGTCAAAAAATCGTAAAAAATAAAATATAACGCACAAAATATCATAATTGTCTTGATTTAAAATGATCTTGTATGCAAAGCTTATTATTAAAAAAAGCCTTAAAAAAAGTATATTAATTAAATAAAGACATATTCTCAAGCTTTCAAAAAAACTTAAAAAATGTAAACGCCGTATAAAGTAAATGCCGTATAATAATTATTATATTTATATTGATTTTAAACAGACTCGCCTCTAATAAATAGCTTAAAAAAATACAGCAGAATTTAAAATTAAAAAAAAAATATATCTCACATTAAAAATATTTTTTAAGCCAGTTTTTGGTCATCTCAGGACACATATATATCAGAAAATATAGAAAATATGGTAAAGTATACACAAAAAAAGAAATGGTAAATTTTGTTATTGTCGGAAACAAAAATTTCAAAATAATTTATTAAAATATTATGCTATGAACAATAATATAAAATTTACCATTATAAATGTTATAAATTATGTCATAAATTAAATAAATGTTTTTTAAATATAAAAGTAAATTAAATAAAAGTTTTCTATATAATATTTGACTTATTATAATTATAGTAGGTTAAAAATTTATTTGGTAATCTTTTTAATAATATTAATAGGTCAAATATTATATAGAAAACCTTTATTTATTTTATTTAGTTTCTTTTATAATTAATGAAAGCTAGCTACTGGGCGTTCAGCACGAATTCTTTAATTAATTTCGGGGTTTGTATTAATATATTTCTTAAATTAATCAATAAATATCGAAGTAAAAAAAACAAACTTTAAATCAAATGAAAAATCATATAGAACTTAGCTCAATATAGATATTTTTATAGCCAAACTGGTTTTAAAATTTCGCTCTGTTCTTAATCAATTTATTTTTTTTAGTTTGTATGATTTTTGTTACCACTTGCCCCACAGTGCGCGGGCGTGCCACAGCCTCAAGCTTCCATTCTGTCCTCATTCGAAGTGTGGTAACGCCAAACGGCGCGTGTGCGCAGAGCTTGCCTTGCAACTTGGTCTTAACTTGCAACTTGGGGACTCTGTTCTTTCAGCTCCAGGAGCATAGACCTGTCTGGGTTTGGGGTTTGGGTCTTTGAGGTGCCTGGACTTACCACACGTATCTACGTGGTAATTTTGTAATATCGTAAAGTATTTTTTAATTGAACGCACCTCCTTCCCAAGGCGTCGGAACTGGGCTCAAGATTCAGAAAAATACGAGTTCTTGAGTTCTGGCTTAAGTTTTTTTGGGGCGCGCTTAACGATGTGGCATGGTATAATATTATTATTATTTTTTAAATACAATATTTTGTCAACTGGTTTAGAACTGGCAATTTTGTTGTTTTTTTGTTTTTATTTATTTTATTTTTATTTTTAATAATCACTGGCAACACTTTTATGACTCACTTCCTTTTAATATTTTTGTGTTTTTGTGATTTATGCGCCAAGAATGGAGCATTAAAATTAGCTCTAATTATGACTATCGCAGGAGCGCAGCCAATTAAAATGCATTTCTGCTTTTGGCCGCGCACATAAATCAATAAAAGATTTATGAGTCTGCAAAATATATATATATATATATAAATATGAAAAGTCTAAAGAACAATACATCTGAGCCAATACAAAAAAAAAGGAAGGAATGCTAAACGACCTAAGCCTACATATAATTTTTTATGATTAGTCCAACTTTGAGTTTTGCATAACCTTTTGGCTGCCTTTTTTGGGTTAACATCGGTTTTATTTCTTTTTGTTACCACATCCAACTAGCTCATTCCCTCATCCCCCCCTCTTCCCTTCTATATTCTATATTCTACCTTCTGGCTGACCATTCATCGCATTCATTCATTCAGGTCCAGCCCTAACCTGTTCGCCCCAACTCACGACTTTATAATTAGGCACAGTTGATCTTGTTGTTGTTATACTCGATTCTAGTTGGTAAGAAGAGTATATAAGGTTTGTGGAATGTGTGTTTGTTTAAACGCAATTCTTTGAATTCTACAGAAATTTGGTTATTGAAATTTTTCAAAGGTTTTTTTTTAATGCTCTCTAAAAACCTTTATCTAGCATAATTGTATAGTTCAAATTGGCAAATTTAATAAACAGACTACTTATGATCTCTTGTAGATATTATACAATTCCCATTTTCATGCTCGGAATTGAATATTTAATTTATTAAGTGATGATCTTTTGGAACAATAATAAAATAAAAAAATAATAATAAATAATAATAAAACAAAGGAAATTTTTCCGGCACATTTTTTTAATTAATTCTCTTTTATTTAATAATAAATTCAATTGCATATTAGAAAAAATTTCCTTTTCAAATGATTTAAAATATTTTTTGATGACTAGAAAAATTTAAAAAAGAAGAAAATCAAACATAAATATACTTTTTCAACTATAATTAAATTAAATTTCATATCAGAGATATTAAAATATTTATCGGTCAATTATTTAGAGATATTAAAACTACATCCTGAAAAGATTGTCAATGTTTTTAAATAATTAGATGAAGGAGTTTTTTCCAACAAAAAAAATATTAAATTAATACTCTTTTAATTATTAAAAAATTTAATTGCATATTAGAGATAGTAAAATTTCCTTTTTCAAATAATTTTCATTTTTAATGACTAGAAAAATATTTAAAAAAAAATAAAAATAAAACTTAATAATACTTTTTCAATTATAAATAAATTGAATTTCATATCAGAGATAATAAAATATTTAATAGCCTCTAACTTTATTGTATATTTCATCGTAAAAAAATTGTCCATCTTCTTAAATGATTAGAAATATTAAATTTAAAAAAAGAAGCAAATTAATACTTTTTCAATTATAAATAAATAAATTAGCATATCAGCTAGTAAAATTTTATGCAAAAAATATTCTCAAGAGTTTAAAGTGAGAACATTTAAGGAAAATTATATTTTTCCCACTTTTAGCTTATGTTAACTTATTTAATATACAGACAATATTACTTTCTGGAATTTAATTAAACCCAAGACGATTTTCCCTTCCCAAAAGTAGAACTAGAGTATGCAACTGTCAGGAACTTTCAACTATGCCCTTCTTACTTATTGTTGTTGCTTTTGGCTGCTGCTTTGGACGCTGCTCACTTAATGCATTCATAATAATATTTCTTTTGCTGTTAAATTTATGTTTTTTGCCTTGTAGTCCTTAACGTTGTTGCTTTTTATTTATTTTTGCCAGTTTTAATTTTCTCGCTTCATTCGGTGGGGCGGGCAGAGGGGCAGCGGGCAGCGGGAATAGGGGAGGCATCTCAGAAATCGTTTTGCATTCTTAAACATAATTGCATGGGGGCGTGGTCACATATGAAATTTCTTTGATTAAAGTCGATTAAAATCGCAGCCTGTTTCGCCTGCTGTTGTTGTTGTTGTTGTTCCACAAGTTGTTGCACGTTGTCCAGGTATATCTTAAATATGTGGCAAGTTTTTTGAGTTCAAGGATTAGGGCGGATTGTAATGCAAGGCAAAGTATATTTTTGTAATAACAAATAATTTATTAAATTTAATAAAAAAAAAATATTTAGTTGATTTAATGGCCGCAGCTTTGAGAACTTATTATGATTTTGCTTGTAAAATGTATTAAATAATTGAATTAAGTTATTCAAGGACTTTTCTTGAATTAAGTTTAACTCTTAGGTTATTATATCAATAAGTATATTTTAAAAAATTTATAAAAATTATATACTTGATATAATGATGACTGATACCATTATACATGTAATTACCAATAAGCTTACATGAATTTTATATATAAAAAATTCGTCAACCATTTATATTTATTATAAAAACTTTGAATACTAATATAAGTATATTTATATAATTTTTAAAAATTTTATACTTTATATACTTAATAAAAATGTTTAAAATAACATTCTTAAGCCATTTATATTTATTTAAAAATTTTAAAGGTATATAACTATTTTATTGATTTGTTGGCCTATTTAATTGATAACATATTCTTATAAATATTAATTATATTAAATTACATTAAGACTCTAAAATCATTTATATTTATTATAAAAACATTGAATAATTCTAAAAGTCCTTCTATCTGCCTTATTTGAAAAAATTAGAAAAGATTACCGATCAGTTTTAATTTTTAAAACTCGTACTACAATTATTTTATTTGCTTGATTATTTTCAATCTTTTAAAAATATACAAAAATATGATTTTAACAAATTTTAAAATTGTAATAATATTTTTTTTTAAATTAAAAAATTTCCATAATAATATGCGCTATCAAAATAATTTTATAATGCAATTAACTTATAAAGATTTGAATTTTAAACATTAAATAATTGTTATATTATTTTATATAAAAGATACAAATTATATAGTTAATATTATTCTATTAACATTTTGTTTAACATTTTTATTTTTAGGATTTAATTTATAATTTTTATCTTTTCACATAACAAAAATATGATTTTAAAAATACAATAAAATAAACTACACGAAAATAAGATTTTATAAATGTTCTGAACTTTAATAATATTTTAAAAAATTTAATATGCGCTCAGAAAATAATTTTATAATGCAATTAACTGAACAATATTTGAATTTTAAACATAAAAAAATCATTTAATCATGAATATAAGGTACACATAATATAGTATAAAAATATATATAAAATATGATTTTATGAATGTTCTAAATTTTTAATTTAATTTTTTTAAAATTTAAATATTTAGATACAATCAACTGAACAATATTCGAATTTTAAACATTAAAAAAAACATATTATTATGAATATAAGGTATGAATAACATATATTTATTTTTAAATTATTATTTTTCAGACTTAAATAAAATTTTCAGGCTTTTAAAAATATAACAAAAATATGATTTTATCAAAGTTTTAAGCTTAAATAATTTTTTTTAAAGATTTACAAAATTTCATAAATTTTATTTTTCATTATATTTTTATAAACCAAAATAATATAGCCATTATTTTTCTACAATTTTTTTTCCTTTTTATTTTTTTCATCTTATTTTATTTTCTTTTTTTTTTAAGATTTAATTAATATTGTATTGCATTTATAAATACTTAAGTATAGAGGTTTGCTGAATACTAAATGCAGTGTAACTAAAGCTGTGACTATCTACATACATATTGCTTGGATATATTCTATTGAAATGAGTTTCAAACGACTTTCAACTGTGCTGTGGTGGTTTTGTAGCCTCATCATCATCATCATCATGGATGCATTGGCCACTCCCTATAACTAGTACCCTTGCTGCCTGCCCGCTGCACACTTTCTAGTCTTGCAACATAGACATGCCGCTTCTAATCTGCACTCAAGTGAATTGCAAATTACGTGTCTTAAATTGAAGTTTTACGAGTTGCTACTCTAAATGTTTGCACCAAAGTGCTCGCTGCTTGTTTGCACAGAAGAGACTGAAGACGCTGAAGATTCTTTGGGCAATGGAACACAATTTTCTAAGTCAGCGACGTCTGCGCACATTGTACATGCGATTCTCGAGAGGATGAGGAGGAGGAGCAGGAGGCATCCACATTGGTAGTATGTTGTATGTAGTTTGGTTTTGCTGCGTGTTTAGGCCGAGTGTTGTATTTCATGTTGCCTCGGTTCTGTGGCTCTGTTGTCGTCTTCTACTTCTGCTTGTTGTTTATGCGATGCAGGATATGATAATAATTACACCTTCGCCGTTTGTTGCCTCCACCTCCGCCTCCTCCAATACCTGCTGCTCCTTTTGGGTCGTCTCACCTGGCCAGGAAGTTGCCTGTTTGCCAACTCTTGCCTCGTGTTTGGCTCCATGCAACGTCGCAGCGATTAAAAATTGATCTCATTATAATTATTTTTTATAATTTATGAAGCCTTAAAATGTGTGTTGTGTTGCCATTTGCCATTTGCCTGCTCCGATATATACACAGGCTACAAAGTAGTCATTATAAAAGCCATAAATTTGGATCGCCTCGAGCCCTCTCCAGCCCCAGCAAACAGTTGGCTTTAATGAGTCCAGTGGAATTGGCCAAGAGAATTGGCGATGCGAAAGTTTATTTTTTTTTATTTTGGATATTTTGCAATGTTTGTAAATTGTGCGCAACTTATCTAAAATTTATGTCAAAATCAGGGATTAATTTTAAATGCTGTAGTTGAGACTTGAGCTAAGTCTAAATTGATATTTATGTTTTAAGATTAATGTGGCGTTTTATTTTATTATATTTATTTCAGTTTAAATTTAGCAAAAAAAATATGTACATTTAAAAAACTAGTTATAAGTTCCTTAATAAAACAAAAATCCTTGATATTGGTGTTACCTTCCTTCTGCTTTTCTATATCTAACTTCTTTTAAGCAGGGATCACAAATAAATAATTAAATTAATAAATAATAAAAATTATATAGATTAATGGAAAAAATCTTAGATATACCTTTTCAGGATGCAGTATTTTGTAAAAAAGTTAAGCTTTTATTTTAATTTTTTTATTGTAAAAAAAATATTTTTTTATGCTATATATAGTATTAAAAAAAATTTTTACAAAAATAACTTTAAAAATATTTAATATTTTCCCCTTTAAGGACATGTTTTGTATCCTCTGAAAGGTATTTATCCCCAGCAGCTCGGTGAAAATATATTTACACTTAATTTTTATTTTTGTTATTTTATACATACAAACTGAAAAATAGTTTTTATTTTAAAATAAGTAATTTTTACATTTTTTGATAAAAGTCCAAAAATTATTTTTATTTCGTAATTTTTTCTTTTTTAATTAAGCCCGTTAAGTTCCCTACTTTTAAGTTCTTTTAGCTGAGCTCTGTTTATTTTTGGAGCATTATATTTACTCTTTCTTAGAAACTGCATATCTTAGATAGAGCGTAGCAAATATTATGCATTAATACATATTTCAACAGCTGCGCAACATGGTGCAACTCTCTAAATACAGAGATACACACAACAAACCGGCACACACGCCCGCCGCCGAAAAAGTTGCACTTTGCTCATTATACTCTGTTTTTATTTAAAAAAAATGTATCCGATTTTATAAACCTCATATTTAAATTGAAAAAGGCATATTTTGAATACATTTTGTTCTATACGCTGGGGTTGAAGTAATGGGTTTTTTCTACATTATTTTAAGCATTTTTTTAATTCATTTTGTTATATACGCTAGGTAGAATTAAAGAGTTTTTTCTATATTATTTTAAGCATTATTTTTTAAATTAAAATTTAAAGTAAAAATCACAAAAAGTCGACTTCAAAGTTGAAGCACTTATCCCTCTCTCATTTAAACGGTGATTTACATCCAAAAATTAAATTAAAATAAAAATAAAAAATAAGATAAAATAAATATAAATATCGAATATTTTTTATATTTTTTTAATAGAAATTATTTTTAATTTTCTACGAATTATAGAACAGAAATATGTGCATGTACTTATATATTTGTGGAGCCCCTTAATGTTGTTATTATTTATAAAATAAATATATTTATAAAATTAATTAAAATAAAAATATTTATAAAATATATTTATAAAATAAATATATTCATAAAATAAATAAAAATATATTTCTGTTTCTATTTTTGCAATTGGGTTAATAGAATTGTATTAATAAGGCCTCTATATTTTATTTTAAATAAATGTTTAATACTTATTAGTAGAATTAGAATTGGAGCACAATTTTTAATAAATGTTTATTATAAAAATAATTTTAAAATAAAACAGAATTGCCTTATTAACCCAATTGCAAAAATATATAAATCAAACATAAATATATTTTTGTATAAATCAAATAAATTTTCACAGAGTATATCAGAGTCGGTAGCTTTAGTTTACAACGTTCTTAGTTGCTTTGCATTTTAGCTTGTAATTTAGTTTCATTTATTGCGATTTTACATTGACGCCTGACACGCAAATTCGTGTAATCCTGGCAATGCCAATGCCAATCCTGAAGTGGAAGTCGATGCTGAAGCTGAAGCTGAAGACGTTGCTGCCACAATGCTGGCAGAACCCACCGACCATGCGCCACACAAAGTCCAATTAAATTATGAGGGTCCACACGCCAAGAGGACGCGTTTAGTGGCAAGTCTTGAACCCGAACCAGTTGAGAGGAGAAGGAGAAGGTTGAGGCATGCCACAGCAGCAGCAGCAGCAGACATTGAAGTCGATTTGCGATTTCAACTGCTTATGCCTCACTTGAGCATCGCGTTGGCTCATTTTCAGCCTTCAGGTTTTGGCCATTGCCATTGCGGTGTAAGAGTAATTAAAATCCCTTGATTAATATGTAAATTTAATGAGATTACGAATTCAGCGAACAAGATTAGGAATGCACGGTCCACAGACCAGAGAGACGACTCCAGGCAGCTGTCACTGCTCTGTGCTCTCTACCCGTTTGTCTCCTTTTGGCCACGTCTTGGACTCACACACAGTTGTAATTTTCACTTTGTTAACACAGACATGTGTGTGGACCAAGAGAGACTCGGGCAATGGCATTGGGATTGTCGACTGGTCCATGCTTGTTAACGTTTCTGTGGAAAGCCGCAAAGTTTGTGTTTGCCACCCAAAAAGCAAATCGACATTGGAAAATTGCAAAGCGCGAAATAAACTTGTACATAAATTGTGTGAAATGCTTTTTTGCTTGCAGTTCAAAAGGTTGTCGATTTTGTCGTCTCTTTCAGTTGTTGTTGTTTTGTTGTTGTTTGTTGCATGTTTTTTGTATTTGTTGTTGCTTTAACTTGGTCTCGTACTGATTTGGTTAATCTGTCAGCATTGCATTAACCAAAAGTGTGTTTAAATTTTCGATCTTTAAGTGATAAATTTTCATTAAACTGGAGACATTTTATGGACTAGCAAAAAGAGTTTAGAGTGAAAATCTACCCGAAATAAAAATTATTTTTGATATTTAAATATTTGTTATAGCATTGGAATAAATTTAGGTTGTGGTAAAAATTCATTAATCAGCTGACAGTGTTCTTTTTGAATTTTAATTAAAACATATAGATATAAATCAAAAATCGCAAATAAGAATAAAGAGTTAAAAAAATAAAGCCTGAAAGAAATTTTCTAGATGAGTGGGAAAATCTTATATATTTTTTTCATTTATATTAATAATACATTGTTTTTTTTTGTTATTATTTAAAAGTTGCATATTTATTTTTATTTATTTTTTTAACAAGTTTTCTGGCACCTTATTGACACCGTAACAAGTTATACATTAAACAAATAACAATTAATTCTGGGATGGTAAATATGAAATTTTAATAACAAGTTTTAGATATATTTAGATTATTTTAGATATATGTACTAATTCAAGTTGCAGGATCCTGGAAACAGGATATACCTATATTTGCAATATTTATTAAAACATAACATTTTAACTTGTATTTTTCGAACAGATATTCAAAAGCAATTTTTATAATTAAACATTAAAAATCAAAATCAATGTCTTTTATATTTAACTTTTAAATGAAAGTTGGCTTAATATTTAAATTATAAAAAAAAGAGTTTTTGCCATTTTTAATGAAAAAAAAATGACTATAAATAATTCATTCTCATAAAATTTATACATATAAATTATTAAAGAAGCGATCCCTGATATAACTACAAAAAAAATGGTTAGTTAAATATAAACTTAATTAATAAAATTTCATTACAATATTTATACTTATTACGCAAAAGAACATATTTAACTTTTTACTTAGGAGTGACATTTATTAATAAAAATCGTATTTTCGAGATTGCATTAAATTCAAGAGGTGTTCAGAGATTGTTTTATATGAATTCTAATCAGTATAGATATAAATAAAAAAAATATTGTTGAGTTAAACATAAACTAAATTCCAAAAATTCATAATTATAATTATTTTGCAAGAAAAATAAATTAATTTAAGATTTACATAAATAATTAAAAAATAAGGGATTTTTTTTGAAAAATGCGTTTAAAGTTGTCATACAAAGCAGTTGCCCGTTTTTCTTCGCTCATGCGTAGAGTATTTAAGTTAGGGTGATAAATGTTTTACTAGAATATAAATAACAATGCAATGAACATTTTTGCATCTATAAGTTATTAATCAAAAAAGTAAAAGTACTGAAAATGCATTTAAAGCTGTCGAATACTCTCTCTCTGTTCTGTAAGAATAACTTTTTCTTTTTGTGAAATTTGTATTTAAATTAAATAATTATACAAGCAATATATCCGCATAATTAACTTAAAAATCGTGTATTTTAAGCTATGTCACTATACAATTAAATAAGCAATGTTTATTTTTATTGCAAAATAAATTTAAAAATGTAAATTGCAAAAATGTAATTCCTGTTCATAGTTAGATGTAAATAATCGCATTTATGCATATTTTGTATTTATTTTATTTTTTATTTTTTATTTTGTTGCTTTCTAACTTTATATGCCACCCCTTAATCTATAGCATCATGAGCAAACTATATAAACCGAACCAAAGCCGAAACTCAACGAAACTTTTACGTGCCCCAAACAGCAACAACAACAATGGCAACAACAACAACAACAACAACTACAACAATCAGATATACGCAATAACTTTTCCCATTTTTGCGCTATTTTCCCCATTTGCCATTAGCCCCATTTTCATCCCTCGAATTTTTGCCGCTTCCGCCGTCGTCTTTGCCCCCCAACCCCCGCCCAACTGATTAGCAGCTTTGAAACTCTGCGCGAGTTTTTTTCTCATTACCGAAAAACGCGAGCGCGTTTTTTGCCGCGCCAATGGCTCCACTTGGCGTCTGCGATTGGGTCGCCAGCAGCCGGCGATGTTCACTGCGATTGGTGGGAAGCCGTTTTTAGGCGCTAAGTTTAAACGGTACTTTTAGTCGAGGATTGGGGTTGGGATTGGAGTTGGAGTTGGACTTGACTGGAGCTTAGGAGCATCCAAAAGTGGATTAACGAGAAATGAATTAGCTTCAAGTTGTTCTGTGAAACTTCAATTGAAATAGAAACGTTCACTGAAAATGCTAGAATTTAATGGGATAAATTTAAATATAAATACGTCCATATATAAATATATATTTCAATTTGCTGTAAGAGTCTTTTCTTTGTCAAATAATTAAATATACGAACTTATAAGCAGTTAATCGTATGTAGAATAAATTCTGTTGCCACAACAACACCCAATATTGTGAGCAAAAGATATAAATAGTTGAATTCGCATATCGAATAAATTACCTAATTATTTTAAAAACCATGAATTATCCATCGCAGTTAAAAGATAACTTAAAAACACGTCTACAAAAAAAAAAAATGCAGTACTTTAATATTGTTATAAAATAAAATACATAAAAGAAGTAAACAAAAATAATAAAAAATAATTAAATAAATTCCAGGCATCACAATTAAGAGCTAGAAAAAATGTTCTATATAAGATTTTCTACTCATATAGAATATTTTTTCAAGCTCTTATATATATATCAAAAAATATATATATTAATTTTCAAGCTCTTATTTCAGATAGTAGAAAATCTTAGATATACAAATTAAGGCAGCAGAATCCAGGAAACAGGATAAACTTATTTAAACAATACATTATATATACATACGATCAAAATTGCAAGGTTGCCTTTATAACAAAAATATATATCGATTATATATATTGCTGATATATAGTTTGATTATATTATATTCAAATTAAATTTTGTTTCCACAAAATTTTGTTGTTATGCAAAACATTTGGCGATTCGGTACACTGTGCAATATTTATTAAAAAATTACATTTTACAACTTAATCAATAAATTAAAATTGTTATATAATAATTAAATTTCAATTTCAGAAAATGCACACTCTTCACAGCGTGCTTCCACAATATTCTAAATTAATTTTTTTTTATTTAAACATAAAAAAAACTAAAAAAAATACTATTATATTTAACTTTTAAAACAAAGTTGGCAAAAAATTTTTACTATCAATTTTTAATTTACGAGGCAAAAAAAAAGAATAATTGTCAATTTTAATGTAAAAATTCATAAATAATTCTTACTCAGAATTATTATTAAATTATTCTTATAATTTTTGATTAAATTATAAGATTTGCGATATAATAAAATAAAAATAAAAACAATTAAATAAGACTAAATAAATTATATTGCAGTTAGTTTTAGGAATTATTATAATTAATTATTATTATGTAAAACGATCATTTTAACTTGAAATTAATGGTGTCAAAATATATTAGTTTTACTTGTTGCATAAGCAAAAAAAATAATTAAATCAATAAATATCAAAATATATTATAAGATTACAGATTTTAATAAAAAATATGTTCCTTTATTTTTTTTTTTTAAAGATGTAGTTCGAAACTAAAGAAACTAAGAGCTTGTGGGAATGATTTTCAGAAGAAAATTTTTTATCCAGAAAAGCTTCAAATATTTTAACTGCAACTTTATTACTTAAACCAAAAAATCAGCTGAAATTAGGAACTATCAAATTATGTATTAAAAATTCATTTATTTAAAAAATAAAACAAAAATTTTGATTAACCAATGCATAAACAAGTTTTCAGTGAGGTGTCAAGCATATAATCGATTCTAGGTCGAATCAATGCAACACACTGCAAATACGTTGCCACATAGATGCATATAGAGAATGGGGCAACAGGGGGATGCGTCATTTATGAGCTCAGTGTGAATGTGAATGGGAATGGGAATGTGGCAGGCAACAGTGAATGAAAGTGAGTTGCAACACACAAACAAATCAGTAGATGGAGCAAAGCAGGCACAGATGGACAGCTGAATGAGCAGCTTCCCTCACACACACACACACACACACACACACACACAGTCATGCAGAAGCAGGCGAAGGACAATTGTATCCATGTCCTTGTGCCATGATACTGGCACTGGGACGTTGCGTGTGGCAAATGCACAAAAAGTGCAGCAAAATCCAACGGCAGCAATTTGCGTTTTGAAAGGGAGCCATAAACTGCAGCAGCAGGATGTGAGAATGTTGCACCAAACAATAACAGGATACTAAACATTGCAATGTGCCGGATATTTTTGTGGCCTTGGCCGTCAGTCGGTCAATCAGTCAGTCAATCAAGCCTCAAACTCAATTTAAGTCAAGGTCGAGGCGCAAGGCGTTAAAGGCATAATAAAAAGAACATAAATGTTACTGAAAATGCCGCCAAAATGTGCACAGACTGCCAAGGCAAGGATATGACTAAAAAAAAAGAAAAAAAAAAAATCAACACACACACACACAGAAGAAAGGAAGCAAGCAAGAAGCCAGAGAAGAAGCAGCGGCAGCAGCAGCAGGAGTAGAAAAGGACATTCGTTCAACTTTATGACTCTCACTCTAACATAGACACACACACTGACACAGACACACATTCTGAGCTTAGACGCTGCTTTCAAGGACTTTCACCCACACACACACACAGACAGCAACAAAACGGAACAAAAACCGAAAAAAGCATAAAACGTAGCATACTTTTGCGAGCGAGTCGCATGAGTTTTTCCACGTTTGCCACGTTGCTGGCTATCTCTAACAATTTTTGCTTGCCACTTGCCACTTGTTCTTTGGCCAACTGCTTTTGCCGCTTTTGGCTTTTTCGAAGGCACTAGCTCTGCTGTGTGTGTGTGTGTGTGCAAACTTCAGCCACGAAGTATACAATATATTTTTGGGGTCTAGACGTCTACGTTTTCAATTTTACAGACCAAGCTGAGGGTCAAACTCCGTGTGGATTGAGTTGCACTCAACTCTCAACTCTCAGCAAACAAAATGGGTCAAGGTCTCTTCAATATTTTTCACACTTTAAAACGCAACGGGGGCTTTAAAATTGTTGGCCAACTGTTGCTGCTGCTGCTGTTGCCCCTAAAACAACCGGAAATGCAGCTATATTGCGTATCAGCCTTCTGCCCCCTCCTGCTGCTGGCTCAATGCCAACAGGCGCGTTTGTAAACACAACAAATAACAACATTTTGAAGTGTGTGTGTGTGTGTGTGTTTGTGGCATATTTTTTGGCGCCCGGCAAAACGCATTGTAGTGATTTTCGCCTAGCCTAACTATAAAATCGCATGTGGTCCAGAGGCAACCCTCGTTGCATGCATGCCCCCCCGCCCCCTCGTTCCTTGTTGCACCAGTCGTTTGTGCGGCTTGTTTGCGGATGGTCACTTGTCGTTATGATGATTCATGTGCCCTGTGCCACGCACAGAACTCGCCCAGCCTGTTGAGTGTCCTGTTGAAAGCCGCTCAATTGGAATGCTAATTTGTAGAGTGTGTGTGTGTGTTTGTGTGTAGACTCGCATTAGGCATACGCCACGTATTACCCAATATTAAAGCTATGCATTGTTTTTGCCCAGAGTCAATGTCCGGTCAAACTGAGCTTAGGCAAAAGTTAAAGCCGATTTTGACAGCAAAAACTACGTTGCAAGTTGTCAACTGCAGTCCACATTCATTGCAGGAACACATTCAACAATAAAAATCAACTTCATATTGCAATATACTCTAACAAAGTGTATTCTGATATTTTTATGATATTTGTGCGTGTTTTTGGAACAATTAAGGTAAATTTCCCTATATTGTTGGCTGAATTTTTTAAATATTTTTTGGCTTGCAAAAACTATTGTAATCTTTTTATTTGTTATATACAAAAAATTTCCACCTTGAAGTCAAAATTTGTAGGTTACTATAATTACATAAAATCTATAAATTTGAGATTTGTGTTTTCTTTATTAAACCAATTTTAAATTCAAAATATACCTATGTTTGAAACATGACAAATAAGGAATAGATTACGGATTAATTTATATTAAACGATCTGCAGACTTTTGAGAAATTAATATAAACAAACTTTATCAATTAATAGAATTTAAAATCCTATCATATTATTTTAAAACTCACTGCCAACATGTTTGCCAAATCATAAAATAGGTACTTTAATAATACACCTCATTAAAGCCTAAAGCCTGATAACCAGGCACCGATAATAACAGTTTTGGATCAAATTTTCAATCAAAAAAATTAGACATAAGTAGAAGGTTAATTTGTGTTTAAATTACACCAAATGGTTTTTATTTTAAGAATCTCTGCGAATAACAGTAAAACTTGTATTTAAGACTTTTTGTAAAGTCAAATAATAGTTATTTTTAATTTCTCTAATATTCATCAACAATAATGATTATATTTGAGTTTTAATTTTTTTATTCTTTCATCATGAAAAAAATAAATAAATAAAGGTGATCGCGTTTTAAAATATTATTTATTTCAAATTGTTTCGATTGTTCATCAAATGTTTAAATATCAAATAATATTAAATTTGCATATGAAAATGTATATATCCTCAATATAATCTCAGATCTTAGGAACCTCAAACACAAATCAATTCCTATTAAAATATTATCAGACCTATGTCAATTTTCGAGTACAAATTAAATAAGCATTTAAATTAAACGACGACCAGATGAACTTAAAAAATATATACGGAATTTTATTTATTTTATTTAATATTGTTTGTGTTCACATTTCTAAAGAAAAAATCCTTTTTTGAAACGACGATTATATGAAAGTTAAAAATAACAACAAAATGCTATTTACTAAAAATTGGTGTTTACATTTCTGAAGAAAAAATTCTATTTTAAAACGACGATTATATGAAAGTACGTAATTATTTTTATTTAATATTTTTTTGGGCTCACATTTGTAAAGAAAAATTTCTAATCTAATGGAAATGTGATTGATAAATTTGAAGCCAGTTAATAAATAATCATTGTTTGTCAATTCATAGCTCCAGATTTAATTGTGAATATAATAGAAATGATTTAATAGAAATAAATTAAATTAAAAAATAAAGCACTTCCGAATAAGCAAAAGCTCAAAGAGTGTACTCTGCTGTCGGTGTTAGCTGTGTTTTTATTATTTTTTGTTTTTGCTTTATTTTTTTATTTCTTTTATTATTCACACGAGGTTTGCTTAACCCCTGACAGGCGGCCAGTTGGTGCCACCCATGTTTATCAATAAATTGGCAGCCATGCCTCAAAAGCTGCGCCAGGCAATGCAATTCAAAAAAAAAAAAAAAATAAAAGAAAATTTTTTGCCAGCTGCCTAACCAAAAATCAAAAAAAAAAAAAAAAGCTGAAAACAAAATGGATGCACACACACAAACACACATTGCATTTATGTATGCACAGTGAAAATAAAATTCAAAAAGTCATAAAAAACAAAACAAAAAATGAAAATGTCGCGCACAAAAAATTGTCAAAAATCAACTATAAAAATTTTTTTGTCGTCGACGTTGACGCCGCCGCGCTGCTGGCGTCGCTGTTGCCGTCGCATTTGGTAGGCGGAGTCATGTGTGAGTATTTTTTTTATTGTTGTTGTTGTTACTGTGCGGCCATTGCGTAGTTTTTTGCCCACATTTGTTTTTTTTAGCCAAGTGGGCGTGTGTAGTAGGCCACCACTTGGAGCTGGATTGGGCGAATCGCACAAGGAATCCAAAGGCAATCCTAGGGGGCTGGAGCAGGGCACAAGAAATAAAAAATCAATGCTTCAGTTATCATTGCGTAATATATTCAATAATTATAAATATATATATGTACAAGTCTGGCGTCTGGAGGGAAAATGCGCTGCGGTTTTGCCGGCACTTCACGGCTATCTGCTTGACGGTTAATGATTTACCAAATTATTATAGCCACAAATGTAAAATATACACACGGCCAGAAACAACCTGCCTTTTGGCCTGGCCGGGCCAAACAGTTTGTTGCAAAATGTTTATTAATTGAAAACGTAAAATTGCATTTCAGGTGGGCGAAGGACGAAGGACGAGGTAGGAGGCTGCTGTTGACCATCCGTCGGTGCAATGATTTCGATAATGCGGTTGCCGCTGGCCGCAAAAACAGTTTGTTGCTGTCAACATGCAAGGTGGGTTGGTGGCAAGGTGGCAACAACAACAAC
Organism: Hirtodrosophila alboralis; assembly: GCA_035043045.1. Classification (NCBI taxonomy): domain Eukaryota; kingdom Metazoa; phylum Arthropoda; class Insecta; order Diptera; family Drosophilidae; genus Hirtodrosophila; species Hirtodrosophila alboralis. Next base: position 176,544 of record JAWNNH010000210.1, on the reverse strand, counting down.
AACAGCAATATGTTGCAACATTGCAACTGGCCGATAATTGGCGTCGGGTCAACTGCAACGCTTGCAACAGTTGCAACGGCATGTGGCAATGTATAGGGTTGTCCATAGGCAGAACAATAAAATTAAATATGATTTTCAGTTGTTAAAAATCATTTTTTGCTTAATTTAATTATTATGTATGTTTTTTGTGAGCTATACAAAAAGTTATATATGATTGAGTTGCAACACTCTAAGTAAAATGTTTGTATTAAAAAATATGCATTTAATTAGCTTAGGCACTATTAAAAAAAATATGAAATGTGTATTGAGTTTATTTTAAAATAAAGGCGACCTTAAAAAATCTAATTTATATCTTAAGGACTATTAAAAAAATATGAAATGTGATTGGAGTTTATTATAAAATAAAGGCGACCTTAAAAAATCTAATTTATATCTTAAGAACTATAAAAAAAATATGAAATGTATATCAAGTTTATTATAAAATAAAGGCAACCTAAAAATCTAATTTATCTACTTCAAAATACAGAACTCTCTCATTTAGTTAATTTTTCTTATGAATTAAATACTTAAAGCTAATCTTAGTACAATCTACATTCAGTTTTTTTAAAACTTACATGTCCTTTATTTAATTTCTTCTTCTAGCAATATTTTAAGCTGAACTTTATTCTTAACTGTCATCACATTGACTCGGCATAAAAAAGAATTCAACTCAATAAATTTTCTAGTTTATTTCCATTTATTTATTTATTTTAACTCATATGACAAACAAAAAAAAAAATCAAATATTTATTATAAAAATTTATTTGCTTAAATATTTAAAAATTCTTTTTTAAGAAACGTTAAAACGTTGCTCAAACATTGCAAAGGCAATTTTCAAGCTTGTTGTCATTTAATCATTTGAGTCTTATTTTATTTGTTGCATAAAACATATGCCACACACGCTACACACACACACACATCTTTTTGGCCAACTATTATTTGTCTATTCTCGCATTTTGGACTATGACATACCGCAAGAGATTTTGCTCACCTCAAACATCAATTCGCTTTCAATGCAGCATTTTCAATTCATTTGCCACAAAATACAACAGCAACAACAACAAAATTCAATAGCCTCCTCCTTGCAACCATTCAAAAAACTCTCGCTGCAATTTGAAAGCATTTTTGGATAGGCTCATAAATTTCGAATTATGTGCTTTCGAATGCCTATATCGGATAAATGTATGCATGCATCTCTATCTAACTATCCAATTTATCTATCTATGGGTGTATCTAAGGGTGTATGTGTGTGTGTGTATCTGTATCTCTTCAGGCTAGTCTGGGACTGTCAGGCTGCCTGCTGAGCTGCCAGGCATGTTTGCACTTTAAAACACAAACATACAGAGTTTGAACTAAGAAAATTAAGAAAAATTACTTTCATGTGCTGCACACATTATGTGCAACAATTCAAGCGTGTGTGTGTGTGTGTGTGGCTCAGAAATCATAAGCCATCTACACACACACATATACATACATATATACAACACCTCTGCCCTAAAGCGTTGAGAAAACTTCAACATGATTTTCAACATTCTATGCAAGATTTTTGTTGCAGGTATTTTTGCCATACGGTTGGGGCTGCATGGATTATGTCAAATGCCAGGCCAACAAAAAGAAAGTGATGGCAATAAACAGTTAGAGCGAGATAGCCGAGTTGTTGCTGTTGCTGCTCGGCTTTTTACAAATTTTTTAAGAGCCAACGAGCGAGCAGATTGTATAAATATAAATATATATATAAGTACATAAGTCTATATATACATTTATTTAGTTTTATATGAAAATTAGTTAAATGACATTTTGTGCAAGATGAGAATTTAAAGTGTTGTTGTTTTTTTTCAGAACAAGTTGCAAAAGAAATTGTCTGCCACTTGGCTGTAGTCAAACTATTGTTGCAGTCACAAACTGAATGTGGAAATAGACAACACAAGATGGGAACTTATTTAGTACGCTTAATTAGTAGGAAACAAAAAACAAACAAAACTGAAGACTGACAACAACGAGAAAGGAACGACAAGTGTGTGCGCACTTCCGCCAACAATTGTGCCACTAAAAGCTGCCACCGAGCTGCAAAGGACTCGGCGCTAGGACTTGTGCCACACACACACACACACAGGGTCCTCGCTTCGGCTAATGATGTCAAATTACTTGCGGGCATTTTTATGTCATAATTAAACTGCAACAAGAGATTTTTGAGTTACGTCAGTGCCACTTAAAATATGCAATGACATTTTAAATACCCTGCAATTGTGGCAAATAAAAGCTCACTAGTGTAGAGGGCGTGAGTTGGTGCACCTTTCCTAAATAATAAATAAATAAATCAGTAACTAATCCTATTCCAGTTACCGGAAAAATTTCTCACAATTAACCCTTTTAGAAACCTTCTCCTGGCAATTACGAACATCTGAAAAATATAGATGAATGTCTATACTTTTTTTACATCAGTTTTATATATGGTATTATATATGTATTATACATGTTTTAGTGAGTTTTAATACATATAATTCTATATCAAAAAATTTGTTGTAGAAGCAAGGACTTAGTAAAGACATTTTTCTTGTTTAACAATTTTTTTAAACCATGACTGCTAGCCAGAAATAAAGCTATTGTTCCCTATCCAAATAACAATTGGTGTCTGAACTTCAATTTGTGAATCCAGTTTCCATATAGTTCAATACACATCTTTTGGCTAGGTTCACAGCGTGCTTATAATTAAATAAATTTTAATTATTTGACAGCATTTGATTCCACTTTGACAGGAGATGTCGACATATAAAAAAAACTAAACCAATTTCAGACAAACATTCATATTTATATGTATTCATAAAAGTTAAAAAAAATCAAAAAAATAAATTATTTAATTTAAAATTATATAATATGTTTTTTCTGTTGTTTAAAAATAACATTATTTCTTTATTTAAACAAACTTAACTCACATAATTGTTCAATATGCTTCCTCACACTTTTAAATACTCAGAAAAATTTACACAGTTTTTTTTAATAATATTTTAATAAGCTAATGAAACGAATCTGTATTGAAGAACAAATGTTTCCGTTAAAATAATCCAAAATCCACTAAATGCTATAAATGATAATTATTTATCTTAAAATTCTTTCACAATAGATTTAGGTATATATCTCGTCTGCTCAGATACATTCATAAAATGTGTATTATATATTTTAAATAAATAAATTCCCAAATTTTACATAATTTTTCTTGACTTTTTTAAAACTTATTTTATAGGGCATTTTTATGTCGCGAATTATAAAAAAAATCGCAGAATTTTTATTCATTCGTTTTTAGATGCACAATTGTTGCAGCAATTGCAGCCATTCCTCCCCACCTTTCCCCCTTGGCCCCACACACTCTTAGCCTTGTTAACATACTTAAATGTATATACAGCAACTGAGGATACACGTGCAGGCATAGGCATAAAAATAAATACACACACACCAACACACACACACACCCAGCTTGTTTAAGTGCCTGCAAGTATGCAATATGTTTTTTTGCCATTGCCACTAATTACAACGTGCCGCACAGTTGCATGAGCAGCTTTTCATATGTAGTGCAACATTCTTGTTGTTGTTATTATTATTGTTGTTGTTTACTGCTACTCATATTGTTGATCTGTCGTGTAGTGCACTTTGTTTATGGCTTGCAACGTCAAGTGTTGTTGCAAAGGCAACGAAAAGATATGACAATTTAATTATCCCTAAAGATTTTAAAACAGTCGGAAAAAGGAAGTTGCTTTCGTGTCTATAAGATGAACTGATTATATGAGGCAGAGATTAGAGACAGTATGCAAAGTGGAAACAGGATCGGAAATGGTCAAGCTATATAAGAAAAATAGATCGCCAGATTAAAGACTACAAGCCAGAGTAAAGAGTTCTAAATGAATACATTTTGGGTTTCACAATATTAAGGTTATTTCCGGGTATGAAATCAATTAGAAAAATGTATGTAAAGAATATATTTTGCACCTCAGAGAGTCCCCATCACTTTAAGAGGCATAATTCATTGATTGAGTTTACTTAAAAAATATTTGTTTACCTCATAAAAAAAATGTATTTCCAAAGAACAAATTTTGATATATTTACTGAATGTGTGAATTTAACAAACCAAGCAACCAGACAAAGAAAAAAATTAAAAATCAAAAAAAAAAAAAAATTTGTTTTGACGCAATGAACTGTAGGTTTAAGGATAAAATTATAAATTTTAATTTTAACAAGTTTTGCAACTTTTACAATAATTAAAAAATTCTACTTTTAACGCACTGAAGTGGAGATATATTTAAGAAAATAGAATGACAACAATAAGACGAATTTTAAACTAGATAAAAAGCAACTAGAAACAGAGTTAGAAGTAGACGAAGAATCGAAGAAATATACATATATTTACTTCAACATTAAGCTCACTCCTATTCGTAGTATATACAAATTCTACAACATTTATGAAATTTGCTTTCTTTTTTACTTCTTTGGCACATAAAAGTAAAATATATATGTATGCATATATACATTTGCATAAAAATGCGCGACCGCAATGGATTTTTGTGGTAACTGAACCGCGCGCTGTCCACAAAAAAAAAACAAATAGAACAAAAAAAAATAAAATAAAAATAAAAATCAAAGGAAAACAAATACATTTGTGACGTCACATATTTTTACGAAAAGCATATAAGCAAGAATCTTTACAGCATTTTTGGGCTGCTGCTATTCGAAGTTGTCGTCCATTCACCGGAAACGCGTAGCCATTATCAAACCAAATAGCACCAGGTATAACCCAAATGGACTTCCCGCTGAACTGAAAAACTCACCTGTTCAAACAACATTGGAACTGGGCGATGTGGCCATTGACAATGGTTTAAAAATTGTTGCGCTGTTACCTGCAAGCCGGCAACAAAAGGATATATGTTTTATTTTATATATATAGTATATATATATTTTTTACCAATATATATAGCTATGTCTGTACGGTTGTATTGGCATATATGTATATTTTATTGCTCTGGTAGTTGAAAGGAAATGAAAATTGTTTTATGCGGTTACGCCAAAAAGTATGCAATGTACTTTTTACCAGCATGCCCATCAGGCCAGAGGGCCGCAAAAAGTTTAAATAAATATTTGATGAAATGCACAATTTGCATGACAACTTTCAACCACCAACCCTCCCTCCAGGTTGAGTTAAATGTTAATAAAGCAACCTTCAGATATTTATTTGGAAATATATATTTTTTTATTTTTTTTTTTTGGATTTTTTGCAGCTGGCACCACATCCGCTGGCTTCGATTTCGAATTGCCTTATACAATTAAACTAATTTTCGTTTATGCAAGACAACTTATTTTGCATCCAACAACAACCTCAACTTGTCCTCGACTGTCCTTTGCCTGCACATGTCAATCGCCTGAGCCATCGATTTAATTTCGCGACGTAGACGACGACGAGGACGAGGACGAGGACGACGCGCAGCTGCTGTTGCTCATCAGTTTCTTATTTACAAAAGAAATCATGCAATTTGCATTTGTCTCTTTTGGTGGCTGTGTTTTGTTTTTGGAACGTCAAGTACAGGCAAAGGAAAACACCATGCACAGTGGTGCGAAAGATATGAAAGGTAGTTAAATTACAAGCAATTATTATCATTAAAAACTGAAATTTTATTTGTTTTAAATATGGGAATATGAACGTTACATTCGTAGATATTTTTGAATTCAGATATTTTATATTATATGGTTGGGCCTTCTAAACGGGATAACTTTAAATTATATACAGTGTCTAATGGGGCTCGGAAATACTTTCAATCGGCATTCCAATCAATTTTAGATCAGCTGTTCGATAGTAAAAAATTTATCATAAAGTGTTGTGTCGCACGTTACAAAAAATAAATGTTACTTTCGAGCTCTAAATGTGTTGCTGTTGCTTTTGTAGAATTTAACACAGTTAATCAAAAAAAAAAGCAAAGATATGACCGAAAGGTGAACTTTTGAGGATTTCAAAACAATGTCGAGGCGTTGAGCAGCCAGAAGGGATATTTCTTTCATTTTCCGTGTCCACGACTCGGACCGCTGCATTAATCTAAGTGACGCACGTGACATTTCTGTAAAATAACCTATCATGCTACACTGCCGACCGACAGTAAAAAGTGGTTTGGCAGTTTCATTCTTTTTGTCCTATTCAATGCAAAATAATGCCATCTCTTTTTACGAAAATCCTATTGCAACTCCGGCTCTTCTTCAACAAAATTGTAAGCCACTTTATCTTATAGCTCCCGTATTGACAGTTCGGCTGGAACAAATAGTTTTCGTTGTTCTGCTTTTTTTTGTCTACTTATGCATCGATAAAATAATGAGAAAAATTTTCATGTCAAGTTTTTTCGAGACTTGTCAACGCATCTAACTTAGTCAAAATTAAAGCAAGTTTACATTAGGAATGAAGTTTTTTATCTACATTAGAAAAAACTGAATTCGGAATTTTCTTTTAAAATTTATAAAATATTTTTGCTATTAGCGAATGTAAATCGCAATTTAATGAAAGCGGCAAGATCAAATAAAAACTAATTCAAGCTGATATTAAAGTGATTTTATAATGGCATACGAACAAGAATCTCGGACTTAAAGACTCTAAAGCTAATACGAACTTTCATATTATATCATACTTTTAAACAGAATCTTCTCCCTTATTAAATCCCACTTAAGACATACATACATCTCATTAAAATTGATCAGTGTGTACCAGTGTGCACAGGCTCAGCTGATTTGCATCGAAACGAAGGCAAAGCCACCAACCAAGCTCAACTCCAAGCCCAAGTCCAAGTCAAATTGCCAAGCGCTGTGCGGATTAATTCATTACACAAACCCGTTCAGCACAAGAAATAATAACAACAATCAATGTGGCAGGAGGCAAGCTCAGGGCTCAGTGGCAGGTCGACTGCCAATCTTTTTTTTTTTGTTTATTTTTTATTTTTGGCTCATACTCTTTGCTTCTTAATGCCCCCCGAAAACTCATTTGAATTTAGTTTTCATTTAATTTAATTTAATTCGCTTTTGGCTTTGCGATTCTATTTTTTTTTTAGCTCCTCTGCTTTGGCTTTCCTTCATTACGCTTTTGCTGTTGTTCCAGCCATGATGATGATGCCTGATTTTCATTAGTTTTTTCCTTATAAGTTTCAAATCGATAACAAGCATTCGTCGAAATCATATACATATATGAGTTGGCCACTCGCCCGGTAGTGCATCCACTTTCAAGCTCTCTTAATCTCAACCCGACTGGGCTAGCCAGTCCAGCCACCAGCCACCAGCTCATCTCAGTTCTGTTTAGTCCAGATGAGTTGCTCTGGGTAAAATGTTGTCTGGCATGCGCACATTGAATGCGCTTAGCCCACGGGCCAAGCACCAGTTGTGAGTTATGTAAAGCGGCGCTGCAATGACATCAATTGTTTGCTTTGTTTCTGCTTGATTTCATCGTATTGGCTGGCGGGTCCTCCAGACCAACAAACCAACAAACCAACAGACCACCAGAGAGAATAACTTAACTGTCACTAACACTGAACTAACATAATATTGTAGAAATATTTTACATCTCTATGCCAGCAATTGCATATTAAAAATGGTCAATGCAATTTATTTTGTTAATTACACTAGTTTACAGCAAAAAAAAGGAGCTGGGCTCTTAAAAGTTTTTATTTTTATCAAAATACATAAAAATAAAAACTTATGGGAGCCCAGCTCATTTTTTTTTGCTGATTTAAAGTCTTTAGGCCATTTTATTTTTAAAGAAATGGTTTTCGAGAAAATCACAAATATCTAGTTTATGGACATTATTTCGACTTATTTGTTCATATCTGCATAAAATCTTTTTCTATCTTAAAAAATAGATAATTTTATTCCCTTCCTAATGGTATGCCATTTATGCGAATCGATTAAGAAATAAAAGAAATACATGCTAGGTGGAAAAACTGACTTTGTTATGCTTTAAAAAAAATCGTTAGCTTGCACTGACCCTTTAAAATTTTGAAAAAATTCGTTTAAATACTTTTTAAGGTTTTATCTATTAGATAAATTTTTTACGAACATTTTAAGTATAAATTTGTCCAAATTTAACGAAAAATTTGGCTTTTATTCAGCAGTAAGTAAAGAGACACAAGGAAAAACTCACCTTAATGATCACTTTTGCTTATAAATATTTATCTTATCTATATGTAATTATTATCTCCACATTTTAAGCAGATCTTTTCATAAGTGGGTTGATAAATCTATAAACTGTGCATTTGTTTGTGTTTTTTCTGTCTAGATACACTGACTAAAATATTTATACAAAAATTAATTAAATAGTCTGTAATGAACGCTATTTCTTTCATACTTAAAACGATGATCATATTTAATTTATTAATTTTAGATATTATATTATATATAATGACAAAAATAATTTATTGCCATAAACGAATTAATTAATTGTCATTATTTGTTGTTTGTGCAAAATATTTTATATGAAATTATAAACGATTTGAAAACATATGCACTTTTTGCAAAGGGATGTAAAAAAATGATTATATGCCTTTTATGTTGCCTGCTAAAACCATGTGGGAATTACTGGAATTACACAAATGTGCAGCAAACAATGTTCAGAAGTAAACAACACTTTGCAGGACCTTTTTATTATGGTACAATTACAATTCTTCAAATATAAATTGAGAAACACAGATTTTTCTTAACAACATTAAATTGCGAACAAAATATATGAAAAAATATAAATTTTTATTCATTTTGAAATGCAATTTTTCGCTCAGTGCACAGAATTCCCCTATGGTTCTATAAAAATCTTACTTAAAATGTTTACAAAATAAAGATATCACATATTCCAGCCCATAAAAACACCTCAATCTATATACCCTTTCCACATAGCCCACACTCAACTCATTTCACTTAAGTTGATTGAAGAAACTTTAAGAAAATTAAGATATTTCATTTATGTACATGCAGAAAGACAACTCCTTCGTCCAAATGCAAACATTTTCCAATTTTAAACAGCGCACAAAAGACAAATTAGCATACGTTTAGGCCAAAACCGAAGACAACAATCTATCCAATACTCTCTCAAGCCGAGCAGCCCCTGCTCCCCTCCTGCTCCATCTGCTGCAAAATTAACCCTTTTGGGATAAGGCTGTCATCGTCATCGTCATGGTGGTTCGTCGTCTGGCTGATACATAATTAAAATGCATAATTATGCCGAAAATGCGACAACATTTCAGGCCAAATTACGACAAATGCTGATGCCGCATTTAGAAATGCAAATCAATTGATGGTCACATATATTCCGGACAGAGTCTAGGGTAGGGGGGAATGGGGCATGTCTCAAGTAGGCAACCCAAAGAGAGATAGATAGAGAGTCCAGGGCATTATCATTGGTACCAAAAAATGTACTTCTGATTAGCATAAAATTTCATTCGACAAAAGTTTATTGAGTTTTGCATTAATTGTGAACCGGGCGCCAAAAACCCTTTAAGATGTCACCAAGTTGGTTGGAGTTGGAGGTCCTTTCTGTGTGGTTGGGGGTCCTGTGGCCGGTTTGGGGTTTTTTGGTATAAGGTGCGTAGACAATTAATCTGAAAATTGGGCAATATTTGACTTTTGTAGTCCTCTCCGCCAACATCATCAACTTCATCATCAGCTGGCTTTTTAATGGCCAAAAATTTGAATTGCTAATATATATATTTGAAGCGTTTGGCGTTTTGTGGTCGTTTTTTGGGGTTTTCTTGATGTTGACATATCGAGCCATATAACATAATGAACGCTTTACTGCAATTTTGCATATTTTTCTACCATTGTTTGCATTTTATATTATTTTTTTTAATAACACTTTTGTAATATTCCTAAGAACATTTAATTTAAATTGGTTCAAAATTCTAATTAAAATTGTAGCTGTTAAGTGTTGGAGTATTATAATTATTTTAAATGTTTTATGTTCTTTTCTTTTAAACCATAAATAAGGCCTTAAGGCCAGCGTCAAAATTTAATTTTACTATAATTGATTCCAAAGTGAAAATTACATCATAAAACTTTTCTTGTTCTGGAAAAAAAAAATGTTATTTAATTATATATATTACAATTTATATTTTTTTCACATTTTATAAATATTAATAAACACATTTTAATAGATTAGGCGTTGTCTGTAAATTCAATTAAGTTATCTGTTTTTTTTTAGTCATAAGTCCTGAGTTTTCTGGACAATAAATAATTGGAAAAAGAGATGCTATTTATATATATTATCATTAATTTATTTATATATATTATCATTTATTTATTTATATATATTATTATATATCAAAGCACTAAAATCATTTCACATCAGCTTTATACAATAGATTTTCAATTTGATTCTACTAAATTGATGTAATGAGAAAATTAGAATGCTTATTTATTTTATTATTTTTTTTTTTTTTTTAACATAGCTTTTCCCTAAAATTTTTTAAAACTCATAAATTTAAAATATTGATCTAAAATGGAATTAAAATGATGGGAAACTGCGTATGTGTTAGATATGGGAACTGATGTATATATATATAAGTATTATAGCATTTTTTTATTAAATTTTATTCAGCACAAAAAAACAAGTTCTACAGTATAGAATTGTTGTACTCTTATAAATAAACATTTATTTATTTCAAACGCTCTGTCAAGCACATTTTCCGTTCTTTCAAACAGTCTGCAATTGCTGGGTAATAACAAAAAAGCCGTCTACCAATTTGGCTAATTAGAAAATTACATTTAGGACGCGCACTAATTTCAGGCAAGCAAATTGGCACACACCTTCAAGAGGCTGCCACACAACCCCCCAATTCCCAACCCCCACCCGTTGGCTGTGACACAATCTAATTGCATACTTTGGGGCGCATAACTTTGCACTAAAATTAACCTCTAACCTATTTTGTCAGCTGCTGCTGCTGCTGTTGCAGGCAGCAGTCCATAATGAAGGATGCGCTGCCGCGGATGCAAATGAAGCGCTGCAAGATGCCAGCAGCCACAGAAGCTGAGTCTCTGTGGCATGTTGCATAAGCAAATGCCAAAGGACACGCCCCGACCTACGCGTGAAATTCTGTTAGTAGCCACATGAAGCCCAAGCTGCGGCATGCAACATCATGGCCAACCATATTGCAACATCATCATCAGCAGCAGCAACATCATTATTATCAGCATGATTATGACACGGCCACTGAGCGCAGCTTCTACTTAATTGCACGAATTTCATTTTGTGTAAATTAACAGCAATTTTAGCAGGGGGGTCAAACCCCAACGATAGTGCAGGTATTTACCTGTGGCAAGGCTGCTGGGGCAGCATCCATAAGGATGCCCGACAAGTGGCCTTTGAGTTGCCATGATGTTAAGTGCGGTCCTGGCAAAGGATGCAGCGCCAAAAGTTGCTGCAAGCAAGTTTAGACAAAAATAAATTTGTTAAATTTACATTATTCAGATTGTTTCCTATTGGCTCTAAAATAAATTGCATTGCAAATTAATTAAGCATCTTCATTATTTTGCCAACATAATTGACGTCATTTTCTTGGCGATAAATAAATTAAATGACATAATTCAAGGTTTCATGGCTCATGTTAGCCTAATTCTATGCAATGGCAAATTTCTAATTTCTAACATAAAATGCATAATCATGCGCGTCATAAGAGTCTATCTGACTGTGTGTGTGTGTGTGTGTGTGTGTATTCTCTGTGTATGTCAAGTATGGCAAAATACGTGTTATGAATATTAATATTTGCACAACAAAATAATACAAAAAGAGGGTCGCATATTGCCGGAAACTATGTCAGTTAGTTAAGTTACAGACTGGCAAAAATAAATCTATAATTAGCTTAAATGCAAGCAAAACTTAATTGATGCGGAAAGTCAATTAAATAACTAAGGGCCAATTAACTGCCAATAGAAAATAATTATTGACAAGCAAAACTATAATTTTAGCAATTGTCAATTGACATTTTATTACTTATCGGAGAAATTAATATGTTGAATGGTATTACGACGATTTTACAAAGAAGTAATGGAAATATAGCAATGAAAATTAGACAAGATTGAAAAATTGTATTCTGGTATAGTATTGAAAAAAAAATTAGAAATTTTCTGTATAATTAAAATTGTTATAATAAAGTTTTGCCTACTGAAAATATAGGAATAACTGAGGTAGTTTCAAAATTTTTCCCAACTATTGAAACTATTTTTAAGAGCCTCTATGTACAGGAACGGAATTTTTTATTTATATAAAAATGGAGTAAAAAATATGTATAGGTGCTTATCAATTCAGAAAAACTGGGCATATTTGTCTAACAATTTTTTCTTTTCTGTAATTGCCAGGAGAAGGTTTCTGGAATAGAAAATTTTGGGAAAACCATCTGGAAAAGTCGCCAGCGCCTCAATAGATGTACTTACTGTTATGGTTTACAGCACTGTTAACGTATACAACACTGTTAACGTATACAGCACTGTTAACACAATCACAGCAGGCAGTATTTTTTTAACTAAATACGAAAAATCACAGAAGGCAGTATAATTTAAATCTATATGAAATAGCTTCTATTATTTGAACTTAGCGCCACTAGAAATAATTCATAAGACAGAATTTGATTAGGTCGTTATGGAGGGAGGGCGTAGCAACGCACGACGGCTACACTAGTAATAAATTACAGTACACCATCTTTCAATGCTTATATTGAGAGTAAGCCATAAAAGTTAATTAAAATTAACACATATATTTATTTTTGAATTTCTGACAAACGAAAAAAGCCAAAATATTAAGCCAGAAATTATTTAGATATTATTGAAATTGATATACACACTATCAGCTTTTGTTATAGCACAAATCACTTGAGAAACACATAGACAATTGCCATTATGAAGCATTTATTTGGTGACTCATCTTTCCCCAAAAAATATATCATACACCTATCTATATTTTTTCTGGTCTTCTCTCCCTATCTCAATCAGAATATTTTTCTCATTCTGGCAACGCCTTTTGCTTTGGATGCTGCTGCTGCTGCTTAACAATCCAACAACCTGTGCCCAAACCCGTTAAACATTTTTAATTTATTACGTCTGTCGATGATTTTTCTACTACTTTTTATGGCGATTTAAGCGCTTGGCAGCAAGCAAAAACCTCACACACACACCCGCACACACCCCCTCAACCCTACAAAACAAAACAAAAAATTGACCACCCTTACAATACACACACACATACATACATACACTCATTCGTATGTGCATATGTGAGCATGTGTATGCATACATACAATACGAGCCGAAATCGCGAATTCGTAATTTTGCATTTTTATACAAATTCCGCGATTTTGTTCTTATTTTTTTAATGGGGAGTTTGGGGTAGCAAGAAAAGACACAACAAAAATTGTAGGAAAACCGAAACAGAGGCGAAAACTTTTTTCCGCATACAGCAAATGGGAGCAGCAGCAGCAGCAGCGATGGTCAGCATTGTTTTCCTTAATTAATGTTTAATCAGCAGGACTCGACGAGCCCGTTGCTGACCAAAGCAGCGAACCACATGCGATAATGGCCAAAATAATAAAAATCAACAGCTGAGCAGCAGTCCCCCCATAAAAAGGGGTGTGTGTGTGCCTGGGTTTAATGCTCGGGTGTGCGGCTTAAGGTGGCGCGAATGCCAAACGCGTCCTGCGTCGTCTTTGGCGTTGTTTATTTTACTTGTTTTTTATTTTTTAATTTTTTTTTTATTTTTTTTTTGTTGCCAATCTCTACTGAACCGAAACCCACGCATTGTTTCGTTGCGCATATACGAAAAAAATTTGCACAGAACCTGTCCAGGGTTTTTGGGGGCTTGAGCTGTTGTCCGAGTCTGTTGGCTGCAATGCAAAAACGTAAATGAAAACAAATTCGCGGCCAAGAAAAAATTAACAAAACACAAAACAAACTTTTTGGCGCACGTGAAAACGAAGGGGTCTCATTTTTATACTCTAAATGAAAGAGTATAACAGAGTATATTAAGTCATTGAAGCTTGCGATATTCGGAAAGTCTAAAATTTTTACACCCTGAATGCAATTGAATGTAAAAAAGAATTATTAGAATTATTTCAAGATTCATTCGTAAAAAGAATTTAAATTTGCTTTTATTTTATTAAACAATTTGAATTAATTTGTAATTGATAATTCATTTATTCGATATTTGTTGCTCCAATCAACAAATACAGAGCAGTTCTAATTTTTAAAGGGCTTTCCTTTGCTTTTCTTCTCCGGCAGCGATGGGCTTTTCTTCTTTTTGCTTAAAGCAGAGGATTTCGTCATTGAGCGCTTTTGGCTTCTCTTCCTTTAGCTTCCTGCAAAGGATCCCATTAATTACAGCGAAGGGCTTTTCTTCTTTTTGTTTAAAGCAGAAAATTCCTCCGTTTAGGGCTTTTGGCTTCTCTTCCTTTAGCTTCCTGGAAAGGATCTCATCAATTACAGAGAAGGGCTTTTCTTCTTTTTGCTTAAAGCAGAAAATTCCGCCATTGAAGGCTTCTGGCTTCTCTTCCTTTTGCTTCCTGGAAAGGATCTCGTCAATTACAACAGGCTTTTCTTCTTTCTGTTTAAAGCTGAGGATTTCGCCATTGAAGGCTTTTGGCTTCTCTTCCTTTATCTTCCTGGAAAGGATCTCGTCAATTACAGCGACGGGCTTTTCTTCTTTTTGTTTAAAGCTGAGGATTTCGCCATTGAAGGCTTTTGGCTTCTCTTCCTTTATCTTCCTGGAAAGGATCTCGTTAATTACAGCAACAGGCTTTTCTTCTTTCTGTTTAAAGCTGAGGATTTCGCCATTGAAGGCTTTTGGCTTCTCTTCCTTTATCTTTCTGGAAAGGATCTCGTCAATTACAGCGACGGGCTTTTCTTCTTTTTGTTTAAAGCTGAGGATTTCGCCATTGAAGGCTTTTGGCTTCTCTTCCTTTATCTTTCTGGAAAGGATCTCATCAATTACAGCAACAGGCTTTTCTTCCTTTTGTTTAAAGCTGAGGATTTCTCCATTGAAGCCTCTTGGCTTCTCTTCCTTTATCTTCCTGGAAAGGATCTCGTTAATTACAGCAACAGGCTTTTCTTCTTTCTGTTTAAAGCTGAGGATTTCGCCATTGAAGGCTTTTGGCTTCTCTTCCTTTATCTTTCTGGAAAGGATCTCGTCAATTACAGCGACGGGCTTTTCTTCTTTTTGTTTAAAGCTGAGGATTTCGCCATTGAAGGCTTTTGGCTTCTCTTCCTTTATCTTCCTGGAAAGGATCTCGTTAATTACAGCGACGGGCTTTTCTTCCTTTTGTTTAAAGCTGAGGATTTCTCCATTGAAGCCTCTTGGCTTCTCTTCCTTTATCTTCCTGGAAAGGATCTCGTCAATTACAGCAACAGGCTTTTCTTCTTTCTGTTTAAAGCTGAGGATTTCACCATTAAAGGCTCTTGGCTTCTCTTCCTTTAGCTTCCTGCAATGGATTTCCTCAATTACAGCGACGGGCTTTTCTTCTTTCTGTTTAAAGCTGAGGATTTCACCATTGAAGGCTTTTGGCTTCTCTTCCTTTATCTTCCTGGAAAGGATCTCGTCAATTACAGCGACGGGCTTTTCTTCTTTCTGTTTAAAGCTGAGGATTTCGCCATTGAAGGCTCTTGGCTTCTCTTCCTTTATCTTCCTGGAAAGGATCTCGTCAATTACAGCGACGGGCTTTTCTTCTTTCTGTTTAAAGCTGAGGATTTCACCATTGAAGGCTCTTGGCTTCTCTTCCTTTAGCTTCCTGGAAAGGATCTCGTCAATTACAGCGACGGGCTTTTCTTCTTTCTGTTTAAAGCTGAGGATTTCGCCATTGAAGGCTCTTGGCTTCTCTTCCTTTATCTTCCTGGAAAGGATCTCGTCAATTACAGCGACGGGCTTTTCTTCTTTTTGTTTAAAGCTGAGGATTTCGCCATTGAAGGCTCTTGGCTTCTCTTCCTTTATCTTCCTGGAAAGGATCTCGTCAATTACAGCGACGGGCTTTTCTTCTTTCTGTTTAAAGCTGAGGATTTCACCATTGAAGGCTCTTGGCTTCTCTTCCTTTATCTTCCTGGAAAGGATCTCGTCAATTACAGCAACAGGCTTTTCTTCTTTCTGTTTAAAGCTGAGGATTTCACCATTAAAGGCTCTGGGCTTCTCTTCCTTTAGCTTCCTGCAATGGATTTCCTCAATTACAGCGACGGGCTTTTCTTCTTTTTGTTTAAAGCTGAGAATTTCACCATTGAAGGCTTTTGGCTTCTCTTCCTTTATCTTCCTGGAAAGGATCTCATCAATTACAGCGACGGGCTTCTCTTCTTTCTGTTTAAAGCACAAGATTCCACCATTGATAGTTTCTGACTTCTCTTCCTTTAGCTTCCTGCAATGGATTTCCTCAACTATAGCGACAGGCTTTTCTTCTTTTTGCTTAAAGCACAAAATTCCACCATTGATAGTTTCTGGCTTCTCATCCTCTTGCTTTCGGCACAGGATCTTATTCAATGGCACTGTATAATGGAAAGCACGCACTCCGGATGTGAACATCTTCTCATCCAACTGCTTTGACCCAGTTAGCGCCATTGATCGATTGGCTATGTTTCTTGAACTTAAAGATAGATATCGAAATGTAGGCATGACGGTTTTTACACCACTTTTCTTAGCAACAGAAAACATGTCGAAAATTTATATGAAAATAAAACTTATATGAATTTTGTGGAATTTAGGAAATTTTTAGAACTGTAAATTTTGTAAAACTGGAATTCTTAAAAGTGTGTTGTTATTCCGGAGTCTTTTCCTAAACTAAATATATTTTTGTTTTCTTAATGCTGTGTGCTCAATGAAATTCAACGCTTACTTTGATATATTTTATTTGCTTGACAAAAAATTTGGATAAATGGGGTTAATAGAACAATGCAACAGAAAAACCGTCCGAATGAGGGAGACATATGAGAACCTTATGAATTAAACATATATTTTGTACACTACACAACTTTCTTTAATATGTGTGTTTTATATATAGATAAAGCCTATATATTTCCCCCATTTTTATAGCTAAAATTGCACAGATTTAATATATGATCTTTTGAGTATCTTTCTGAAGAAAATTTTCAATAATTAATTTGCAAAATATCAAATTTTTATAGCCACAGTTACATAATATTAAGTGTGGGTTACTGAAGCCACATTATAGTCCAGAGATATTTCCCTACACTTTTCTAACATTTCTTCATTATATTCTTCCTTTTTTTCTTTTTCTTCTATTATCTATATATTTTTATTATTATAAGATCTGTCTCTTCTATTTCTTTATATATTTATATGTATTATTTTTATATTCTTTTTTTGAACTAGCTTATAATTTTAGATTGTAAAAATTCTTATTTTTAGTTGCAGGATCAAATCAGGACACTATCTAACCTGACTGTGAGTGGGGGCATAGCTGCCAAATTAAGCATTGAAACTAATATAATTTTTTAAGCTTTTCCCATACTTTCACTTAAATTAAGAACAACATTGTAGCTCATCCAAAAATATAGATAAATAAAAAAAATAAATAAAAATCAAATAGAATATACAGCTGTCTGTAACTCTCAACTCCAATATTGTAACTTGCAGTTTTTTGTTTTTTTTTGGTGGTACATGTTGTCCAATACATTTCAAAGGGCTGGGCAGGGCGGTTTAAGGATGGCTTGGGTGGACTGGGTGGGAGGGAGCTGTCGCTGCACATTTTCCAACGCGCGCGTACTCATAATCAGCACGAACTGAACTCTGGGCGCTATATGGCACATTGTTGGAAGTTGTCTCAGGGGCTACAGGGTGGCGACCATTTGGTCAAGCGTTGACCAACCCGGTCCAAACCAAAAATATAAAAAAATGAGCAAGACGAATATGCGCGAAATAAAAAGAATTTTGTATATGTATAAATTGTATATATATATATGTGTGTGTTTGTGGCAAGCGCTAAAAATGGCAATGCAAAAATTTTTTGGCTGGAAGCAGCTAAAGTCCAGAGAAATTTACAATAGGTAAGGGAAACTTTTGTCGTAGGTGGTGGCCAGACGACAATCGAATGGTTTGCGTTTATTTTATACTTTTTCTATTTTTTTTTTAATTTTTTTATTTTTATTTTTTTTTATGTACAGTCTCTTTACATTTTTATCTGTGGCATGGGGCAGTTGGTACAATTGGACTTGGTGCGCTGGTCAATTGCAAGCCAAGTTTCAGCTTCGATCGCTCTGCAAGAGTGTGAGCTGCATTCTAATGGTGGATTGTACTATGTGTGTGTGTGTGTGTATATGTAACACACACACATATATCCTTGTGTATCTATAGGCTTTCCTTGTTGTTGTATTGGCTTAGCTTTTTGGGGCTGACAATGAGATTGATGTTAGTTTGTCTATTCGCACACACAGGTACAGTTGTGATAGCTATAGATAAGTGAATGCAATATAAAACGATATGTGTCAGTTGTATGGGTTGTAATCAGGTTTTGGTAGTAGGTATTGGGTAACTAAGAATTAGTTTCAAAAACAGGTAAGTGCGGGAAGACAATATAAATTCAGCTTTAGTATTGAAATGTTTTATAAATTGATTTATGTTTAGAATTGTTAATTAAAATCGTTATTATAAGTGATAATTGTTTTTTTAATGAAGAGGTAGATATATTACATTAGTTACACTATTTATTTATTTATTTATTCTGGCAGACAATCAGTGCTGTCCAAGATAAGCAAACGTTATAATATTTCTTAAATGTAATAGAAGGATAGAAAAAGCCTAATTAAATTACATAAGTTTCAAATATTAATGACACTGACACAGGGGATATTTATTTGCCAGTCCGGCCAGCACTAGTAAAAATAATCATTATAGAAGTACGAAAATCATGGCAATTTATTTAAAAAAGTCCGTAATACCAAGTAGCTTAATCAAATTTTAGTTACAGATTTATTTAAAACCTCAAAACCTGAAACGCTTTGGTCATCCTTAATTAATTACAGTATTTTATTTAAAATGATAAAAGATTTGATCACATTTTACAACATTTTGATGCATTTTTTATTAGCAATTTGTTTGCATTTTATTTATGACTTATACCAGAAAATTACGCTAATTTTTCAGAAAACTGCATGCAGCTGCATGTAAAAAATTAATTTAATTCTTCTTTTACATCTGTAGTTATTTTTTTTATGTACATCTATATACATCTGTAATAGTTATATTGGAATTAATCAAATTAAAAAACTAAATATTAAATTTAAAAGGGCATTAAGCACATAATTAACAACACAGACCTTTTATAATAACAGCTTAAACCGTGTAAGAATTTCAGCAAATACACAAATGTGCAGCAAATACCGCCCATAAGTATGCAACAATTCGCATACTCCATCCAATGGGGTAGTTTTTTTTCTTTCTTTTTTTCTTTTTAATGCTTTGAATCAGCATTCATATTAGACTATGACTTGACAGGTGATTTAACATATAAATAATATCCACGCTTTATCTTAGTATAGAGCTGGGGGGTAGTACTATGTATTTTGGTCAAATTGCAACTTGTGTTCATATTTATTGTTGAGTAGCAGCATTGTTTCTTTTCAATAAATTATTATAAAATAAGATTAATATTACATAATCACTTATCCCCCAGAAGACAGCTGAAAAGTTAAAGAAATTATATGTGTTTAAGCACATAAATTGGTTTTAAAATGAAATTTTACAACCAAATCTACAATTTCTATGCAACAAACTCTACGCCCAATAAAAGTACATTTAAATAAAAATATTCAAGCGTTTCCAATTGAAAATAACTGTGCAAAAATAGAAAAAAAACTGTATGCTATGGTAGAACTTACAGTTAAGCCTAGACAGGCGCAAAACATTTGCTTAAACTTCACCCAACATTTAGCAGCAACCTTCAAAAATTGTTAGCACTGAAAATCAATAATCGATTTGCTAAACGTGCTAAAAATGCAGTGTGAGGAGTTGCCAAAGCCCAGAAAAAACAACAGAAAAACTGCAATACATATATAGCATATGTATTATATATATATATTACATACATAAGCCTATATCTATACTAAGAAATTGTATATATAGCTTCATCGTATGTGGATGAAAATTCTAATTTACTTAAATTACATTTTATTCCATTCAATAACTTAAAATGACTTTTGAATGCGCTCTCGACACGGACACGTAACCGAAAACTTACATGCACAAAAGTGAGCTCAATGCGGCAGAAAGAGAGCGCAGCAGTGTGTAGAAAGAGATGGCAGACGTAATGAAAACCTCCGAAATGTATGCAATGGAAATGCATTTTAAAGGTGGCCCACCCACCCCTGAACCGAACCGAACCAGAACCAAGAACCAAGAACTGAACTAAACTGAAAACCCCAACCAGAAACAAAGCCCCCCCCCCCCCCCCCAAACCCTTGCAGCAACACGACTGCAACTTGTACTAATAATAATGCAAATGTCTGCCTGTCATTTCTGTTCATTTACTTAAAGTTCCTTCAACTCACACTCTAACACACACACACACACACACACACTCGATGGGGTTGGCGTTAGAATTTAACTACGCATACTAATACATGCATAGGAAATTTTACACACACCGCCGCCCCCCGTCAACGAAAATGCAGAGCAGAGAGTTTTTGGGTCCTTTAACTGAATTAACTTGTACGGCATGGCCAACAGAAGCCAGTAGAGCCCGCAACCCCCCTGCTCCCCCCTTCACCTCTAGAGGGGCGCTGCTACACTAACCAACTATTGTGCGTCACACGACGAGCCAAAATCCTGGCCCAAGTTACGTTCTCATAACATTTTCGTTTGTAAATTTTGAATTTTCGTAATTCCAAATGAGAATGCAAGGCAGCAAGACCCCTCAAACCCCCGCCCCAACTCAAGGCCCTGAGTCAGTTGTCGTTCCCCCCTCAAAACCCGCTCAGCACTGCGGCAGACTTAGACTTGGTCATTTTATGCGTTTGATGCTAATTTTCCAAGGCGGTTTGGCAGCGTTGGCAAGGACGCTACTTTGGTATTGGTGTTGTCAGGCATCTATGTGTGTGTGTGTGTGTGTGTGTGTGTGTGTGTGTGTGTTGGCTGGTTTCCGTTCTAGCTCTGGCTGTGAGCCCGGGCGGGTGTGGCTGGTAGCTTTGTTAATGCCAAAAACTTAAGCAGCCGTAGCGTCGTCGACGTCGTCGTCGTTGTCGATGTCCAAAAGGGGCAAGGCAGTCTGTGTGTGTGTGTGTGTGTGTGTGTGGACAGATTTATAATTGTGCGTTGTTGTTGTTTCGTATATATGTATGTATATGTGGCAGCAACAGCCAAAGCAGCAACAGCAACAGCAGCAGCAGCAAGTCATCTACATGAGTGCAAGTAGCTGGCTGCATGTCCTGACGCTTCCTGCTGCCTGTCCAACAACAAAACGCACTGGACGTCTTGTTGTTTTTGTTGTAATTGTTGTAATTGTTGTTATTGTTGTTGTTGTGTTGGCAGTTATCGGTGCGGAATAGGCTTTTGTATTTGCGCAAAATAAGGAAAATGAAGAAGCAGCAGCAGCAGCAGCAAGTGGCACTGCGACTGCGACGCCGACTGCAGCTGAGGCAGTGACTGCGGCAGCGACAGTGGCAGCTTTTAATATATGCAGACAAGTGCTTAATTAAGGCAGTGGCGTAGTCAAAGTAAAGACTTGATCAGCGGGGTGCTCAGCTTAAGACAAATATTAAATTTAAAATTAAAAAAAAAAAAAGAAATTTTTAATATTTGAGCGATTGTTCCTATGGCAGCCATATGATATGGCGGTCTGATTTTATTCAAACTTTGTCAGTTAGTACAGAACTAATTTTTGTATCGATGTGGTTAGTTTCGCTCAGATATCTTAAAAATCAAAAAAGTTTGTAGAAGAACTAATTTTTCACCTAATATAACATTTTTATAATCCATAAATTATTTCTATGGCAGCTATATGATATAGCGGTCCGATCTGGCGGATTTTTATAGACAAACTACCTGCTATAAAAAAATGCATCCGTGTCAATTTTTATTAAGACAGCTCAAAGATAAAGCCATAAAATTTGCATAGAAACAGTAGACAGATTAGCATGACTCAACTCATCATTCTGATCCAGAATATATATAGTTTTTGGGGTCGGAGACGTCTCCTATGTATTAAAGAGCGCAGATTAATAATTAAATTTCTATAGAATTTACTCTGAGAAACTTTACAAACTTTATAATCAATTATATTAATTATTATAATTATAATCAAAATGCCATTTCGAATGAAAATCGAATGAATTTTCATTAAGTTATGACTTTATATTACAATTGAGCGTCTTTATTGATTTAAAAGTAATATTTTTTACCCGTTTCTCAGGTATTCTCTGACCCGTAATTTATATAGAAGCTACTCTGAGAAACTTCATACAGCCATAACTTGGTCAAAATTGCTCCGATTTTCATTCGGAATGGCGTTTTGATCATGGTTTGAACTTTAAAGTGATTTTCAAATCAAATCAGAAATTATAATTATTGACAATTTTCTAAGTTATTTACTGACATTTGTTTATATGGACTTTCTATTTAAGAGATATATGTATATAAAAAAAACATAGTTGTCTTATTTTGATTTAAAAAAAAGTCAAATTGCAAATATTATAACGAATCTTAGAATTTGAAAATTTGGTTAAAATATCTGAAAATAACAAAAAATTTTGTTTAAACAAAAAATTGTTTTTTGATTGATTGTTCCTAGGTCGGTTAAAAGATATAGAGTCCTGTTACTATTCCTGCCCTTGGAAAAATAGATATCCATCTCAAGTTTCATAAAGTTAGCTCACAAGCTTAGATAAATGGTCATATTAAATATTCGTTTATTTAGCTATAAGCCCCCATTTTTGTTACTCCCTCTTTATATACCGCTACGCCACTGTCTTCGACTAATTCATTTACACTGCAATAGTTCATTTATATATTTGGAAAACCAAAGCACAGTGGGACAGAGAGGGAGGAGGGAGGCACAGCCCAAAGCCCACTTATGTATTATATGCGAAAATTTAGTTATGTACATGCAACTAAATACATGCACAGAGGACAGACCGATGTCTAATTGTACACACACACACACACACACATACATACTATCAAATTCCACATACACACACACACACATAGATACATGGAGACAGGCTATGCAAGCGCAAGACATGGACATGGACAAAGTATGTTGGTGTCGTCGTCAAATGAATCTCATTTGCATTTAAATTAGGAACCTCGAAGAAGCAGCAGCAGCAGAGTGTCCGTTTGCCAGCCTGTCAGGCAGTGCCACCCACCCAACCCCCACCTCTCCCCCTGTTGGAGAGTTAGAAACAGTACCCAAACCGACAACCTGCCCCATGTTGCACTGTCGTCGTCGTCGTCGGCTTGACGTCAGCGGCTGGCGACGACTTTGCTGCATAAAATCTGTTTCAACATTTCGATAAATTTCTTAGGGGGCGCTGGCGGGAATTTTCCAAGCTTGTTTTTGGCCAGAAACTCAACCCTCAAGTTTGACTTAGTTCTTAGTCTTAGTGTGTGTGTGTGTGTGTGTGTGTGTGTGTGTTTGGCATGTGCATGTGCATTAGTTTGTGTGACTTCTGAATGCATAAATGTTGATAATAATGTTGAGTAAAAGTTGATTTGTTTAGTCTCTTGCCCCACACCCAATATATATATATATGCACATATAGCACTCTCTCAATACATAATACATATAATGAGTATGTAGATTCAGTCCAAAAATGGACACAAAGTGGCAAGAGCAAGTGGCAGGCTTAATGGTCAGTAGGCACAGTGGACAACAGGCTGCAGTGGACTGAGTTTGTTGCAAGTGCAGCAGAGACTAAATTATAATCGATTGAAGGGATTAATCAATTAAGACTCTATCAAGGAACTTAGCTGTTTTATTAACTTTTTAGTTAAATAGGAAAATAGCTTTAAAATTGCAAAGTTTTTTATTTTATTAAAAATTAATGAAATAACAAACAAATTTAGTATCTTTTCATATGAGGTAAAACTCAAAATGAAAAGCTTTTTTATATGAATTATTTAAAATTATTTTAACAACTTTTTGATATAAGAATTAGGTCATAAAAATCAGTGTGAGAATAGGTTTTAAAAGCCCTAGTTTCTAATTAAGTAAGTAAGCTATAAATAAATAATATAAAATATCATATCCCTTTTTGGGAAATGATCGTAAGCGACAATTTTTTTAATTAAATTATTGATGTACAATTATTTTAAAATCCCTAATAAATCATACATTAAAAAATTACAGTCGTTGTTCACAAATTTAAACCTTCAGTAATTTAAAATATTCAGAAATTAGAATTAGGGTTTGTGCTACATTTTTTTAGTTCTTTACTGAGTTGATTTTTTGTTTTTAGCTGGAAAAATATATATTTAAAGTAATTGGAGTTAATCTTAATGCTTTGCATTGTTGCAGCTAATTTTGATTTAATATTTATATATATTATTAACATATTTCTAATTAAAACAAGGAACTAATAATATTTATTGTACTGGATTGTCAGCTTTTGTCTGATTTTTTTATTTAAAGAATTAACTAAAAAAAATATTTTTATTTAAGTTTTTGAAGTAAATTTACTTCTTTTTTTTTTTTTTTTATATCCAACACAAAAAAACGTTTGGAAACTAAATTATTTCTGAAATTAGAATTAAAATCAAAGTGGGTTTTATTTCTGAGCCTCCACTGTACAGTAAAAGTCGCAATAATTACGCTAAAAAGTCAGTGTCAAAATGTATTTTAAATTCGAAGAAAATAAACAACAAGTTGCAATTTTAACATTAATAAAATCAAATTTAAAATAAATTTATCTCTTTGATTGCTTGCTCACTCATTACGCATTTTATATGATTTTCTACCACTGTGCAAATAAACGCCAAGCTACACTCAACACTCATCTGCATATTGACCATTAGTTCTAATCATTTTATATGCCTAAAGAGACAAAATACACACACACACAGCAGAAGCCTACAAACAACTAGTCTTTGTCGTCTGAGTACACACACAAAGCACACACACCTACACACACACACACATATGTTAAATATACTCGTATATAGACAAGTGAATGAGGCAACTGAAAGAAGAAGAAGTTGCATGCAATGTCGTTGCATATACCTGCATATAAAATAATCTGTTTACTATAAATATCATTTCATATGCAACGTAAATACATAAAAGCCAACACACACACACACATACATCTACTAACAGACAGGACACACACAGGACATCAAGTAAATTTGCAGCACATCAAAGTTATACGAAATATGCATTAAATAAGCAAAAACTGCAAGCGATGCAAGCGGCAGCCAAGGGGGAGGATTCGAATTTTCGATTCTGTGTCGTTGTCCTGCTCATGGCAGTTGTTGTCTGCTGCATATCCTTAGCATGTATGTGTATATGCATTTTTGAGTTTCTAATTAGAAGTGATACTCACACACACACGCACAAATTGGTTATTTTGCAGACAAATTCCAAGGCGCCTGCAAGTATGCAACGCTCAATGCAGCTGTTGTAAATTTATCTGCAGCCTCGCAAGGACCTAAACAATAGCTACTTTATATACTATATATTTATATAGTATATATGCATTTATATAAAGCAACTAACTATACACAAATTGCAGCTTTTATGTATAGAATGCTTGTTGGCAAAATTGCGCATACGCCTCGCTGTACATGAGCTGCTTTTTCCGTACAAGAACTTAAATTATAATAATTTTAATTAAAATTTTGACCATACAACATACACATTCATATAATTTACAACTACAACAAGTGCAAAACAACAACTTGAACATTTTTTAAGCATAAGCGAATTATGCAAAAGTTTTGATGTTTTTTTTTGCGTTCCTCCCCAAGCCCAACTTCAAGCCCACGCACTTTACTCAACATTTTGATTTTTAGTTTTCATTATAGCCAGTACAAGCTGAAAGGGGTTGAGTGGAGTGTTAGGGTAGTAACAGGGTGGCTGGACTTTGTCAGCCGCATAACATTTACCGCTATGCAGTGGTTCGGTTTGGTTTTCATTCCGGTCCAAGTTGCTAAGCATTGTCATCCATTTGCTTATTTTGCATATTCATAATTTCATTTCATTTTACGTATTTCAATTAGAATATCATCATAGAAATTTTCTACTTAGAACAATGGAACTCTGACTAGCAGCAAACGGCGTTTGCAACTGACAATGGCAAATGGTAAAGTTTTGTAAGGCATACAACGATTTAAGGTAATACTCAATTTAAGTAGTTTCATTTACAGGATAATATTAAAAGACCGATTTTTATATAAATAGAATTTGTAATATATTTTAATTAAATAAATTATTTAACAATATTTTCAGTTCTCTGTGTGTGTTAAAGAATGAGAGAATTTTGGCAAGCCTCAATATATAGTATAGGGATGTTCAATCCTGATTAAAAAGATATAATTTATAACAAGAAATTTTGTAAACTCTTCACTGATATTTAATGCTTACAAAGTTTTCCTTTAATTATATTACGAAATGTATTCCAAAACATGATTAATAACTAATAACATGATTAATAACTAAATTCCTTTAATTAAATTACAAAATGTATACCAAAACATGATTAATAACTAAAGATTGGAATTGATTCTAAGTTTTTTCATCTCTTTTCATAGTACATCTCCACTGAGTGTCGCCTATTTCGCTTTATTCTAGCCTAGTAAACAAATAAATTATTATATTAAACTCCATAAAATTTAATTTCATCAACATTCATTTATTCCTTAATTTTTTAAAATACAAAAAATACATCTTAAATACTGCTGGCAGCCTAAACCAATCAAAATTATATAATACTGGCTCTCCCGGCGTGCGTTGCTACGCTCCGCTCACAAAAAAAAAATACTATGCAATTTCGTATGCATTTTCCATCCATTTCACGATATATTTTTGTCAACATTTTTTCAAACTGCCAACCTACAATTTATAAGGAAGCTGTAGTAAAAAATTCAGATATCTAGCTTCTACCGATTGCCATGCTGATGAGGCGGCAATCAATCAGTCAGTCTGTCAGGTTGAACAGTTTTATATAAATCAAAAATGCAAAAAAATATTCATAAAAATTATATACAGATTATAATAATTTTAAAAGCTTAAACTCCTTCTACAGCATAAGTTTCGCCATTTTCTAAAATTTTTATAAATTTATATAAATCAAAAATCTAAAAAATTATTTATAAAAGTTATATATAGATTATAATAATTTTAAAAGCTTTAATTCTTTCTGCAGCATAAATTCTGCTTTTTTTATAAAATTTTCTTTAGCTTGCGATTCTCAGCAATATAGTAAGTATTATATGTTGGTTATGGAACTACTTTGATTGCTGTGGCTCAATGAAATCTTTCAATGACACTGACAACACAAAGTCAAATGTCAAAGTAACAGCTATTATATTGATTATAAATATGAATAGCAACAGCAGCAGCAGCCTGGCCGCAAGTCTGACAAAGTGCGTCTGGCTGGGAAAAGCTGGCTGAAAGATGATGACGATGACGATGATGAAGATTTGCGATGAGGATGTCGACATATATGCGGTTGCCTTTTGTCACAGCCACAATAACTTACTCATTTTGCTCAATAATAAATGCAATTATGTGCCTTGCCTGGTGACTAGTTTCTCTGTAGCCTGGCAGCGTCATGTGGGCGCGTCCTGGTCTAGGACGATGCCAACTACAAAATTAATTTAGACACAAAGCCTGGCCACCAAATGCGATGCGGTGTTGGGTGGAGTGGGTTGGGGCAGCTGGCAGCTGCGACGAGTCCTTGCCTGACTGTCAGGATACCAAAAATTTGCATTTTAGCGTAAAATGCTTTTGTTTAGATTTTCATGTGAATTTAATTTATTGGAAAATTAGCGCATGACGTCAAGCTTACAAACTAATTGAATGCGAAGCGTGCAACAACAACCCAAAGCAGCCTCAACTATTAATTGAAGTCGTAAAAGTTGCAACTTGCTAAGAAGCAGAGGAAGAAGAAGAAGGGTTACACAAAAAACAAACTTGCCACACGCAATGGCAACTCTGTTGAGCGTTGCAAGTGTTTGGAATTTGTCAGACTTTCGCATAATAAAAAAAATAGAAAAAAAAACTTCGCATAATTCTTACATACTTATAAAAATTGTTGACTTAATTAATGGCCAAGTTAAGCTGTTGCTCTTGATCTTGGCCACCAGACTATGCAATTACCAGCAATTATTTGGGCTAAATATTTCCCAGCACCTTAAACTTTTATAATTAACACATTTTTTAATGATTATCTAAGTTGAACACGCTGTCTGCTATAGACCGCCTGGGTAGCTTGAAATTATGAGCTTCTTTGGCATTAAAGATAAAACTGTGTATAATTTAGTAATTGCAATTGCATTTTAAACAGTTGGAATAAAAAACAAAAGTTAAAGTATTATTACAGGGCAAAAAGATGCAATTAAATTTAGATAATCATTTATTTATTTCTTAGTAATTTCAATTGCATTTTAAACAGTTGAAATAAAAAAGAATATTTAAGGTATTATTACAGCTCAAAAAGATGCAATTAAATTTAGATAATTCTATTTAATGCAGCTCATTAGACTGACGGTTAATTTATATTAGCAATTGCATTTAATTTTGTTAAAAAAATATTTATATATTCACATAATTAAAAATTTATTTTATTATTATTATATTATAGATAACTTCAGTGTGAAAGACTTTAACACTACAAATCAATTGCGTTCTGAGATTCATGGGTATTTCATCATAATATAATCAAGTAAAAATTTGCATTAAAGCCTTAAATTTTATTGAAGCCTTTCTCGGCGATTCTCAAAATTTTAAGGGAGTCTTTGTCTTCCTCGGCGATACCCAAAATTTAATAAAAATTGTTGAATAGGTTAAAAGTTTGGCTGGAATAAAATTATCAGGCTCTGCCAATAAATCAGATCTAATTAATAATAAACAAATTAAATTTAAAATTATTACAAAAATTTTAACAATGTTTTTATACGTAAATTAGAAAGGAAAGGAATTTGATCAATATTTTGAATTTAATCAAATTGGGTTATTTGATTCAGTTTTGTGTAAAAATAATAAGAGTTTGAATAATAGTTTATGCTAAGACAATGAAAACTTAAATATCATTTAATAAAAAAAAATCGTGTTAAAGTATCTATCACTAATTTTCCAATAATATGTTAAAAACTGCTATATATAACATCAATTGAAGAGCCTAATAATCTTACATTCATTTAATTTAACATATTTAAATAAAATGTATCATAAATAATAAAAATAAAACAATTAAATGCATTGCAAAATTTGTGTCATTTACTAAATAAAAAAAATATTTAAAAATTATATAAATAAATTCATATTTAATAATAATAAAATGCATTGCAAAATTGTTGGCATGTTATTTAAAAAAAAAAAAATTATATTTAATAAAAATAAAATAATAAAATGCATTGCAAAATTTGTTACCTAATAAAAATAAAAAAAATAATATAAATAAATTTATATTTAATAAAAATAAAATAATAAAATGCATTACAAAATTTTTGCCATGTTACCTAATGAAAATAAAAATTAAAAAAAATAATATAAATGAATTTATATTTAATAAAAATAAAATAACTACATTCTTGTCATGTTACTTAATAAAAATATAAATTCATTTATAAACCCCAACAGAAACAACAATCTTATTTGACAATCTGACTTTGCAGTAATTTCAACAGCTTCCTTTATATCTCAAAGTGATCTCGAAGTGATCTCAAAGTGATGCAAAATGTTCAATTAACTTTAAAATTATGCACACAAATTATCCAAAAGCGTTTGGGACAAATGTTAATGAAATATATTTCACAAGTCTCTGTACGCCGGAACGGAAATGGTAAATTTTTATATTATTATACTACGACCGGGAATATCGATGAACGTTTGAATCTTAACTCTGGACCGGGGGCTGTGCTTTAAGACTCTAACTGTTTCGACAAAAGCAACAAATTAACATAATTGAACGCGGCAAGAACCAGTTGCAGCAGCAGTTGCCCCAACAGTTTGGATTGCCTGCTTGGGTAATAGAATTACAAATTAAAGCGCACAAATTATAATACCGAAGCGGTTCTCCGGATCTCCTCAGACTTCACAAAAAGCTAAAGACCCCCAACAAAGTAGCAGTTGCCTCACTTTACGTTTCTCGTTTTATGTAATACAAAATTAGAGTACATTTTGAATGATTGCCGTCTGTGTGATCTGCAAACCAAATGCGAATGTCCCAATACCCCTCACATCTGCTACAAAGCGAGCATGTAAGTCCAGCAACTCATTTTGTTGTAAATAGTTCAACTATTGCTAAACAAGATACAACAAATGCAACAACTCTAAATGTAAGAAGATTCTGTAGATATCTTTGGCTAAAGCACATTAAATACCCTTTAATCAAATTTATTCTCACTTTATTCAATAAAATATTTAATACCTTACATTAACTAATATATCATTTAAAACAAAGTTAAAATGTTTTTCATACAACAATTATTTTGTTGGATATAAATATCAAAATGAAGATACGAATAGGAAGATAAATACGAATTTAATATTGAAATATACACAAAATACCACAATTAAATACATCATCAGTTTTTAATAAGTTTTATTATTTTATTAAAAAAAAAAATTAAATATTAAAAAAAATACTGCCTTATGCATACAAAATACCACAATAAAACTCATCATTAGTTTTTAATTAGTTTTATTATTTTATCAAAAAATATAATAAATATTATAAAAAAAAAAATACTACCTACTGCCTGCAAAATACCACAATTAAGCTCATCATCAGTTTTTAGTTATTTTTATTATTTTATCAAAAAATATAATAAATATTAAAAAAAAATACTGCTTACTGCCTACAAAATACCACAATTAAGCTCATCATTAGTATTCAATAAGTTTTATTATTTTATTAAAAAATATAATAAATATTAAAAAAAATACTGCCTACAAAATAACACAATTAAACTCATCATCAGTTTTAAATAAGTTTTATTATTTAAATAAAAAATATGTTAAATATTAAAAAAAAATACTGCCTACAAAATACCAGAATAAAACTCCTCATCAGTTTTTATTAAGTTTTATTATTTTTTCATTAAAAAATATAATAAATATTAATAAAATACTGCATACAAAATACCACACTAAAACTCATCATCAGTGTAGAAGTTTTTTTTATTATTTTATTAAAAAATATAAGAAATATTAAAAAAATACTGCCTACTGTGATTTTCGTATTTTATTTAATTTAATTGAATTCAATTTTTTTCACTTAAATGTTGAAATTTTTATTTACAAGTGGGTTAATAATAAAGTTTATACAAAGAGTACAGGCAACTTAGCCTTTTCTACTAAATAATACAACTTAAAATAAAATATTAAGTTAAGTGATTACACGTTGGGACTAGCACATTAAATTATAAGTTCATACTTGTAGTACTGAGAAAACAAATAAATAAATAAATAAATAAAAAAAAAATAAAATAAGATTTTATAAATTATAATTAATACTACATAGCAACATTTCAGAGCGGGGAAAATTTGTATTTCATTTACAAAATACTTTCTACTGTGATTAATGTAACAGTGCTGTAGACGTTAACGGTGCTGTAAACGGTTATAGTGCTGTATTCGTTAACAGTGCTGTAAATGGTAACAGTGCTGTATTCGTTAACAGTGCAGTAAACGTAAGCAGTGCTGTAAACATTAACAGTGATGTATTTGTATAACTGTTAAGGCGCTAGCTACTTTTACATTAAGTTTTTCAAAAATTTTCTTTTCTAGAAACCTTCACCTGGAAATTATAAACAATTTAAAAAAAATTTTGAGTCATATCGGCCCAGCCGTACTCAATTAAAAAATACCAACAAATTGTTTGCAAAATTTTTATTATATAGATTTTTATTTATATAAATATTGAATCGATCCACTTGAGTTTAATATATCTATCAAGTTTCATCAGCATAACACTCAGACAGTTTGTCCGGCGGTTTATATAGAAATAAATGGACAGATTTTATGCCAAAATTAAAACACCCTCTACAAGAGTATAAAAAAAATATTAAACATCCCATTTACGAATCAGAGTTCAACTAATGATATCCTGGACCCAACAATCCCAACTGCCCTAAACTTAAATATATTTCAGAAGTCCGTACGCACTTTTATTATTACCATTTTATTTTTATTTTTTTTTTGGTTGTCTTTATATATATTGTGTATATTATGTTCAATATGCAATTTGGCGTTAAATGTTTTAATTTCCTGTACAAAATGACATTTTAATGAAGCACCTGCCAAAAAATATGAAAATCGTTTTTCGCAAAAAATAAAAAGGGAGAATTTGAGTTTTCAGGGGGTCTTAATTTTACATGCGATTTTAATGCGTTGCGTTGTTGAGACCCAAACACGCAACGGAAGTTAATTAATAAAATATTAAAAGTTATTTATTATCATTTAAGTTAATTACGAGTTACGTTTGCTGGGGATTGTTTTCTGAATGTTGCACAAAGTGCTGAAAGTCCGCAAATATAATTTACCTTAAATTAATTATAGATGTGCAAATACATACATATAATAAAATGGAATCAAAAATTGAGTTGAGCATATCGGAAAAATTAAATATAAATAGAATTTCGCAATTTTTGAGGAAATATTGTAGGATAAAATAATTTAAGGAAGAATTTTACCAGTTATAAAGAAAATAATATAATTTTCATTATTCTATATATATTATATATATTATATATTAATTTTTATTTATATTTTCTTAAAAAAGAAAAAAACTATACCAAAAAATATCAATTTTTCAATTTCGGCTTAAAAAACATTGCCTTATAAGAAAAACTAACATTATCATAAGAATTTAATTTCACAATATTATTATTGTCTTCTAAATAAATAATAAACTGAAAAAATTATATTTTTTACAGATTTTCTCATAGTTAATACCGTCAACTATTTACATAACAAATTTCATCAATTTATCTTTCGGATCCGCTGAGTTATAATCAATATTATATCTTATGTATTTCTTAGTTAACAATATAAATAAATATAAATAGATGCCATTATCCTATACAATTATATTGCTTGCCATATATGCATACATTTTATTGACCTACCCAGCAGCTGGTAACCCTTTTTTTTTTTTTGTTTTACGTAACCTGCCCGCAGACACCCCGCACGCCCTCTTCCCATTTGGCATGTGCATAATAACTCACTCGTAAGAGCTGCGTACATGCCTGAGCGCCATCCAAAGGCAAACTGATAAAACGTGCAAGAATGGCAGGCAGCAGGCAGCACACAAAAAGAAAACACCAACAACTTCAGAAACAACAACAACTGTATCAGCAGCAACAGCTCCAAGATATGGTATGCCGAGAACTGGAGCAACGTTGTGACGTCATTAAAGTGAGCACACACAAAAAAAAAAACGGCGGCAGCGTAGGAGAAATGATGGGGAAAAAACAAAAACTCAACGAAAAAGTTGAGAGACTGCATACGTAAAACGTAAAACAACAAAAACGACGACTACCCCAAGCAAGCAAAAACAAAAGACAGAGAGCGAGAGAGAGCGAAAGAGCCTATCAATTGAGTCAAGCGAAGCAACGATGACGCTCTGACTCAAGGAAGGAAGTAAGAAAACGAAGCAAACTTGAAAAGTTCTGCAGAATAGAGCAACGGGTTGGGGGAGAGGGACGAGTGAGCCTCTACTGATAAGCAGGGCGTTGATGTTGGTGAAATTTTTTTGCGAGCATCAAAGGAAAACGAAGCAACCGGTTTCAAAGTGCCCAACAGAGTAACTGAAGTTGTCACTCCGAACTCTCTCTCTCTCGCTCTCTGCTTGCGCTTCGCTCCTATCAATTTGACTAGACTCTTGTTGTTGTTGTTGCTGCTGCTGCTTGAGCGCTTAGTGGGTTAGGTCGTGTAGGTTTACTAATTGCTGGGTGGCGGAATTTTTCACTCACTGCAAAGCAATTGGAGCGTGAGCAAAACATACTATGGCAGGAGGGGGGTAAACGAGATGTAGCGGGGGATAATGTAGCGGTGCATGGAAGATGTTTGTGAAACGTGTCAAAAGTTTTGGATTAGTAAATGAGTTAAAAGTATTTAAATGAAAGTTGCATGAAATGCAGCAAGACTAAGTTATTAAGAAACTCAATAAATTTAGAAAAATAATATAAAAATATATAAAATTGTCTATTTATAGTTTATTAAACTAAATCCAATTTTTTAAAGGGTAAAGCATACTGTCATACATATATATATTCATATATTCAGGACCGTCTTAAGGTTTTCCGCGGGTTCCCTGGCTAATTTCACAAGTGGGGCCACGCTACTCCAAGATCAAAGAACTTAGATTTTTTAAGACGCGGGGCCACACCACTCGAGCCCGCGGAGGCCCCTGATCTCTCGGCCCCTGATCCCACGGGGCCCCTGGCTAATGCCTAGTGCGCCTAACCCTTAAGACGGGCCTGTTCAACGCCAGGCCCTCAGTTAAAGCTAACGTAACTTCAAAGAAAACAAAAACTATATTTTATTTTTAACGACTTTTAGGATAATTACCTAATTAGTCATATGTACTTAAAAGATTTACATCAAATAATAAAATAAAAATAACAACTAATCTCAAATAAAAAATTCCTAACCATTTTAGACTGAAATTTATGTAAATAATCTGTGAAAAAATTACTAGTGAAATAAATAATAAATTTCACTAAGAAATAAGAATAGGAAAAAATAAATTAGCTATACTTCTTATAGATGGTACTATGATTTCATAAAAAAAAATAAAATAAATAAATAAATTAAAAAAAAATTCATTCTAAACATTACATGTTTTAATTCGCTCTCTTATAACTATATAGAAGAATATTAAAAATACAACTTAATAATATAATAATTTATCTAAATAATATGATATTTAAATTAATTTTAATTGCAAAAATAACTTCAATTAAAAAGATATTAATTACGACTAAGTTTATAATATTTATTCAAAATAAATAAATCAATTAGAAATGTCTATTTAAGTAATAAATTATAAAATTAAAATCATATTTTCAGTTGAAAGTAATCTTTGGAAGCAAAAGACATTTGCGAATAAGAAGAATAAGTAAAATAAAAAAAATGAAGAATTAAAAGAAGAAGAGCACTTATTATGCCAGGGCTACAATAAGAAAAGAAACGGGTAAATATCTATGGGCTCAAGGGCGTAGGTAGCTTTTAATTGAAAAGGGGAACTAATAAGTTGAATTTTTTTTATATTTTATTAATAATACTTATTAAACTGCAACAGTTGAAGTGAAAAATACAATTTAGTTTTATTTATATTATTAATAGTTAAAGTGAAAAGCTCAATATAGTTTTATTTACTCGGTATGTATAAATTGATTAAACATTAACATAAAAAACGGTTTTAGGATTATTTGCCTACAGATTGTTGTTTAAATGTAGTAAATATTTAACTGTTTAAATTAATAAATAATTATTTGACTGATACAATATAAAAAAATTAAAAATTATGTTAAATTAAGGATTCTTGGCCAATTTAATTAAAATAAGAAATAATCGAATTTCTTCAGAAAACCGAAGATATATAATTTATTCCCTTGTAATGGTCTTTAAGTTTTCGATCGAACGTTGCTAAGGCGCCTATAAAATATAGTAGCTCGATTTATAAATAAAATAAATAAAATTAAAATAAAATTGGTCAGATCTAAAAATATTATAGAAATTTATAACATTCTTTTGCAAGGCTATAAAAAAACTCTATGTTGCGCTCCCCTCATACAGTCGACGCTGACAAATTAGAACCACTTAGCTTTTAAGGTAATTTTAATTTCAGTAATATTCCAATTTTTGGGCATTATTTTTTATAAAAAGAATTGAACTGCATTTACTACATAAGCTAAAATAAATCTCCCATTTAGTTAATTAAATTATTTACAAGGAAAAAAAAAAAAAAATTATTTACAATGCAGTGCAAATTGCAGTTCAATTATTTAATTAAAAATAATAATATCAACATTTTTTTAATAAAATTTAAAGTATACATTAAATCAAAAATAGCTGCAATAAAACCATACATAAAAATTTCTTTCAATTACATTAAATATATATTTTTCCAGTTAAAATTAAAAAAATCGATATGTATTCAGTAAAAAACTGAGAAAATCTATAACAAAATCTATAACTGGGAAAATCTATCTATTTAGTAAAAAACTGAAAAAATCTTTAACAAACCCGAATTCTAATTTCTAAAAATTCAAATTAATGAAGGTTCTCATTTGTGAGCGTCTCCTGTACAAACTGAAAATATTCTTTTTCAGGATTATTCTTTTCAGAAGAAATCTTCGATTTGCATTCTCTTAATAAATAGTTTTAATGTAGCGACAAGTTACTCCCTCTGCCCTTTCTTACTACGCCCTTGGTGTGTATAGTCCAAGCTGCCCAAGCTCATCAACATCATCAATAGATGCTGCAGATGCTGCAACCGGCTGCTTGCCTCCTGCCGCGTCCGCTTGCAACTGCAACTGCTGCTGCTGCCGATGCTGCTGCTGCTGCCAACGTGTATGTAACTTAACCTCATTGACCAAACGCATTCGACGAACATCAAATGTGAATAAGTGCACTACGATTGCCACACACACAGATACACACACTCACACACACATACAGCTAGACATCATCAACATTTTGCCGCTTTGTTGTCGGCGGTTGGTCCACGTTCAAGTCCACATCTACATCTCCGTCCACATCCACATCTGGGTCCACCTTCCATTGCCATTTCCACATTTCCAGGTGCAGCTTCCAAAGAGTCTTTGGCTGCATCTCTTGGCCATTGACGCTGCTATGCATGCATAATTTGCAAGCATAATTTAATTTATAGACGAGGCAAGGCGGCAGGCGGCGAATGGCAACGGCAACGGCAATTGCATTTGCATAGGACAGCGCAAGTGACTTAGGCAACTCTCTAGTTGCAGTTGCAAGCTGCTAGTTGCAAGTTGGAGTGGAAGTTGCCCAGCCCCACGACGCACTTCAAGTAGAAATTATTACAAAGACCCATAACCCCCAATAGTCCCGCTGCCAGGCCAAAGAAAAGCTGAACGAAAATTTTAATTGCACAAAATTTGTGAGCTTGAAAGAGACAGCAAGAGAGGAAGGCGGGAGGCAGAGAGAGAGGGGGTGGCAAGTAGTTGCATGTGTGTGGCCTGTGTTGCCAGTTTGTTGTTGTTGCCATATCTCTCGCCAAAAAGCCAACGCAGGTTAATGGCGTAAATGTTAACAATGCACTAGGAAGTGTAAATCTTGACCAGGCCTGCCTGCCAATGGGCCAACAACAACAACGTGCAACGTGCAACTGCAACAACAACAACAACAACTGAATAGAGGACCACCAGGTTTTTGCCTTAGAAATGTGGCACGTTGTTCGCTTTTGGCTCTTGTCATTTTTGGTTACTTATATTGAAGTATTGATTGGATTGTTATCTGGTTGTATAGATAAATCTGAATATATTTTAAAAGGGAAATATATATAGTATTATAATTATGAGGAAATTTATATAGTACTAGATTAACCCGGCGTGTTTTGCTACTTCCCGCTGCCGTTCCCAATTAAATAAAATGTAAAAAAAAAATAAATAATTATATTCTACAATTATTATAGCCTACTGCGCTACCTGATAGACTTCAACTAAGATTTTTCATATAATTCTAAAATAAATATTTTACCCACTTACTGACAAATATTTAATACAATTTTTTCAGTGTGCCAACCTACGATATAATATGAAACAATTGCCACAAATTTCAATAAAATTCAATTTAAGTTCATCCCGAAAATAAATGTATCTAAAAATTAGTCCGCAAACATAAATTTATTTGTTAATATTATGTCTCTTGTTAAAATTATTCGCTTATATTTAATTACAATTTTTATGCATTTTATTAGTGCTAATGTGAGAATATTGTGTGTCAAAAATTATAATTTATTTACTTTGGCTTTAGGATACAAATTATTCTCTTACAAATGCATTAAAAATCATTTAATGTAGAGAAACCATTATGCCTTTTATTATGACTGTAAAAACCAGTTGAGAATCATAGGCACTTAGCTTTGCAGGACACAAAACAGTGTCTACAAGTAAGCAACACTTTGCAGAGTCTTTCAGTGGGATATTATAATTTGTTTTGTTTTTAAAATTGAAATTCTTCATATTAAGAATATATAGTAAAAATCATGGAGAACTAGCATCCTTGCTTTTAACAATAATTAAAAATAAAAATAAAAAAATTAAAATTAAAATATAAATGTATAAAATTTTATAAAATATAGTCGATTATTATTCATTTTGGCACATAGTTTTTTACTCAGTGTAGTTACCTATAAGATATATCTAATCAGGTGCTCTCATCGCTTAAATGAAATTATGTATTAATTTTAAAGTAGTTAAATAAGTACTTAATTCGGTGCCTTTAATAGAGAATTCTTATATCTTTCTAGTATTAAAAAAAAATACGCTCTTTAAGGAGCTGCATGTCAAGTAATTTGTTTAGGAAAACGACATTAAATTTCATTTTCTATAATTTACAAGATTAGCAGTATATGATAATGACAGCGTTTAAGAAAGTATCATATTAAAATTAATTGAGTTGACTATAGACTCAATAGAATAGTTATTAAATCAATGCTTTTTTTAATTAAATTCTTAATAATGCAAATATAATAACTTATGAAATTTCTTCAAAATTCAAGTGTATTTCTTATATTCCACTGCATTTTTATACCCTCTACAGTGTGCACAAACAAATGAGAGCATAGGGTATTGTGAATTTGTAGAATTGTAGAATATTGTACACCTTTATTTTATTAGTCATATTTTTATCTATCTGTTTTGTCTAAGTTAATTTTTGTGTCTGTCATTAATCAGTTAATAGAACCAAAAAAAAATTTTAAATTTTTATTGATTTGACGCATACAAAAAAAAATTTATTATAATTTTCTGTGCTTGCAGAAATTAATTATAATAGAAATTATATTAATTTCTGTGCTAGTAGAATTTAATTATTATTTTAAATATCTGTGCTTAGAGAAAGAAAGTAGAACAATAGAAAAAACTTTTAATAAAAGCTATTTCTCTAATGTAAATATACATTTTTAAGTTTATTCAAAAATATCTTTAGAATTGCCCAAAAGTAATACAAAAAGTCTTTAAGAAAAGATCCCTTTACAATACTTAATTTTTAATACCTTAGACTTAAAAAAAAGTATAATCTAGAACAATAGAAAAAATTTTAAATTATAGCTATTTCTCTAATGTAAATATATATTTTTAAATTTATCCAAAAATTTCATTGAAATTGCCCAAAAGTATTACAAAAAGTCTTTAAGAAAAAATCAGTTTAAAATACTTTATTTTTAATAACTTAGACTTAAACAAAGTAAAAATTTTCTCCATTATTAATTAGAGAGAGGCCAATGACTGTGTCGCCTCATAGTTTGTGGCGCCCAATTTGCTAATAACCTGGCGGCAAAAAATGCCACGAAATAATATTAAAAAACAAATAATAAAAAAAAATTTAAACTGGCGACGCCTGCGAGTCGCCAAATGGATTTTTTGTTTTATGTTTTATTGTCCATAACGCAACGTTATTTATTTATATGGATATTTATGTGGACTTTTAAATTATATTTTTTATTGACTGCTGCGAACAACGACACGGAAATAGTTTAATTGCATTTGCCAGCAGTCGGTAGTCGGCAGGTAAATTAAAAGCCATTTGCTACAATCTCAACTTGAGCGGAGCGCATTTGTCGTCATGTCAATATGGTGACAGCGGCACTTCCGTTTCCGGTGTCATGGCGTAGTTACTGTCAACGCCATGCTGCCATCTGCAACTTGCTGCTCCTGTCCAGTTTTCTAGCCTGTCCAGCTGCCATTGTCTGGAGGTCATCAGCAGCTGGTAATCAAATTTGTTTTGTTTTTTTATCATATTTGGCTTAAAAGCGTGGCTCAGCTCTTTCAAACCAAATTAAATGGCAGCCGTTCCAAAAAAAAAAAACAAAATAAATAAATATAAAATGCATTTAATACAATTTAGCAGTTTTTACAAACGTTTAAATTTTCTTTTTTTAATTATTAATTTAATTTAATGAATTTAGCCGCAAGAGTAAATTTCATTATGATGTATTGGCGTTTGGGGGCAGAGAAAGAGAGAGAGAGAGAGAGAGAGAGAGAGACAGATAGAAAGAAGTTTGTAGTTGTTAATATTTTTTTATATATAAAATTTTATTAAATAAAATTGAGTAGTCGCAGGACATAAATTTAAATGTAGAAAATGTTAATGTTAATTTAAACATAAGGTCAGCTATTTTACGCTGTTAATGCTCTTTTACAGAGCAGTTGTAGTCAATTTTATTTTATTTTTTTGTTCAAAAATTTATTTATTTTTAATGAAAAAAAAAAAAATTTTTAAATTTTAATAAAGTATTGGCATAAATGTTTATTAGGAAATATTAAAATATAATTTATTTATATTTAATTAATTCCTAGAGAAAAAATCATGATTAAGTTTAAAATGGATAATTAACATTATTTTTCACCTGTAAATGTTAATGTTAATTTTAACAAAATAAAAGCTTTTATACTCTGTTAATGTTCCTTTACAGAGCTGTTGTATTGAAACTTCTCCGTGATTTAACATTTAATGAATTTTCAGAAAATAAACATAGTTAAATTTTATTAGAGTAGAAGTATAGATATTTACTAGCAAATGTTATATTACAAGGTATATATAATTGATTAATTTTCAGAGAAATAAGCAAAATTAAAATTTTAATGGATTATTAACATTATTGTTAACCTGTGAATGTTAAAGTTAATTTTAACAGAATGAAAGCTGTTATACTCTGTTAATGTTCCTTTACAGAGCTGTTGTAGTCAAAGCTCTCTGATATTTTACAGCTTATAAATTTAATTTATTTTCAGAGAAAAAGCATTATTAAATTTATTAAAGTATTAGCATAAATAATCACTAGTAAATGTTTTATTACAATTTATATATATTTAATTAATTTCTAGGGAAAAAAAAATAAATAAATTTAAATAGCACATTCACATTATTGTTCACCTGTAAAAGTTAAAGTTAATTATAACAGAATAAAAGCTGTTTTTTTTATGCTCATTTACTGAACTGTTACAGTAAAAGATCTCTGTTATTTTACAATTTAAACACTTAATGAATTTTCAGAAAAAAAGCATAGTTTAATTTAAATAGAGAATTAGCATAAATAATCACTAGTCAATGTTTTATTACAGTTTATATATATTTAATTTATTACAATGGAAAAAACCATAATAAAATTTAAATAGATTATTAACATTTGTTAAATATTCCCTATTAAATACCTGTGAGGTCTCTGTTGTATTTATGTTAAAGAAAAATTCTCAGAACAATTCTTTTACAGTTACATAGCTCTGTTGTATTACAGGGCTCTGTTAAGAATTATCTATATGCAGAACTGACATGTCGATGTTAAAAATATCTGTTAAATAATATATTA
This sequence comes from Hirtodrosophila alboralis, assembly GCA_035043045.1. Taxonomy (NCBI): domain Eukaryota; kingdom Metazoa; phylum Arthropoda; class Insecta; order Diptera; family Drosophilidae; genus Hirtodrosophila; species Hirtodrosophila alboralis. The sequence continues at coordinate 134,802 of JAWNNH010000210.1, read as the reverse complement.
ATAAATTTATTGTCTTTTAAAATTTGCTCTATACAATTTTTAACAATTTTCTCTGAAAACTTTACAATAAATGATAAAAAATAAAAGCAATTTATGATGCTTAACTTTGAAGTTAATATTATTCATATAAATAGCTAAATCAAGCTAGCTTCTATAGTAGTTGTGCACATTTTTAAATAATAAATACCCAAAAAAAAAATAAAATACAATTTAATTATTTTTTCAATATTTTAAGAATAGCTTCCTCTAAAAAAAAATAAGGTCACCCTGCAAGGGGCCTATGAACTCCTTGCTGGCAACTTCAGCTCAAAAATACTTTTACACAAACAATGCTAGACAAACACAATGCACAAAACTCTTCATTTCCACTTCAAGAGCGTCGCTTACACTCAAAATAACAAAAAAAAAAAAATCCAAAAAGAATATATGTATATATATATATTTTATATATGTGTAGTGAAAAGTGGACTGTGTGTAGAAGGAGTTTGAAAACAAAAGGACAAATTGAAGCTGCTCGAAAGTGTAGCATAACTTTGAGCGCAAAGAAAACGCTTCCGGTCGTGGTTAGCAGACGAAGAACTGAGAGCTGAGAACTGGAGCAAAAGGATTAGTAGCAGTCCTGCCACATGGCCCACCTCCAGGACATGTGTCGATTGCAGCAACAACAACAAAAAACCAAACCCAGACATAGACAAGCAAACCCGCTCTCCCCCCCCTTCTCACAGTTTGTTCAGTCAATTGCCAAAGTGTCACAACGAACATTTGAAGCAAAATAAAAATATAAGGTCGGGACGTTGGTCCTGTCTGTCTTTCCGTCTGTCTGTCTGTCTGGCAGCATGTTGATTTTCAAGGACGCGCAGACAGCACGACTTTAAGCACCTAAAAAAATGTCTTCATTGCTTTAACTTTGGGTCAAGTTTATCAGTTGCTTTTTAAAGCTTCAAGCAAATATTTAAATAGCGCATTTTTAATTAAAAAAAACTAATTTCTAATGCAAACACAAACATGCAAAAGGCAACCAAACTAAAAATCCAATTAATCTTGAGTTGCTTGTCAGGATGCTAAAAAAAAAATAAAAAAAAATAAAAAAAATTGTGTTGCTCATTAAAAACAGTGCAAAAAAGTAGCAGGCAGTTGGAAGCAGTCGAAAAAAAAGTAGAAAATGCAAAAAAAAGGAGTAGAAATAAATGTGAACATGGTGCAAATAAATTGCACAGTCAACTGGCCAACCAAAGTCGCGGCGGCAGCAGGATGCCTTTGCTCCTGCTGCTGTTGTTGCTGCTGCTTCAGCTGCAGCTCTTGCCGCATATCCTTAATCATAATAAGAAATGTGCGCCAACGCCAGGCGCCACTTGCCGTTGCCAAACAGAGACAGCGAACGCGCGACGCGCGACTCGCGAATATATATATATATAAAAAAAAAGCAATAACCACACACACACACACACAGCTTGATAGGATACATGTGGCAGCCTCGTCGTCGTCCTCAGCATCCGTGTCGTTGTCGTCCTAGTCATCCTCGTGTTGTTACGCCAGCGCAGCTAACGCGACCAATCACAAAATTTCGTGGAAAAGCGCGCAAAAATAAAATAGCGCACGAAAAAAATAAGTAGCTGCAACAACAACTTGCAACACAAAGCGCTGAGCTTGAGGTCGCTGCAAACTAACATTGCGTCGCAGCTGGAGAAAAAGGCAGCGACGTCAACGCCAGCAGCAGCAGCCGCAGCAGCAGCGTCAGCGTAGGAGAAAATGACGAAAATTTAATTGAGGGTTGATTTTTCCTTGACTTTTATATTGAGGGGAAAGATTTCCATAGAGAAAGTAGCAGCTCTCTCTCTCTCAGTGAGAAACTTTGAGTGAGTTTTCCTTGAGCTTAAGAATTTCAAGGTTGACTGACAATGCAATTGATAGTTGCTTGTTGATAAGCAAGAGTCCTTAAAGTTCAACAATGGCATAATGCAGATTGCACAAAGAGAAAATATATATTCATATAACATATTTATATAAGCAATCTAGGCAAATTTCTTCTAAAGATAAATGTACTATTACGCTACAGTTTCTTAAAACATTCAAAAAGCCTTGAAATAATTGAATGAATAATATAAAATGAACTTTAAAACTATTGCATATTTTCTGTAAATCAGCAACAGTGCTGAAGTCTTCAGTATCAATTATTAAAGTGGTTAATTTATTTAAGATTTAATATATTTATAATCCGGTATAAACTTGATTAATTGCTTGGGAAAATAATGGATTTTTTTATAATTAAATACCTGAATTCGAAGAATAAAGTTAAAGAAAAAAATGTGCATAAAAATAAATCAACAAATAAAAAAAATATAAGATATTTTAAGCCTATTTTTTATTTTTTTTTAGCTTTTTAACATATAATTTTATAAAGATTTAATATTTTTATAGTCAGATAATTGTTTGGGAATCAATGAATTTGCTTAAAAAAATACCTAAATTCAATAAAAAAGTTAAAAAAAAAAAAAACGTTAAGTTCTTTACACATAATTCAACACATACACAAAAAAAATCAAGTTAACTTAAAACATTTTTAACATATAATTTTGAAAAGATTAAATATTTGTATAGCCATGTAATTGCATGGAAATTAATTCATTTGCTTAAAGAAATACCTAAATTTAATAAACAAGGTTAAAAAATCCATCAAAAAAATAACTTAATAAAAAAATAATCAAGTTAACTTAAGAGTTTTTTAACATATAATTTTATATATTTGATATATCAAAATTTATCTATATAATTCTATTTCAAATAAATTTAGGCCATATTAGTATTTTTGAAGAGGCAGATGGTTGCTTGTTGTCAAACAATAATTTATAAATATTTATATTATTTTTAATTATAATAAACAAAATAATGGGGTAAAGCCTGGTAATTATTAATTATTTAACAATAAGCCAACAATTTGCTAAAGACCAAAAGAAGTTTATTTTCTCAGCAATAAAGTTGATTAATTTCTCTAAATAACAAATAAATGGACCTAAATAATTAAGTATTTAAGTCTGCACTGCAAACTATGTTCAGTTATAAAATTTTTACTTAAATTAAATCCAAAGTTCGTTTTATAAAATAAAAATGCAAAATAAGAAATATATATAATTTGTATCACAAATATTTAAAAATTTCCAATAAATTGTTTATATTCATCAAATTAAATGTAATTGATTTTAATGAAAATTCTGTCTAATTTAATATTCGCGTTAATTTCTTGATTTGATTATGCTTATATGATAATGTTACATTCAAAAACAAAATTTATACGTAATTATTTATATATTTTATAGCTTAGAAATATAAAGCTCTATAAATTTATTAGCTTTTTAAAACAAATAAAATTGATTGATGTTTTCATAAAATAAATATGTAGTCTCGTATCAACAAGTCTGCGGAAATGTTGTTTGTATAAATTATAGATAACGTAATGGCTATATAGTTCATATAGCTGATAAATTGACTGGAGTGTTTAAAGATTAATAAGAAATACTAATAAAAAATAATTAAGAAATAATTATTAAATAATAAACAAAATTAATACCATATGCTAGACATGGGGTTAATAAAAAATATGATAAAATTATCGGGATAATATTTATTAGGCATATAATTGTGATATCTACAAGCATATCTACTGTATATATATGTCCTTTAAACGTTTATTAAAATATATACATGCACGCAGTTAATCACAGTTAAATACTAATTTTAAAACAATCTCAAGTCAATTTACAACCATAAATAATTAAACATCTACTTAATCAAAATTTTTTAATTTTGTATTTTTTATATTTATTTCGGCTATTCAATTTCATAATTAAACATTCAAATAGCAATTCAGTAGCAAGAACAAGTCAACTCAATTTTCCTACATCCCAGCAAGTTCAAATTAAGTATACGCAGCGTGAGACCAACATTTCTCTTATGCATTTGCTCTTAAAACGCCCGCGTTGCTCAAGTGAAGAGAGTTCACTAATGGAATAATAGAATCTAAGGTATACACAGTAAAAACAACAACAATAAAAAGAGAAAATTTTTTATGCTATTTATGCCTCAAGTTTTTCATGATTATTTTTTTCATGGTTCTAGCCGGCAAACCCAAGCAGCATTGTAGTACGTACGTAACGTTGGCTAGAGTCGTACTCCATACACGTAGTCCGTACCCGTAGTCTGTAGTCCGTAGCCAAGCCTACTCGCAGCCGCAACGCAATTTTCTAAGCCAATCGGAGCGCAACCTTTTAGCAAACGATGACGACAGCAGCGACGACGACGACGACGACGACGACGTCGGCGCACGACAACAAAACAACAACGGGAAATACGAGCAGTAGACACACGAGCAGGACACACACACGAAGCCTGATTATGCCTGACGAGCTGAGGATGCGTGCGTGTGTGTGTGTATTGTGAGCTGGCCGACTAGGCGTATGAGCAACAATTAATTATCAGGTTGCCTCTGTCGCAGTTTTTTTTGCTCTACAAATTCTACAGATAATAAAGTAAAAGAAAGGAAAAAAAATTTAGCTGCTTTACCTGCCACCTCCCCTCTACCAGGCCCTGCGCCCATTAAAAACACACGCACACACACACACGCACACACAGACATAGATCATTTAAAATGCGCGTCGATGACCATTTGAAATGTTTGTAGCAGCAGCAGCAGCCGCCGCCTCCTCTAACCCACCCCCCAGCCACGCCCCCATTCTTCATATATGTAGACAGTAAAAATAGTAAAAAAAAAAAAAGAAAATTTCAGTGAAAAAGCGTTTGCCGCTTGATATCAGAGACACAGCACACGATGAAAATAAAACCAACGCAAATATAACACAAATATGTAAAGCATACGAAAAAATTGTACAATTGCTGCTGCTGCTGCTGCGCCTTTGCTGTAGACGCCCCCCCTTGATCCAATACTTCAAAAAAAGAATTTAAAAAACCGCGTGTCTGCGCCAAAAAACAAAGTCAAAAAGGGGGGGAAAGCGTTTGGGGGCAACAGCAACAACTACACAAACAACATCGCCAAGTTAGCAAAACAATTGAACATTTTGCAGGCACGGTAGCTGACGGCAAGGTTTGTGGTTCTATATTTTACTCTTTTTTTTTTAAGAAGAGGTCAGAGAAAGAGGGCAGCTTTCAGATATTTCAAAAACCTGGCTACTGGACAACACCTCCAGCTATCACCCGAGCAACGAAATATTAGATTGGAACATCGAGTGCTATTTGAGCACTTTGTGCATTTGATTGTGGTTGCAGAACCACAGAAAACTAATACTTTCTAAATTATACAAATAATTGTTAAATCATTTTAAAAGTCTGTGATTAATTTGAATTTATTGGAAATAGATCTAACTTATAATAGACTGATATTGATTTGAATTTCCATAATTTCCAATTTACTAAAAATTGTGTACTATTTACATAGATCTAACTTATAAATTAATTATGAAATTATTAATTGTTATAAATATTCACAGACGGTTTTTATGATTCAATAAATAATTATCTAATAGGCAGAGTTTATTAAAATTTACAGTCTACAAATATACTTTTATATACAGTCTATAAATTTCAATTCAATTCAATTTTATTCACTTAAATGTAAATAATAAAAAGGATTTAAAAGTGGGATAATAAATAGTACAGGCGAGTTAGCATTTTCTACTAAAGCAATAATATAACTTTAGAAAAAATTTTAATCCTACAAAAAACATTTAAAAGCGAGAAAAATTATACCAAATAAAAGGTCTACAAATTTATATATTATATTTTCAAAACTGTAGTAATTATGTCGTTTTCTGCAATCTGATTTAACTTGGGCAAAAAATATAAATACAAATTAAACAAATAAACAAACAAACAAAAAAGCAGAATCAGTTTTGATGCTCTATAGAACTAAGAACTTATATTGGACAATTTATGCCCAATCCGAACTAATTTCACTTTCTTTCCAAAATCTATCATTTCAGCAAATTTAAGATAATTTTATTACTGGTATAAGGACTAAGCTGTAATCGCAGTTTTGTTACTTTTGATATTTATTTACTTTAAAAAATTTAGGGACAGGTTAAAAGACATGTCCATTCTATATAAACTATTGCAAAAAACTAAAACAATTGTCTTTCAATATTAATTTAATCTAATGCTTGATTCTGCATTTAAATGTGATTTAAAATGATAACAAATTTATTTTTGTATTTTATTTAAAAGAAATGTAATAATTAATTAAAATTCTTAAAATTTATTTTTATATTTTATTTATAAGAAATATTTCTAATAGTTAGCTAAAATTCTTTCAATAGTAAATAAACTGAGAGTTATCATTACAATTGCTTAAGTTTAATTGATTTTTTAAGCCAATTATTTAAAACATTTTCTCGTGTCTTTCTTTGGAATTAAGTTAAATGTTTAGTGTTTGGAATTATAGCCTTAAAAAATATAAATAATAAAAAAAAAATAAAATAAACTTCATTTAATATTTTTTGCAAATTTTATTAATAAGACCGTCGTGTTTTATTTTAAATAAATGTTTAATATTAATTAAATATTGTCCCTCTACTTTTTGGTATATTTCGTACCTTTATTATGGACTATTTAAAAAAAAATTAAAAATTGATTAAAAATGAAACACAACGACATTATTAACGAAAACTGCAAAAAATATAAACCATGACAATATTAAAGGGGCACACAAAAATATAATTTCTTTTAATAGAAAAGTACCTTTATATATTTAGCTTTAGCTCAAGATTAATGCAAACATAAATACATAAATATTAATATTACGAATTGTAAGAAGCCAAACACATTGTCTGCAGAACATTTTTTAAATAATTTCATTACGCATACGCACTTCCTAAGCAAGCCTTCACAACTGTTGTTCATTTAAAAATTGTTTTCTATGCTTGAATATATGTTATACATTTGATTTACTATAAATAAAAGTTTGAATAAAATGTATTTGTCGATTGGTTTTTGGCTGTGTCTGGCTGTATGCTTTGGCCGCGATCAGGGTCATGAGCCAAAAAATACTTCAACTGCCTGAAATGCATTTTATGCAATTTTTTGCACTACACAATTCTCAGTATATTTTTTATTTTTTGACGTCTATACGCTCTATATTTTTGATATTGTTTTTTGCTGGCCCCTTTTTTTGTATTTGGGACACAATCAAGTGCAATGGCACGAGCTGCAATAAATCAGACATTGATCCATATATATTTCCCACACACACACACACACACACACAAACACACATAGACAAACCCTGAACTCGACAGATTTTTTTTTTTGCTTTTTTTTGTTGTATTTTGTTTGTGCAACGACCTTGAACCCCGAGCGGCAAGCGTTCAAACAAAGATGAAAAGAAAGCAAAAATAAAAACATGAAAAAGCAAAAAAAAAAAACGAAGAAAAAAAGGCACAACAACTACTCCACACACAAGCACACACACGCACACAAAAAACAACAAATGGCAGGCATATAAAAATGTGTTAAATAAATACCTATATATATATACGACTATATATATATTTTATATGCTATATTTTATATATCAAAAGAGGCAAACGCACAGTCAAACAAACATGTGAATGAGCCTGATTCCGGGCACCATGACAGGACATAGCCATATGGCCATATGGTCAGAGTGGCAAAGCCGGCCTACAGTGCGTGCCACATGTTGCAAGCGCTGCACAAACACGCACATACACAATGCAACGCCAGTGCAAAGTGCATACAAAAGTCAGCGACAAACGGCAGTCCTAAAGGGAGAGTAAGGGCGAGGGAATTGAAACTGTGAATGAAACTCGAATGCAACTGCAGCTGTCGAATGCACCTTACACACACACACACACACACACACACACATGCATACAAAGAGCATATTTGATGCGACTCTATGTGTTGCAATTGCAGTTGCATTCAATGAAATTGCACTGGATAATCCCTTTGGATCACAATGCACATCAAACATAAGCTTCAGGAAAGTAAAGAATGTCAGCTTAAAGAATTTTCAATGAAAATTAAGCAAAGCTAATTATAAAATTATTCAAAGAAAATTTCGAGCTAGAATTATATTTGTAATTTAAATTGTTAGCTTAAATTATACAAAAAAAATTGTTAAATAGAATTATAATAAACGAACTATTAATAACGACTTTCTCTGACTAGTTATTGATTGTAGATATTTTGACAATTATATGGTATTTTAATTACAATTAAAAGTTATAAAATTTGACAATTAAATAATAAAAGAATGCACAAACAAAATTCATTTTTATACCTTTAACCAAGTAACAATTAAAATTTCATAACATTTAATTGTACTTCTAATTCCATTTAAATATCAAAATACTTACAATCAATGGCTTATAAAAGGATTTTTTTAGACTTTGTAAATATATTAAAAAGGCAGATAAATGAATATTCGACTACATCAAGTATACATATCTATAAGCAGTATATTCTCCAATAACATCAAAAACAAAATCAAATAAAGTAATAGAAATATAATTAATATATTTAACAAGGTATATAGATTACCATATGTGAACAAAGATAAAAACAAATTTTAATTTGAAATATATACAATAAGGCTGTTATGTTTCATTTTTAATAAATGCATATTATAAAAAAATTTATGATTAATACAAAATTTAATTTGAAATATATACAATATGGAAAAATCAATTAATATTATTATTATTTATATAATTGCAATTGGCTTCATAGATTCCTATGTTTCATAATTAATAAAAGTATATTATAAAATATTATAAGATTATAACAATATTTAATTTAAAAAATATACAACCATTGATTTTTATTAATTATATTATTGTTTAAAAGTTTCTGATGTTTCACTTTTGATAAACGTATAGTATAAAACATTATAATAAGATTTTAACAAATTTGTATTTTAAATATATACAATACGGATAAAACAATTAATATTGTTATAGTTTATATATTTGCAATTTGGTTAATAAGGCTGTGATGTTTCATTTTTAATAAACGTATATTATAAAATATTAAAATAAGATCATAACAAATTTAAATAAACACTATGGAACAAATAATAATTATTTAATTCTTAATATATTTGCAATTTGGTTAATAAGGTTGTTATGTTTCTTTTTTAATTAATGTATATTATGAAATATTATAATAAAAGATTATAGCAAACTTCAATTTTATATATATACAATATGGAAAAACAGTTATAATAGATAATAGATTGTTTATAGATTTTCAATGGGGCTATTAAGGTTGATATGTTTAGTTTTGAATAAATGCATATTATTTATTAAATAATAAATTTTCCTTCCACTTTTTGGTAAATTTTGTACCATTACCAAGAAGTCTGTGAAAAATTAAAAATAAAATTAATTATATTACTATTTCGACTGATGCCAAGCAAGTCTCATATATAACCTTTATTAGCACAATTTTATATTAAATTTATTATTAATTTTAATTGAAAACTGAAGCTAATCGAGATAAAAAGTAATAAAAAAATGTTTGAATTTCTTTGAAGAATTAAACGTTTATGAAATCAAAGAATATAAACTACTTATAAAATACAAAAAAATCTGTTGAAAAAACTTGTTAATTAAGAGTTAACTGAGTATACAAATTATCTAGCAATATCTTTTGTTATATCTTAGCTACGCAAGATTGTCATCTGGTAGTTTAAACTACACTCTAAACTACACTAAAATAACTAGAAAAAAAAAAAATCGAAAAACCACATGAAACTACATGTGGTGCTGTCATTTGGGTTTGGTTTGGTTTGGTTTTCTGTAACCACAGACGCCATCAAGGGAACCAAGCGCTTTTCATTAAAAGGAAAACTCGGCTCTCAAATTTTTGCTGCCGCTTACGCGTTGCAGCTGCTGCTGGCCAGCAACGACTTGGCCAAAAGCGAGCGTACTATATAAATAAACAACAACTGCGACTAGTTGGGCACAAAGACAGTTAACTGCACAGGCAGAAAAAACCCAAAAAAAAAAAAAACCGAAAATAGAAAATGGAAAATAAAAAAACCTAAAACATTTTTCAACGCTGACTGCGAAACAACAACAACAACAGCAGCAGGAACAAATGGTGAGCATCTTTCGTTTTAATTGCAAGCTAAGCGTGCGGTTGGCAGCGCAGCAGCTAGAAAAAAAATAAAAAAAATGGCAAAAAATAAAAAAAAATGGCCGCACATAGGCGACGCCAAAAAGTAGGCTTCACCGAGTGATAAACAACGCCAAAGGCTGGCTGCGCTGAGGCTGCAAAAGTCCTGCAGCCAGGGCATACAACAGCAGCGACTGTGACAGCGACTGCGACAGCGGCAGCGACGGCAGCAGCGACTGCAACAGCGACTGCAACAGCGAGGCAACTGGCTTGCAACCCCCTTATGCACCGAAACCGAAACCAATCCCAAAAAGCCAACGGGGCCCCGGCACAGCGAGTAGTTGTAGTTTTGTATTGCGTATACGCCACGCAGGGCGGAGCCTAGCCTAGAGAGCAAGCAGCAGCCAGGCTGCATGCAACGCCACAGCTGCCACATATACGCGCACTTTTTATGCCACATTCTTTTTGTGTATGTGTGTATGTGTGTGTGTGTGTGTGTGTGTGTGTTGGTAGTTGTGTAGTTTGCACGCATTTCATCATTTACGGCCCAAGTTTTTCTCTCTCAATTTTTTTCCCTTTTTTGGGTTTGGGGTGGGCATAGAAATTGTTTTTAGAAATACGCGAAAATGTTTGCTGAATTTTACTTTTTTTTCTTCATTTTGCACAAAAACCCATTTATTTTTTTTTATTTTTTTTGTTGCACTGGCTGGCCTGGAAATGAAAATTTTTAGTGTCTACATAGAAGGCAGCAGATAACGGCGCATTTTTTGGATAGTGTGGGCGTTGGCGGCTATACTACTATATATATATACAGGGTATGGCTGCGTGCTTTTGACTGTTTTTGTATGTTTGTCTTTTGCCTGTTTTTTCGGCACCAACTGATGCAAAGAAATACATATTCCCCCAGACAGAAATACGCTCCAAAATTTGGGGATTGGGTAAGCTACACGTAGGCATAGATAAACACACAGAGAGGGAGAGAGACGACGGCACATGGAATCAATAGAGGGGACAAAACTGTGGTAGACTGTGATAAGCTACTAGCTAGAAATTTAAAATAAAAATAAAATTATACTAACTACAACTTGTTTAAATGTGAATATTGTTATGGGAATCGAAAAACTTAAAAGTAAGCTTAAATCAATTTAAATTGAATTTAAACTAAAGTTTTCAACACAGAATATACAATGTATGCTCACAAAATGGATCCACTTTGCATTTAAGGTAATTCTAATATGTGAAATATTCTAATATCTTTTTAATTTTTTTTTATAAATAAATAAGAAAAAAATTGAGTAAATTTAGCAACAGAAAAAATTCCCTTTCTTAATTAATTAAAATAATAAAAACAGGAAACAGAAGACAACAATCCAGTGCAATACCTAAGTATTATAGATTCCTCTTTCAATTAAAAATATATGTATACATTAAATCAAAAATAAATGCATCAAATTTATTTTCAAACCATTATTCATATTTCTGGAAGTTCTAATTACTAAAGGTTCTAATTTGTGAGCGTCTACAGTACCTATGTACCTTATATTTAATTTGTCATTTGGTTTATTTTCATTTATCAGCTTTTATTTATTAATATTTATATATTATTGTGTCAGTGTCATTAATTTTTGAAACTTATGTAATTTAATTAGGCTTTTTCTATCCTTCTATTACATTTAAGAAATATTATAACGTTTGCTTATCTGGGACAGCACTGATTGTCTGCCAGAATAAATAAATGAATAAAAAAAATTATTATTATTCTAATAAGTAAAAATCTAAGCTAATTTTGACTTTATTTTTTTAATTTTATTAAGCTTCCCATTATTATATTACCAATTGGATAAGGTCCTTGTATGATACCAAAATGCAATTTTATCCAGAAAATAAAAATAAAATTTTAATTTTTTTCTATTTTATTCTCAAATTCATTTTACAATTTCTAAAATAATAAGCTATCCACGCAAATTTTGAATTTGAACAAGTGTAAAATATTAAATTTAAGAATTAAAATTACTCATTAAAAATTAACTTCTCAGCACAAATAAATATGCAAATAATATAAAAAAAATTAATGAAATGTTAAAGTTGGCTTCGTTTTTCAATTTCATGAATTAAATTCAATAAATAGTATTTATAAAAAGTGGCAAAAATAGAAGTGGCAATCGTAAAATTGTCACCAATAGACAGCTTTAAATATTTCCATTTATTTATATTTTTTCTAGCTAGTTAATTAGGAAAATAGTGTATTTTATTCACATATTTAACTATTATTTCGCTATTTAAAAAGCCACAAGAAATAAATTATTTAAGACATTATATATTTTCAATTCTGTTATTAAAACCTTAAATTTTAACCTTAATCAATTTAAATTAAATAATTTTAAAATGAAAACTTTTAAAAATATGTCTTTATAATTTTTATATTTTCATAGTAAATTACTATAAGTATAAATTACGTAACAACACATATTTTAACTTTAAATTTTATTCTATTTAAAAATTGTTTTTAACACCTTAATCAAATCAAATTAATCTTAAAAATATGCTTTTATATTTTTTATATTTTCATAGAAAATTATGTTAAATAAAACTTGCGAAACAACAAATATTTGTACTTTAAGTCTTATCTCACAATTAATTTACTCTAAAATTGCTAACATATCAGCCCACTCTCTAACTTTAAGTTGCATTCAAGTGTAAATATAATAATAAAATAATTAAAATTATTTAATACTGATTTACAGATTTGTAGTTCAAATGATCAACTTGCTGCAGGCTAATGAAGTTGCTCGGGTCGCGTATTTAATGTCAAAATGAAGACACGCATATAAAACACACAACAAAAATTAATGCAAATAACCGGCAGGTATTTTAATCAAGCCCGTAACCAAAGCAAAGCAAAAAAATATATAAAAACCAAAATAAAAAAATAATGTACAACCAACCCCCAGTAAAATGACAAGCGCCTAATACTTTTTATATATCTTTTTCTATGATTTGATATGTAAAATAAAAAGAGTACGAGGAGTGTTGGCATTGATGGGCCCATGAACTCGTTGGGGAGCTGTGGAGCTGTGGATAGCTGTTAGGATAGAAGAGCTCAAGGGGGTTTGGGAGGTGGACAGTGTACAAGTGCGCATAATAACCATCAATCAAGCGGCATAGACAGGTGGACAAGCAGCTTCGTGGACAAGCAGCGTCAAACAAACAACGTGAACCAGTCGCCAACTTGCAGACAGACAAAAAAAAACACAAATATATATACATATATCCATCACACACACACACAGCCACACACACACATACGCATAAGGCCTGTGTGCTTTGAAAAATAACGCGAAATTTCGCATTTCACGAAAAATTTTCGCATTAATTTACCAAAAGGCGTTGGGCCAAAACAAAAAACCAGAAAAAAGATTTGGACACACAATAAAAGAAAAAAAATAGAAAAAAAGAAAATGCATAATTGTATGCCAAATATAAGATACCCTAGAAGATGTGGAAATGCAAAATTACAATGACAAAATTACAATTAAAATAAAACATGCCTAAAGTGTATTTTAAATAAAAGTAAAATTTTTATATAATCTATTTTCTGATTAGCAATATGATAAATTCATCCGATTTGATTAGTTGCAATTGTTGTATAAAAAACACTTATTTTTAAGGAGCTTTTCCTACGAGATTTCTAAGCTAAAAATTCTTAAATTTAAATTTAAACAAAGTCTTAACTTTAATTAAGTTATCTCCAAAAAACCAAAGACAATTGGCATATAATAATAAAAACACCTGATCTAACCTATTTCTATATAAGTTTGGCCTGCTACAAATATAAGCATATTTGTCAAATTTAATTAAGATAACTAAAAGCTGAGATATCCAGAAAAAAACTAATTCTAAAAGTACCGAAAAAGTCTTATATATATGCTTTTTTGGTGTCTTACATATTGAGTGCTAAAACCGATTGGGAATTATATGCACACAGGACTGAAACAAGCAAAAATAGTCCCTAATACTATGCAAATATTTAATATAAAATTAATGCAAATTGAACTTGTTTTCATATTCTTGTAGTATTTATAGTTCATTTTTCTTTTAACAACGATTAATGTGGTACAAAATTATTTTTATTTTATTTTATTTATTTATTATTATTAGATATAATAAATAATATTAGATACAATAAAAATTACTATGCCTAATATAAATTATGGTAATCAAGGACCTATAGCTTTATATATAATTCTTCTCTTCTTTTTTAAAATCAAAATTATTTTTTAATTTATTTTATTTATTTATTATTATTAGATATAATAAATATTACTATGCCGAAAATAATTTATGCTGTTCGAGGGCCTATATATATAATATAATTCTTCTCTTCATTTTTAACAAAGAAATTATTTTTTATTTTATTTTATTTATTTATTTTTTTTAGATACAATAAATAATTCTAAGCCTAATATAATTTATGGTGTTCAAGGGCCTATAGCTTTTTAGGCCTTAAATTGTATGCCATTGTGAAGCATTTAAAATAAATTATTATTATTTAATAAAAATTTTTCTCTTATAAAAAAAAAATCGAATGCTCTTAATTTTAAAAAATAGAGTTTTTTCTATGTTTAGCTGCCGTAAAAAAAAATAGTAGAAAAATATTTGTGTGCAAGTCTATTTAATGCCTCAGCAACGATACTTTTTAAGCCTTACAAACTTTCTAACAAGATGATAATACCCTTACGCAAGAGTATAGCAAAAAAAGTCGTAAAACGTGGCCGAAAAAATGCGCCACACACAAAATGGCAAACAAAAGCAACAAGCCAACAATTTTTAGAACAATTTTTTCTATTTTATTTTTTTTTCTTTTTTTTTTAGCCAAGTGCCAGCGGCATAAACACATTTGAGTTGGGCCGAGTTTTCCTGAGCTGAGGGTTTATGGCCGCTATGGAGGCACAAAAGCCTGCGTTCTATGTGCCCTGCTACTTTATCGTTTTTTATCTGCGGCAAGTTGGTTTCGAGGGGTGAGGGAGGGAGGTGGCAGTGCCTTTTAGGCAGCTCTTTTTTGGCCAGGGCACAAGTGTAAGTCGAAAACGCGGCAATTTTTATATGTGCGGCTATACAAATGCGTTTTATGTGCGATTCTGAAGTGTCTAATGGGTGGGTGGACTCACATAGGTAGCTGTAAAAGGGGATTTTATTTTTCTGCTTTTTTTTTTTTGCTGTTTTGCTGGCAAACATACACATAATTCACAAATACACAAGCCACAATGTGAACATTCAACTGACCAAAAAGAAATATTTAGAAAATTTGTCTGTTAGGCCACAAGAGGTTTTTAACATTAAAATTTATGAAATCATTAAATTATTTGTTAAAATGTAATTTATTTAATGTGAGCAAGGAACTATTAATTTTTTTAATATTTTTAGTAAGCACTTTATGGTTTGTTTAAATTGTTATTTTTATTTTTATATTTTATTAAATTAACCCAGGAGTTCACAAGTCTGTCAATTAATTTCTATGCCCATTTGAACAGTGATAATTTGAGTTGTAGCTCAGTTTTGATTAAAATTATTCAACCATTCCCTATATTTTCTGTTTTCAGAATTTCTCCTTCCCTTTTTCTCCAATCAAAGTCCTGCATAAATAGCTACACTTTATAAACGAAATTTGCGACAAAATCACATTTAATCTAAACTAAAATAATTTATTTAATATTAATCAAGAAACTAAGATTTTTTTAATATTTTTCTTAAACACTTTATGGCTTGTATAAAAATGTTTTTTTTTTTATTTTTATATTTTAATATATTAACTGAGGAGTTTATGCCCATTTGAACAGAGATAATTTCACAGTTTTAATTAAAATTATTCAACCATTCCCTATATTTTCTATTTTCACAATTTCTCCTTCTCTTTTTCTCCATTAAAAATCCTGCATAAATAGCTACACTTTATCAACGAAATTTGCGACAAAATCACATTTAATCTATACTAAAAGGCAAATGCTCAAAAGTCTTTGCAATCAACTCTGAAATAAATCAAAGAAAAAAAAAATAGGATTTTATTCAATGCATATACGAAATTACTTAGATTGAAGCTCACTCACCTGCCAATTGACTATTCCATTAGATGTCAAATTGCATAGTTAAACTATACTACAAATTCAATGTCTTATATTCAGTTGAAACCACAGATCAGAGCAGCACTTTTGCATTGGGCCAGCAATTAAATTGCATTTTTAAAATAATTGCAAAAAATTGCAAAAATTGCAATGCAAAAAGCCGTAAACAAATTTAGAGTTTTTTTGTAAATTCTCCAGGCCACAAAAGTATGCAACAGAGCAAATACAAAAATTGATCGAAAATGCATATAGAGAGAGAAGAGCTTTTATTTAATTCAAGATGATAAAAGTTTTAGTCCTTTCATGGCATATGAATATTATAAAGTTTTTTACTTTAGGCTGCTTTTGCAGCAGTTGGTCGAAAGGTTGCAATATATGTAAACCCCCAATGGCAATATACAAACTACAAATTATGATTGCTATTAAATGCATAAGCAATAACAAGAACAAGTTCTTAAAGTTTATACAAAAAAAAAAAGGAAAACTTTCTGATGATGTCCTATCGACTGCTTCATTATAAGGCAAACATCTTGGCTCTGGACTGGCCAAAACCAATCTACTGCAACTACTACTGTCCAGCTATCTATCTACATGTTGGCCAAAACTTTGTGCACTGCCTTTTTGTGTACTGGCAACTTAATTAGTGTTCAATCAACAATAAACTATAAACACTCTCTCAGCTTTCAACTTGGACTTTTGCATGAAAAGGTTGCGGTTGCCATGGCTTGGACCAACAACTCTAAGAAGCAGCTCAAAGACGGCCAAAATGAAACAAACTATGGCCAGAGAAAATAGATGCTGCTGTTGCCAAATTAGTAGTTATTAGTTTTGAGTGCGAGTCTTTTTTGGCTAGTTTCTGGCCATTTTTTTTTTTTTTTTTTTTGCATAAACTTGGCTCAAAGCACAGTTCAATCGAATTATTTAGCCACATGCCATAAAATGAAATTAGTGTATTTTATTTTGTGTGTGAGCTTAGTGATATTGCACTTTAAGCTTATGCATTTGCCAAAGTGCATTTTAAAATTTTGTAGAGAAATTTCTAAGTTTGAAATTAGTTTTGTATGCAAATAAAATGCATTTATAAATTATATAAAATTTATTAACATTTTTGGAACGATTTTATATTCAACGAAATTTTGAGAACCAAATAAATGCAGTTGTCTAATTTTAATATTTAATTTTTTAATATATTATTATTTTTTTAAACCTTGTAAAAATTTGTTTGCAAAAATGGAAAATATAATTTTTAAATATATATTATTATTTTTTAAAAACTTTTGCAACATTTATTGACATTTTTGGATTAATTTTATATTCAAATTTTGAGCACAACAATAAATGGAATTCTCTAATTTTAATATTTAATTTTTTAATATATTATTATTTTTTTTAACCCTGTAAAAATTTGTTTGCAAAAATGGAAAATATAATTTTTTCAATATATATTATTATTTTTGAATACCTTATGCAACATTTTTGGGTCGATTTTATATTTAGCAAAATTTTAAGCACAACAATAAATGCAAGTGTATAATTTTAATATTTTATTTTTAAATATATTATTAATTTTTTAAACCTCTTAAAAATTTGCGTCCAAAAATGGAAAATATAATTTTTAAATATATATTATTATTTTTTAATAATTCATACAACATTTATTAACATTATTGAAACGATTTTATATTCACCAAAATTTTAAGCACAACACTTAAAGCAATTTTCTTATTTAAAGTATAATTTTTTAATATATTATTATATTTTTAAACCATGTAAAAATTTGATTGCAAAAATGGAAAATATATTTTTGAAAATATATATTTTTGAATACCTTATATAACATTTATTGACATTTTTGGGACTATTATTTTATTCAGCAAAATGTTGAGCACAACAATAAATGCCAATCTCTAATTTTAATATTTAATTTTTTAATATATTATTATTTTTTTAAGCCTTGTAAAAATTTGCTTGCAAAAATAAAAAATATAATTTTTAATATATATTTTTATTTTTGAATACCCTATTCAGCATTTTGAGGCGATTTTTAAAATTTTAAAATTTTAAGCACAACAATAAATGCAATTCTTTAATTTTAAGCGTAATTTTTTAATATATAATTTTTTTTTTTAACCTTGTAAAAATGTGCTTGTAAAAATGGAATATCAATTATACAATATTTATTGACATTTATCGAACAATTCCATATTCAGCAGAATTTTTAGCACAGCAATAAATGCAATTGTCTAATTTTAATAATTAATTTTTTAATATGTTATTATTTTTAATACCTTGTAAAAATTTGCTTGCTAAAATGGAAAATATTATTTTTTCCAATATATTTTATAATTTTTGAATACCTTGTAAAAATTTGTTTTCAAAAGATGGAAAATATTTTGCTGGACAAGCTCAGATTGCTGCTGGTTAAAAAGTATTTTCTAACACAGCCCCAAGAAAACTTTCATGAACTTTACCAATGTTGCAGCCTTACAAAAAAAAACTTGAAACTTGCCATAAATTGATTTACTTGGCACAACAATAATGAGTGCAAACATGACCACATACATACACACACACACACACACACACACACACATACACACACACACACACACACACACGTGTGTGTATAGATATACACAAATACAACGTTCTGCTTGAGGTCCACTGATGCAAGTCATGCAGAATATTAGCAAGAAAATTAAAAGAAAATTTTCCATAAAATGTGCAAAAGTATGCGAAAGTTATTAAGTGCATACAAAGTAGAAAAACATACATCGACGACCTGAACATATACACACACCATACACACACACACACACTCTACACACACTTATACAAGCAACACAACATTGATGCAGAGAAAACTTTCTAATCACGTGTACAAGGCAGCAGTCGAAGTTGTATTACTTCCTGCCAAGATGTTTGACCCCCTCAACACCCCCCCTTTTCTTACCTAACCCCTTGTTGCAATGCACTTGCTTTATATATTTTACAAGTTTTCTATTTAAAATATAAACACATGCTTGATTGGAATTGGGCAGTTGGAACATACTACTACACATTGAACAGCCAGGAGATTCTGTTCGGCATTTTAATAAATTGTTAAAACATTTTAATGTTTTTCTTCGGTGTCGTCTAGCATATATTTTAATTGCTCCTATTGAGCACAAAAAAAGAAAAAAAAAATATGTTAAACTTTGCATATTTTAAAATTTGTACTTTTTTTAAAAAATCAATTTGATCAAGCTAAAAATATATAGCTTAATTTTAAAGTTATTCATATGCATTAAAAATTATTAAATTTATAATAAAACTGTTTCTAAAAATACTTTCCAATAAATTTCACAACATTTTCTTATATTTGTTTAAAAATTTAATAGGCAATTCTACAGCTCTGTAAACCAGAAATATTTTCAGATAAAAAAATACATAATGCCTACATCTTGGTTTGAGGGTTCCAAATAAGACACAGATAAAAAAAATGTCAAGTAAGAAATTGTATAATACATAAGAATATATTACAAATTAATAAAATATAAAATATATATAAATAAAAAAATACATAAATATAAAACACGAAAAATTTAATACACATAAGTATTATTTATTTACTTATTTATTAATAATGATAGCTTAGCATTATATAGCATTGGCTACAGAGGCCTTCAGCTAACACATAATTATATATATATAATATATATATATATTTATATATAAGTATCATAGATCAGGATTAATTTTGTTTTTTCTTTCAATTATTTTTTTTAAGTATTGTTAATTAATTTACATTTAAGTTGTTGAAAACTGACAGTGAAAAAAATGATAAATTCACAACAAAAAAAAAGAAATAAATTAATAAATATAATATATATTTAAAACAAATATGAACATATAATATATATAAATAAAATGTATACAAAAAAATAAACTAAATGCATTAACAAAATCTGATCCGTTTAAATCACACCAGGTTGTAATGTAAATGTATTAAAAAATATTAAAAAAAATAAAATTTAAAACCCCTGAATTTTATTTTTTTTTTTGTATAAATGGTACTAAGGAGTAGCAAATATAATTTAGATCTAAGGTTTAGTTACTTAAGTTAATACCTATTATTTTTTTTATATAATTCCACAAAACCTAGATATATTTAGTTTCAAATAATTATTTTTAATTTAGAGCAATTAATCTAGTTTCATTTATTAACTATATCCACAAGCCTAACTATAGTTTCAAACAATTTGAAACAGCTAATTTTATATAATTTATTTAATATAACCACAAACCTAGCTTTAGTTTCAAATAATAATTTTTTATTTAAAGCAGTTAATCTAATCTAATTTATTTTAAAATTCCACAAACCTAACTATAGTTTAAAACAATTCTTTTTAATTTTAGGCAGTTAATCTTTTATAATTTATTTAATTTTTTCTTAAACCTAGCTTTAGTTTCAAATAATAATTTTTAATTTAAAGCAATTAATTTAATCTAATTTATTAAATAATTCCACAAACCTAACTATAGTTGTAAACAATTCTTTTTAATTTTAAAGCAAAATTCCCTTGATTAAAAAAAAAGAAATGCACATGTATATATATTTTTCAAAGCTACATCAAAACTCTCAAGAGATTTGGCACACGTTTTTGCCCAAAACAAATTTTTTAACAATTTCTTCACCATTTTTTTTTCATTTCAATTCTAATTTTGAACCCAAAGCTCAGTGCACATAACTCACAACACCTGGGCCAAAAAGCACACGAAACGCCAAAAGTGCCGCAAATGAAAAATGCAAACGGAATTAAATTATAGTCAGTAACGAAACAGCAAAAAAAAAAAATAAAAATAAATATATATATAAAATAAAAACCAACACAAACGTATATAAAAAAAAATAAAAATAAAAAATATGAGCTGCTCTAAACTAAAAAAAAATAAAATAAAAATATAGTAAAAACAGGCGGCGCATAGTTGGCTGCTCCTGCCGCGTTTTCTGTTACTTTACGAAATTAAATCAGAGCGGAAGCATAGCAAACACACACAGATACACACCAGATACACACACACACACACAGCTGTAATGATGCAGCAGCTGCGCTTAGATTGCATTAAGTGGGCGGGCTTTTGGGTGCTACTTGAAGGCGCTGCACACACACAGTCGCCGGCAAAAAGCAAACGCCAGCAAGCAAAAATTTTAATTTCCGCGCAAAAATCACAAAACTGGCAAATGGGCAAATACTGCAAAGAGGCAGCAACAAACAAACAACAAAAAAAAACAAAAAAAACTAACGAAAGGTGCAAAAAATGTGAACGCTTTTGCGCACATTAATGAAACGCGCTCATGTGCATAGTGAAGAGCACTCAAAACTCTGGCAAGCAGTGCAAGAAGTGCCACGAAAGAGTATTCACAAGTTGCACACACAGTTTGTGTCCACAGAGTTGCATTTTAGTAGTTTATTATAAAAAATACTGGTACTACAATAATATACTTTGATTTAAAAATAAATAAATTAATGTACTATCATTATTGTGATTATTATTTATTAATAAGTAAAATTATTTTTCTCAATTCATTAAAAAAATATAAATTAATATTCTATCATTATTATTACTGTAATAATATTAAGATTATTTTTTCTAAATGCATTAAAATAGCCATAAAAATCTTTGAGGCACTGTATCTTTATAGACCTTTTATTTTAGCTTACAGAATAAATGTTTTAATTATTTTTATAGCATATTCATTGTATTAAACGTTTGATTACAAAAAATATTTATTAAATTATGCAAAAAAATATTTTTAAAAAAAATTAAATAAAAATTTTGTAACCCGAACTATTTAGAGTCAATTTTTATGTATAAAATGGGTCGCTGATTCAAAAAATAATTTGCCGGCATAATTTTCGATATAATCAAAAAAATATATAAATTTTCGACTTTTCAAAAAGACAGCCTTGTTTTAAATAGCTCGGAACATGAATTATTTATTTAAAAGGTGTTTATCAATTTAAAAAAGTAATGGAGTATCCTATAAACCTGGCATAAAGCATTCTTAAATTACATTATTCGTTCAGCAATAAATAGAAATTTAAATTTAAATTTAGCAAAAAAATATGCCCATTTTAAAAAAACAACTTTTTTTGTGCAATTTTTTTCTGCAAGTCTCTAATTTTATATTTTTGTAACACTCTTTAGATCTATAGATTTATTTAAATATTAGTTCAAAAAAGACCCCAAGTTTTAGTTTTAGATAAAAAAATGAGTTTTTTTATACAAATATTCATAGTTAGAACAATCGTACCAATAGTAAACATATAGTTAATCGAATTTATTTCAATTTGGTCAGATTGATAGATCATAATGAAACTAAAGACATGTACATTTTACATTTACCGCAAATCAAAAGTTGATAAGTATAAAAATAAAAAGTAATAGTATAAAAATATCCTTATATCGATATATACATAAAATAATATTCTATGCATACTTTTATATCTTTAGTTATTTTTTGCACTTATCTGCATTATACAATAAATTATGCAATGTATGGTTTTTGTTATTTAATAAAAAAAAGCATAAGAAAAAGTAAATTTTAAAATAAAAAGTAGGCAACAAAATCTACCACAAATACTCGATTTATTGTGATCAATAAAAACTAACTAACAAAGTCGACCTGCTATAATTTATAAATGTCAAATAAATATTTCATAAAAATAACATTTTGTTTTTTTTTTAAATATGTCAAGCAAACTTAATAACTTCTAAGTTTCATAACCAAGTTTTACTCAATTTCACTTTAATTCAGAATATAAATTGTTGCATTTTCATCAGTTTATTTTATTTTGAACAGAACAGAACAGAACAATTTTCTAAAAGACTTTTAACTCGTAATATAAGATACACAAGAGTAAGCACTGATGCAATTAAAATTTATTTTATTAGTGACTTTTGCCAGAAGATGCAAAAAGCATAACCAAGCCAATTATTTGTGGTTACGAATGTTGCGCTGTTTTCTCTGTAGAATCTATCTCAAATATTGCACATGCGACCCGTATGGCTCTAATTAAAACATCATATGTAATTTCAGCTTTTTTTTTTGTGCACACTCTCGTTCTCTCTGCATTAAAATTAATTTTCGTATATTTTTATATATTTTTTTCCACTCACTTGTCAAGCCAAAAGCTTAGCGCTAACTAAAAAAACAAAAACCAAAAAAAAGACGAATAAAAATAATATAGAAAAACTCTGGGAACCAAACGCTGCTGCTGCTGCTGCTGCTTCTGCTGGTTGCAATTTGACTTGTCCTGCCACATGCCCCCACGTACATGAACGTCCCACAATATTTGTCTTTTTTAATAAAAATAATATTTTTACAGTGCTCGTTACCTTAACAATGTCCCAGTCCGTCCTCACGTTCCGTCAGAGTTTTGAAGTGTGCACGAAAAAAAGGCTCAAATAACCAAGCCAACTTTTTTTTTGTAACCCCCCAGCTAGCCAACAAGTTAAAAGTTAATGAGACAACATAACTTTTGTGGTCAGCCAAATGAGTAAGCGAAAAAAATCCATCTAACGAGGGTCGCTTTTGTAGTTAACATAAATTCGGTTTATAATGTCTAAAATTAAGTTTATATTGTGTGATAAATACATTTATTTATTAGAAGATTATTATAAAAAAGGAAAACATTAGTTATTCTATTATAATTTAAATTTTTGTTGAAATCTATAGTTGGGGTATTTTATTTATGTCATAAGTAAAATATTCTTATTCATTTAAATATTTTTAATAATTTCCTTGTATATTTTGTATTCATTAAAATATTTTTAATAATTTTTTTGTATGTTTTTACAATTTTGAATTATTTTAATCTTTTTTTCTAAGGATGTTGTATGCTGCAGGAACGAAGAAGAGCTGGAAACTGAGTTACAGTTTTTCTATTGGACAATTCAGGCTAAAACCACCGCTAAAGTTCTAAAAACAATATATCGAAACTATTAACCAAATCAATTTTACACAAATATAATATTTAATATATTTTCATAATTTATTTTTTGTTTTTTCCTATTCATTTTTTACAAACTCCCTGATAAAGTTTACAAAATGTGCTGAAGAGTAGAAGGACAATTTTTAATATTTAATAAACTTTTTTTAAAAAATAAACGGCTCTATTAAACCACTCGCAAAAATAGAACCGATAATTAAAATAAATTAAAAATATAGCCTATATTAAAAAATAAAAATTATAAATTAAATCGAAGTTGAATAATCAAAAAAAATATTAAATTAAATAAATAAATAAACAGAACTATAAAAATAATTTTATAAATAATAATATAAGTGAAAGCTTACTAAAATTAAAAATAAATAAGAAATTTTAAAATATAAAAAACAGTAAAACGAAGAATAATCAAAAAAAAATCTAATTAATAACTAAAAATAAACAGAACACTAAAAATAATTTTATGAATAATAAAATAAATAAAAGCTAAATAAAATTAATAATTAACATAACATTAAATAAAAAAAATAGTAAAACTTAGATACTTCAGTAATAATATTAATAATAAAATTATGCTGAACCAAAAAAATAAATGTTTTCTTGTGGCTAGTGTCCTAATATAGTATAAGTTTTCACCTGTTTTTCTAGGATAATAAATAATTAAATAAAATAATTAATCACACTAAAATTTATTGACTGAAGTTTAGTGCAGCAAAAATATTAATAAGCTTACTTAAAATAGGAAAGAGATCTGAGATCTATTAGAATTTCTGAGCCTGAATCTGTGCCCCTCTAAAGATTTATAATTCTTTTAAATCGATGATTTTTTTCTATTAAATTTAATCAACATTTAACAAGACAATACCCAATTTTTATAAATTAAATTCTTAGTCATCTTTGCCATTTCAATAATTATCCATTTACGAATTACTTTACTTACCTATCTCGAATATATTTATGTAGCAGAATTTGTAACTCTCTGTGGCACTTGGGACTTCAGCTGCATCAGGTTATAATCAATGTTCTCATGTGCGGCTCAAAATTAAACAATTTGCAGCAAAAGAAAATTCTGAAAAAATTAAAAAATAAGTTTAGAAAAAAGGTAAAAAAACATTTGAAAATGTTTGTTAGAACACTGTTGCCAGCAACTTGTGTCTTATGTCGTGTTAACATTACAATATTTATGTGTTAGTCGACACACAGTGTCCGTCTCGGTCCAGTTCCAGTTTTTGGTGCTGGTGCAGGATACGCCTTATCCTTTGGCCATCAGCCATTAATCAGCGCAGCAGCCATGCCACACACTTGTCACTCAGGCGACGCTTATCACTTGGTCCATTGAACGCTTGCCGCGTCTGGCATAAATATCACTTAAATCAGTTGACTTAGCGAATGCGAGGATATGCGAGAAGGACACGGAATCCGCAGCTGGCCAGGACATATCAACTTGTAATTGTGACAATTGCTGTCAACAAAGCGCAGACACAAGAAGCCCTTACTAAAAAATAAAAAAAACAAAAAAATAAAACAAGGACGAGCAGCCAGGACAACGCCAGTCAGACTGCTTAGTACGCGACCTTTTCTCCCTTTTTCTCCCAATCTACAATTCTCTGCCAACTCTGTCTCTCAGCGTTGACTATTTTTTGACAAAATAAGATAAATGAGTTGCTTTTATGCACTTTTATATGGCAGAGTATTATAAATATTGTAGAAAGTATGTTTTCAGTGAAGAAAACTTGAAAACTAATTATATAAGTTAGTAGATAATATTCTGCTTATTTTTAGCTGACAGTTCAAATGTTGGAATAGGGAATGAAAATAGAAAATATTATAATTATAATTCAGTTAAGCAAAGTTTTTTTTGGAAATTAATAAAGAATTCGATCTGCGTTCAAAAATGGGTTAGCTTGAGCAGACCATCAATTAAATAAATTAAAAATAAAAATAGGAAAAATTTAAATACAGATTCGCTAAAAATTCATTCACATGATGAGCTAAAAATGCTGGCATAATTATAAATATAATAAAAACATTCTGAATTTAATATACAATTTAATAAATAAATTAAATTTAATAGTATGTTCGTTTTAGTTTATTTAAAATTATTTGTTCAAACATAGTCTAATACATAGGTAAAAATAATGGCATAATTATAAATATAATAAAATAATTCTCAATTTTATATAAAATTAAACAAATAAATTGAATATAATAGAATGTTTGTTGCAGTTTATTTAAAATAATTTGTTAATAGATAATCTACTACATAGTTTAATTTAGATTGTATATTTAATATTTTCTATGATTCCTTCAAGTCTTAAGTTATTTAATCATTTTACCGAACTAAAAAAATTTAAAAGAAAAATATTTGAAATAAAATGAGCAAATCAAATAGATTAAATAATTAATTATGAAGGTGAATAAGAAATATTTAGTCATTTTTTCAAAGCCGAGCTCCTTTTTTTGTGAACAATAAAATTATATTTAAAATTATTGGCGGACGTAGTTTATTTAAAATAATTTGTTAAAACATAGTCTAATATATGTTTTTTTTAGGTTGTATATTTTAATATTTTCTATAATTCCCTCGAGTCTTAAGTTATTTAATCCTTTGCCCGAACTAAAAAAATTAAATGAAATATAATTGAAATTAAATAATTAAACCAAATAAATTAATTTTATAAAGGCGAATCAGAAATATTTAGTACTTTTTCCAATACCGAGCTCCTTTTTTGTGAACAATAAAATTATATTTAAAATTATTTGCGGACTTAGTTTATTTTAAATAATTTGTTAAAACATAGTCTAATACATGGTTTAGGTTGTATATTTAATATTTTCTATAATTCCTTCGAGTTTTAAGATATTTAATTCTTTTCCCAAACTAAAAAAGGTAAAAAAATAATTGAAATAAAATAAGCAAATCAAATAAAATAATTTTATGAAGGTGAATAAGAAATATTCAGTACTTTTTCCAATACCGAGCTCTCTTTTTTGAGAACAATAAAATTATATTTAAAATTATATGCGAATTTAAAAACACGCCAAATTTAACGATTTCGATTGAATTGATCAGAATTAAAATTGAATACAGGTCATAGAGTTCAGGAAATTATTCTTAAGAAACTATTATACATTTATATATAATATATATTACATTTCTTATATAGATAAAATATAAATTATCAAAATTATCAAAAAACCCCAACTAATTAAACCCAAATAAAGTATATAAAATCAAAGAATCCAAGCTAATTACACTCAATTATAGTGTATAAAATGTGCATAATTTAACTAGTTTCTCATTTCTTGGCAATTTTTTACAATTGCAGGGGGGGTGTAAGAGGTTGGGTAGTATATCGGAAGTGTGCGCCATAAAATGGAGCTTACTATAAATTTTAAAGCTAGACAAAGTTATTTAAAAATCATTGAGCTGCTCACAGTTCGCGCATCCTTTTGCCAGCTCCTTGCTGCGCTCATTTACAATAAATTCGCGATTTCGGTTCGGTTTGGTATTATTTTCTTCTACATTTTTTTTTTTGTATCCTTCCAAACTCTGTATGCTTTTTTTTTATTTTTTTTTTTGTGGACCATTGGCTAAGCCAAACAAAGTCTGATGCTCGAATTTATTATGCTCATTCCAATTGCCCAGCAGCACGGCTGGGTTTTTTGTCTTTGCTCGCTTTAACAATGTTTTTTTTTTTGTTTATTTATTTTTTTTTGCTTTTGCCTTTGCTGGTTTTTGCCTTTTTTAATTCAATTTATTTTTGGATTTATACGTATTTATGCACATGGGATTCATTTCCGCTTACGGTTTCTAACTTTTCGCGCGGCCAAAAACTCAACTTTATTTTTTTTTTAATTTTTTATTTTTTTTTTCGGCGCGTTTTAATGAAAATTGATGCTGCAAAAGTGCACAAAGGTTATTGGCGTGTCTAAATTAATGTACGAATGTTGTATGTGTGTTATGTGTGTTATATTTGTTGTAGTTAGGTGTTGTACCCCTCTGTCTGCCCCTCTAAAACCCTAAAGCATCAGCAGCACCTGCATCTGCATTGTGTTCAATAAAATTTTGACATTTCTTAATTGAATTCCGTTGCACAAGTTTCTGCCGCGAAACTCAAACAAAAGCCAACAAACCAAAAATCAAATTACAACAAAAGTCAGCGAGCAATGAAATTTTACACACACACATGTGTGTGTGTTTACAAACTTAGCACAGGTATCCACATTCAAGTCAGGTATATATATATATATATATAGTTATATATTCGCAGCTTATCAACGTGGAGCGGCGAGTTGCTTCAAATTTGATAACTTCATTAAATAATTGCGCGCCAAAATGCAGCAAAAACCGCAAAGAGCCGACGCCCAGCAGACGCAGACAATGTCCTGAAGTTTCCCAGTATCCTTCGAGTCCTGTTGTGCCCCCCTTTCAAAAACTTTTGGTGGCGTCAACTGGCAAAAGACGACCAACAAGGATTCCCAGCCACGTCCAGGTACCTTACCTGCCAAATATTGAATTTTTGGATTTTCTATTGAAATTTTAACTTGTTGTTGTGTGTGGCATTGTGTGTGTGTGTTTGGGGTCAGCCTTGGGGCAAATGAGGCAGCCAGGCTACAAATACTTGCACTCAATTAGACGTTACTATTTTGGGTATGAAATATGATGAGCAGTCAAGTGAAAGTTGTGTAATGGTTGGATTAGCGCATAGAAAGTAAAAGTTATAACTTATACTATTTATTTAATTATATGTATATAGTCTGAAAGCTAAACAAGTCTATTTTTCAGTTGTTAAAGCTTGACACTGACAGGTATTAATTATGTGGTTTCTTTTATCTTTTACTAGACTTTTGTCGGACTATGTGACTGATATTTGATGACTTTACTCTGCTTTTTAATTTTCTTTATTTTTGGCAATTGATTTTTTAATATTTCTCTGATATTTGATATGGAGGTAGCTATTTAGTTCAATTCGTTAGTGAAATCACGCAAACATGTTCCGGAATTCACATATTTTAAAGGGTGAAAGAAACCTTCACTAGAGCATTAAATTAGGCATATGTACAAAATTTTTATTTATTTATCAATTATTACTAATTGAGGGTAAATTATTTTTAGAACTAATGCAGAAATATAATTATATAAACATAAAACTAACTATTACCCTAATAAGTAGGTCAGTAAATTTACTAAAAGTGTATAAAATGTTAATAATAAATATCTAACTTATTTATATATGATCTTTTTATTTTGCTTTATTATTATTACTTGATATTTTAATTTTTCTTTGATATTTCTAATAGCAGAAACATGTCTGTTCAATTATTTTATGAAATCACCCAAACATGTTCCATAAATCACATATTTTAAAGGGTCAAAGATGACTTCTCTAGAACTCTAAACTAAATATATTTTAAACATATTTTGTTTACCTATTTGAGGGTAAATTATTTTTAAAACTATTGGAAAAATATAATTATATAAACATGAACATAACATATTACCCTAACAATTATTTGAGTAAATTTGCTTAAAGTGTATAAAATATTAAGAATAAATATCTAACTGACTCATATGTGATCTTTTAATTTTGCTTTATTTTTAATACTTCATACTTTAATTTTTCTTTGATATTTTTAATTGCAAAAACATTTCTGTTCAATTGCTCTCTGAAATCACCCAACCATGTTCCAGAAATCACAAAATTTAAAGGGTTAAACATGCCTTTTCTAGAGCATTAAATTAAATATATGTTAAACATCTTTTTGGTTATAAACTATTATTATTTTAGGATAAATTATTTTGAGAAATATTGCAGAAATATATTTATATTAACATGAACATAAAATATTACCCTAATAAATATATGAGAAAAATTTTTTAAGTGTATAAAATATTAAGAATAAATATCTAACTGATTGATATATGTATTTTTTACTTTGCTTTATTTTTAATATGTTTTATTTTAATTTTTCTTTGATATTTCTAATGGCAGAAACATTTCTGTTCAATTGGTTTCTAAAATCACCCAACCATGTTCCAGAAATCGCAAAATTCAAAGATTTAAAAGTACCTTTTCTAGAGCAATAAATTAAATATATGTTAAACATCTTTTTTTATCTATAAACTATACCTATTTAAGGTTAAATTATTTTTAGAACAATATGAAAAATATAATTATATGTACTTAAATATAATTATTATCTGAATAAGTATGTTAAGTTCGTGAATTTACTAAAATTGTATAAAAATTAAGAATAAATATCTAACAATAGTCTCTCATAACACATTTCCTACAAAGCTTCTAAATAATACAACGCCCAGTAATTTCTGCCCCAAACCAAATTACCCATTCATAATTCAAACACTTTATGATCCTTTTAACCCAGAAGAAGAAGAGATAGAAAAGTATTTTAAGGAGCAGCAAGTACGTAAATAGAAGCACAAATAACACCAAAATTTGAGAATATTCAAGTAATATTTAACACAAAGAAAATTCTATTAACTAACAATCGATTATAATGCTTATGACTTGTGCGTGCTTAGGCACAACATTTAGGGGAGAAGCCGGGGGGCGGTTGGTGCCACACAATGAAGCAGGTAAACAAAACGTAAACATAACGCTTAACATTAAATGTTAATGTTGCCTAATTGTGTAATTTAGTGTCGCATTTGATGTCATTTACATAGACAATAAATGGGAGACAAAAAAAAACAACACGCAAGAGTTTTCCATAATGGAACCCAAGGAACTAAAAGCCTAATGAACGGTTTTTTTTTGGTATGGTTAGAACGCTAATGAAGTAATTACAACAACTAATTTAATTATAAATTAAGCTATTATTGTGACAGAGTCTGGCAAGCAGCG
This sequence comes from Hirtodrosophila alboralis, assembly GCA_035043045.1. NCBI lineage: Eukaryota > Metazoa > Arthropoda > Insecta > Diptera > Drosophilidae > Hirtodrosophila > Hirtodrosophila alboralis. Next base: position 103,677 of record JAWNNH010000210.1, on the reverse strand, counting down.
ACAATGTTTACAAAGGACAGCGAAGGACAACGTTTTTTAGGCCTTTACCTGTCGTGACCTTAAATTTGACTGAATATTTATACATTTGTTAGATAACCCATAAAATTGTGGCATAATTAAAACCAACTCAAATAATACTTTAAGCACTTTATTAATATGGCAAAAATGCGTTCTTATCATTGCAGCAATAATTTACAAATTATCAACAGTTGCAGAGCTGCAATTCCACAATAATTTTAAATTATTTTCAATAATAATTTTCATATAAAATGTTGGGGCTATCGCGTGTCTGCCATCAGTGTGCCTGTGTGTGTGTGTGTGTGGGGGGGGGGGGGGGGGGAGGGGGCATGTGGCATAATGCAGCCATAATTTTAATTTTAATTGGCTTATTTAATATTTCAATTAAGTGCAGATCGTGCAACCAGAAAACCAGAAACCAAAAGCCAGAAAGGTGTGAAAATATGTGGCATAAATATTTGTGCGTATGGGAAAAGTGTGTGTGTTGTGTGTGTGTGTTGTGTGTGCAAGTATAATAGAGCTAATGAGTGCCACAGGCTATCAAACACACACACACGCACACACACAGGACGACTGTTTATTTTGCATTGCAATTTGGCGGTTGCACGAGTCGTATGCGTAATCGGAGTATTCATTAAATAAACATACGTTTGAATTGCTATTCATTGCTTAAATTATATATTAATAATCAATTGATTGTTTATATTAAGCGCCTGTTTGCAGAAATTAGCTAAATAAATACATTAAATACATTTCAAATTAAATAAGTTAATTTAATACTTCAAATAAGTTAAATATTATTATTGTAGTGGTAAATTGAATTGTAATATTACTTAATTGATTGTTAGTCAAAAATTTAGCATTTTACTCAATACTTAATAGTTTATTAAGCTAAATTATATTAAGTTTTACATAGTTTGTAGTAAAGAGCACAAATATTATATTTTAAGTTTCTTTTAGGTTAACATTAGGCTTAAATATAATTGCAAACAATTTGTCAATCCGTAAATATAATAAGAATTACAATCTAGAAACATAAAAATTAAATATCTATTAATTTTGAATTTAACTTAAATATCTATTAATTTTTGCTTAAACAGTTTCAATCATATACGAAAATCTGAGCATTGAATATAATAATAACTTCAATTTAGAAACATTAAAAATTAAATATCTATTAATTTTTAACTTTGAATTTTATTTAAACAGCTTCAATAATATACGAATATCTCAACGGAGTTTCTCCAAAAAGTTTCGAAGTAGGATTTACAATTTAATAAGAAAACATTTTAACTTACATAAAAATTTCCAATTCTTATTTGGATGCTAAAAATAAACCTTTTTTTACATACCTATATAGACTTCAATTTTATTTAATTTAATAAAAATTAAAAAAAAAAATTCATAATGTTTAAAATTGTTCTTTTTTTAAAAAGCAATATTATTTTAAACTACTACTTATTTTTCCAAATTTTCGGTTGCAATTTTCGTTGAATAGAAATGGACTTAAATAAAAAATAGAATTAGAAAATGATTCCGATTTAAGTTTAAATATATGTAGAAGTATATATTTTGCAAAATAAAGTACTTATTTTTGTTAGATTAAAGTACTTATTATTATTAGAACTTATTATAATTATAAAATGTATTAAAATGTAGTTTCTATAAACAATTCAAAATATAATTAATTTTATTTATTCCGCGCATTCTACGGCGATTCTAGAGCGATGGTAACCTTAAAATTATAGGCACCTGTCTCGGAGGCGCCGGTTCGATTCCCACGGCAGCCGGGTGCAAAATTTTATTTATTTTTTATTTTTAAAATTATCTGACAGCAATTAATACACATATACGCTCAGGCGATCTCAGATTTTATTTTTATCACCCCAAAAGATTTGCTTATCGCACGCGGCGGCGACATGACGTCATCAACCCTCGTTTTGCTTAGTTTTCCATGTGTGCGCTAGCAATTCTCAAGTGGTTCTTGCTTGCTGGGCGTGTATAGGGTTTGAATGGGCAGTGAAAATTTAAGACTATACTTCACAGGATCATTTCTGTAGTCAGTCTTCACTTACTTTCACACTAAATGAAAGCCATATATACCCGCGTTGATGAGTGGAATCGTTTTATTCGGCAGCGTGAGGTTTTGCGAAATGCCCTTTGCGGTATGACTTCGGTCATTCGTCTTGTGGGTGTTGCGCTTCGATGATCGCTCGGTAACACGAATAGAACGAATTCTGAGTGGTATATCAACATTTTTTAAATAATCAATATGAAAAAAAATAAACAAATAAAAGAAACATAGTGTATATATGTTTTTTATATTCATATATTTATGTTAAATTTTGATATATGTAAAAGAAGAATGTGTTTTCCATAAGAAAAGTACATTTAAAAATATATCAACTTAATTTGAATAAAATTCAATTATCTAAAAATATTCTCTCTATATAACTTTAATCTAATAAACCATATTAACTAAAATGCGACACACATCCATCGGAACATACATATGTGCAACCTTTTATGTATATTTGTGGAAAAAATTAGAAGAAAAACCCGTTACCTCGTTCCATTGCTCGACCAACCAACAAACGCGTCGAATAAATAGATGCTACCTCCCACGCCCCACCTACGCTCTGCCGTCGTCGCGATGCTCCAACAGCAAAGAGACCAAAACCAAAGAGCGCACCAACCAACAGCTAAGAGAGTGCACGCCAATGTGCTGCACTCTTTTGCGCACGAAAACGCCGCTGCTGGCAGCGCACGTGGCTGCTTTTCTTTTACCTTTTAACGCAGCATCGCAGCAGCTGAAATGAGCAACAGTGGGAAAATGTAAGGCAACAACAACACAAAAAATAAAAATGTGCCAAACGGCGCTGCCAGCGTCAACGTCAACGTCGTCGTCAAGAGAGCGTGCGAGAGTGCAAGAGCGAGAGCCATTTGTGTGTATGGGGCCGTTGGGGGGGACTAAAAATTGCACAAAATGAGCGACGCTCTTTTTTTTGCGCTGCCTTTAACATTTTCGTTGTGTTGCTTTTGCCGGGCGATTCGTAAACAAATTCTGTGATTGGCTGAACGGCCGTTGTGGTCGTTATGGACCGTTGCATGAGGGAGCGGGTGGGAGGGGGGCTGCATGATGCTTTGCCTGTATGTGTGTAGTTTTTTGCGCCACGTTTTCTTATTAACGCGTTTTTGTGATTGGGTTTGGGGTGCGGCCGCAGCCGCAGTCAGCGTCTGCGTGTCGACTTTTTTCGCATTTGCTGGCAGCGTCTGTGTGTGAAAATGTGGAAAATTGCCTATGCGCACCCAACTACAACCACAACAGCAGCAGCAACAGCAACAACAACAACAACTATGCGAAATGAGTGTAATGAGCGTGGCAGAGCGAGTGCGAGTACAACAGCATGCTAGCTCACTCTAGCATTACACATACGCCGCGTTATCTATGTATGACGTATGTGACTATTATTGCTGTTGTTGTTGTTGCTTTTCTAACTGCGTCGTCGTCACTGTCGCCGTTGGCTGTTGGTTGGCTGCGGCAGCGGCTGCGGCGGCGTTAATGTTTTTGCGTGTTTATGTTAATCGGGCGCAGCTGGCAGCGACGCCAACGTCGCAGCAGCCGCCTCGCTGTGAGCTTAGATGACGCCTATTTTGTTAGGCGCCCCACCCGCCACACACACACGCACACAGCATGCATTTATGTATGTACATTTGTATTTGTTGTTTTTTTTTTCGCCTAGGCAGCATTTTGATTGCATTTTTTTGTCCCCTACATATATTTTTTTTTTCTCTTCTTCTTTTTTTGTAGTTTCTGCGCGCCTCTGCGTAATGAAAAATTGTGCACAGCTGCGATATGAGCTGGGTTAGAGCGAGATGGCATTATATGGAAAGTTTTGGTTTTGTTTTTTTTGTTTTTTTTTTAATTGCAATTTTTCATTAATTAAAATTTGCTTAGTTTGCATTTGAAAGTTTTTATTACTGTCGTTCCTCTTTGCGTTCTGGATATATAACGGAAATTTGTATGGATTTATTGTGATTGAAGCTATAGCAAATTGAATGTGTGTGTATGTGTGTGTGTGTGTGTGTGTGTGTGTGTGTGTGTGTGTGTGTGTGTGTGTGTGTGTGTGTGTGGATAAACTGGCGGCATGTGTAAGTGAAATAGACATGGAGAATAGATTTATCGTATGTAAGAGTATATATATAAATGTTATTTAACGTATAAAGATAGAAACTAATAGCTAACGGTAATTGCAACTAGTGTTCAGTTGGTTATATAACTGTATCAGGAAAAGAATTTGTTTAGTACTAAATATAATATTTTTATAAAAAAATAGAAAAATTTAATCATTTTAGAATTTAACATGAAAACAAAAAAAAAATGAATTTTCTAAATATTTTTTTTGTAAGTGGATATTTAATTTTTGTGTATTTCAGGTAGTTTAATTGAGAAAAATTCTACTTTTAATAAAGTTTTAGTCAGTTGTAGTATATAAGAATATGTGTACTAAATTTAGTAAGTCTACCTCTTGTAGAAACTGAGATAATATAGCTGAAATGATGGACTTTTAAAAAAGGTTTATCAGCACGTAATATAATATTTTTAAAAATAAAATACAAAAAAAATAAATATTTTCAAATTTTAAATTGAAAATAAAATAATTTTTAAAAAAATATATTTTTTTCCATTAATTAAATCGATTTTATCATTTTTAAATCTGTTTTTTAGTTTTAAATATTATTTTATTCATTTTACAAAAATATATATTCATTTATTTATTTTCTAAAAAATATATAAAAATGGATTTATTTTTAAACCTAAAATAAAAAATATAATGTCATAATTAAAATTATTTTATAATTCTTATGTATTTCAGGTAGTTTGATTGAGAAAAATTCAAATTTTAATAAAGTTTTCGTCACCTTAAGTAGTAACTCTAACAATTATAATAACTGAGAAAATAGATATGAAATGGTGGGCATATTAATAGGGACTATAAACACAAAATATAATAGTTTTATAAAAAAATACATAAATTTAATTATTTTTTAAAATTTTTATGGAAAAAAAATTAATTTTTAGATTATTTTTTGTGTATTTTTTTAATTTTTTTTTTTGTAAATATGCAAATTTATTTAATTTAAAAAAAAACAAGAAAATTAATTTTATAGAAATCTTTTTTCCTTTTAATAAAATCGATAATATCACAACCAAAGTTTTATTTTTAATTCTTATGTATTTCAGTTAGTATAATTGGGAAAAATGCAAATTTTAATAAAATTTTCGTCAGCTTTAGTATATAAGAACATGCATGCCAAATTTAGTAGCTCTAACTATTATAGTAGCTGAGATAATATAAAAAATATGCTAGGCATATAACGAAGAACTTTCAGCAGAAATTCTTAGCTCAGTTCGTGCTAATATTTACAGCTTGAGTATTATTAATATATTTATTAATTAAAAATAGAAAATTAAAAATTTTATGTATTGATATTTTTAAAATTAAAATTCAGGCATTTATGTGAAAATTGTGCCTATTCAATTGACTCTGATTTTATTTGAATGCTTTAACTCTTCAACTATATTGCATTTCTATTTTCTAGCGTTTTTTTTTTAGCTTTTTCTAACATTTTTTTTTTGTAGCTGCCTTACTAATTTGTGTGCTACTTTTTGTTGGCTGCTGGCGGCAATTAATGATATGGCCACAAAGTCACAGCCACATCAAATGACAAGGCAATGGGAATGCATCCCAAAAGACACACACACACACCACACACACACACACATACACACACACACATACACATTGTAACGCACACACACATGGCTAAAAACTCAACCCCTGCTGGGAAAATGCGATAGCCAACCAATGCATGGAAAACGCATTGCCCCAAGCCTCTACCCCCCACCACCCACCTCCCTCTACAGCAAAGTCAAAAGTGCGTACACACACACACACACATACACACACACTGAGAGAGCAATGGCAGGAAATGGAGAATGCGTTGTGCTGATTGGTGGAAAGCAAAAGGAACGAGAAAAAAACTCTCTAACACATAAAACCCGCTGCCGCTGCCGCCGCCGCTGCTGCTGCTGCACATGAGGGGGTAGGTGAGGAAATTCAGAGAAGGGGGCGCTGCTCCATGGGAGCACTGCCAGCTGGAAGCTGAGCGGGATGTCGACCACAACAATACAAAAGTCAAATTAGTGAAAAATGCAAATGCAAAAAAAAAGAGAAAAAAAAAGAAAAAAAATCATGCTAGAAAATATAGACATAGCTGCCTTATATACCAAACACACAAAAAGAGAGATAGACAGAGAGAAAGAGTGTTAGATAGAATGAAAGCTACAAAAAAGTGAAAGATAAAACTGCAACGAGGCATTTTCCAAAAGTGTTGGCACAAAAAATTATATTATAATTACACGTTGCACAGTGTTGCGGTGTTTTTTTACTTTTTGTTTAGAGACTAAAATTGTAGCCTGATTTTAGGCGTTATATGTACATTTTATATACCCTGGATTTAATAAAAATGTGGAAAAGGGTATTTAACTTACTTTATAAATTATATATTACAAATAAGCGCTATAGTTCTAAAATAGATCGAAAATTGCATTATGTTTGCGCTATAAGTAATAAACTAGCTTGAAAGTAAAAAACTAGCAAAAATAATATTGTTTTTAAGTAGTGTATATTAGTGTATATTAGATATATAGTGTATATATATATAGATATATAGATATATGTATAGTGTATATTAGATAGAGTTTCAAAAATGTCTCAGCATTTCGCACCTCAGAGACTTTATGCATATTGTAGCGTCATCAATTGTGAATTCGTAACATTAAATTTAAGATTTACTTTTCACATCATTTTATTTCTAGCTCAACATATTTTTTTTTTTTATATTTTATTGTCAAGTAGCAGCCTTCATAATGGACTATAACATGACATTAAAATTAACATAAAAGAACAACTACGCTTCATGGGAAGTTTAATAAACACACTTCGCAGAGTTTTGCCATTTTTAAACTTTAAGTCAAAACCAACTTCTATTCTTGTCACGTAACGCTACACCTGTTGTTTGTTTATATCTTTTAATCTTAAAATAAGAATGTTTTCATTTTTTTACTAAATATAGTCCAGCTGAATTGCTACTCAGATATAAAATATTTATTTTTAAAATTCAACTTTTTTCTAGATTTTTTTCACATTTAGGCGTACCTAAACTGTCGTGACAGCGACTGTCACGTAACGCCACAATAGAAATGTCCATATATAATGACAAAAAAAAACAGAAGAAGAAAATAAAAAAATTGTTTTCATAAACACTTTAAAATCACATCTTCATTTAATATTGACAAAAAGTGATTACCCAAGAACTTGCATAATTTTGTACTTATTAATTTTTTGCTAAAAAAAATATTACAATTTTCCAAAGCGCATACGCAGAATAATTCTCTATATTATTGTAATTTTTTTAAAATAATGTTGAAAATATTAATACAATTTTTTTTGAATATTTGGCTTGCTAAATATTATTTTATTTATTATTTTTTTTTTGTATTATTATTAATTTTTGAAACTTATGTTATTTCACAAGGCTTTTTCTATGCTTTCATTACATTTAAGAAATATTATAACGTTCACTTGTATGGGACAGCACTGCTTGTCTTATAAATAAATTAATAAATAATAAATAAAGAACTTCAAGTGTGCCTCGTAGTGCCCTTATTATGTGCCTCGTAACTGCCGATGTTCATATTAAATAATAATCACATAAACATTTATAATAATAATAATATCCATAACATAATAATCCAAATAAATATCGAAAACATATTAAAAATATTTATTTTTTATTATTTTTAGATACAAGACATTTACACATAATATTATGCCTAATATAATAAATATTTTAATAAAACAATAAAAATTTATTCAGGAAACTATATTTCACAGTTCAGAGCAGAGCAAAGCAGTACACTGCTTGCTTGCACAGCCATTGAACTGCTTAAGCTACTACACTGCTTGGTTTTTAATTTTATGTATAAGTAAATAAGTGTCAATCCACAGGGTGTCTTTTAGTCAGTCAGTCACACTAGTTAACAACATTTTTACTTCATTTTTTTTTATCAATTTTTTCTTTGTCAATTTTTATGTTGATTTTTGTTGTTTTCTTTGCTTGCCACACATATTTAGGCATTATGCGTAGCAATTTTTTCTTTCTACATTAATTGCTTTATATTTTACTCGATTCTTTTTTTATTTTTTGGGAATTTTTCTCAGCCAAAACTGCTGTCAGCTGGCGATCTATGTATACTATATATACTATAGATATTTTCGGTGTATTTTTAGCATATATTTTTTCATCTGATGTTTTCTTAGTTTTTCTTCATTTTTTTTTTAAAGTAAATATTATGAGGTAAATTTACCCATGTAAAAAGTTAATTAAATATAAACAAAAGTTTTTTGTAGCATTCACATTAATTTTGTATTATTTATCATAGTACAACATTTTATTTTAATAAAGAAAATCATTTTTTTCCCAGATTCAATAATTCAATATTCACAAAACAACAGATTTCCATTTATTATGTTTTTTACAATATTAATTATTTTGCTACTGTTTGACAGTTTTGTATTATCTAGTTTTTTTTGTCTAGTTATTTAACTTTCTTTTATAGCTTGTTGTTGCAAAATAAATTAATTGTCATATTGTTATTAATTTTAATCAGCAGAAACAAAGCCCCAGTACTTGGAAGTCTCATTTCGAGACTTTTAAATATTTGTCTTTTAATTAGAGCTCATTTTTCAAATTGTTTATTTGTTTTTGACTTGGTTCTTAACAGTAACTAGTTGACAACTGGATTTGGTAGCTAACTAAATATAACCAACTAACAATTGTTTAAGCTTTTAACTATTTAGGCAGCTATTGTTATTGGGGTAAGTTTTCATTACTTCGTGTCGTTTAAGTAATTGTCAGAAGTAAATATGTTAATTAGTTGTAGTTATATTTTTTATCAAAATTTAATTATTTTTGAGCAATTACCATTTAACACTTCTTCGCTGATTCCAACTATTAATATTAAAAAAATATTGAAAATTATTTATTTTTTTATTTATTATATATTTATTAAACTACAGATTCAATAAAAAAATTAATTAATAATGCAAATTATTATTTTTTATTTATTATTTATTTATTAAACTACAGATTCAATAAAAAAATTATTTAATATTGCAAATTATTATTTTTTATTTATTTATTAAACTACAGATCTAATAAAAAAATTAATAAATATTGAAAATTATTTATTTTTTATTTATTATTTTTTTATTAAACTACAGATCTATTAAAAAAAAATTTCCGCAAAAATGCGTTGTCTCACAAAATTGGCATTTTTTAATGAACAAATTTTAATTTATTCCCAATTAATTTCTGAACAAATAAACTAATCTAAAAATGCTATATTATGTGTTAATAGAATATCTTAATATATTTTTAGTAATATATTAATATATTTTAAACTAAGTTCGACATTGTTCTAAGTTATCTAACGCCCAGAAAAATTAAAAAAAAAATTATTTATTTTTTGTTATATAAACTCATTTATAAATTTTTTTATTAAAATGTATGTTGCTAAAATTATTATATTAATGGTACTTCAATTAGAATTTATTTATACACATTATAAACTAAGCTCGACATTGTTATAAGTTACCTAAAGCCCAAAAAAATAAAAAATTAAAAATTAAATAAAAAAAATTTTTTTAGGTATATAAACTCATTTAAAAATATTTGTTATTAAAATGTATGTTGCTAAAAATTTAATAATTATTATAAATCGATTACAATTTATTTACAACCACTATAAGGTCTTATAATTCCCAAAAAATATCCAAATATAGAAACTCAATTAATTATCAAAATTATAATAGAAAAATATTTTCAAGTTGCAAACTAACTAAGCAGCTAAGTTTTGTATGTAAAATAAAGTTAGTTAATATAATTTGTATTAATAAACTTAAGAAAATATATCAAAAGTATTCTCAAACACAAAATACTTGTTGCTTATTTAATAAAAAAAAATAAAATCGATGCGTTGAACGCATATTTAACAAACCACCCTCGCCATCATATGATAATGTAAATTTTCTGTCACTTCTTATCGCTTCTTACCTAGTTTAAATTAAAAAAAAAACGAAAACAAAAACACAGCTAAAGTCATAAAATTATAGAACATTTAAACATATGTTAGCTGCCAAGTTCAAAATCGGCTGCAATTTGGAGGTCGAGGTGAGGTAATATATATACATATATTTCCGTTAACTGTTATACAACTATACTATATATAATTGCACAAGTGCAGCTCAGACAATCATTGAAATGGAAAATCGTATTCAATACCACGCGACATACGCCACGTATACGCAATATGTCCACAAGCTTGTTTTATCAACTGTTGTCACCATTTAATAGTAAGTACAATAAAGCAAAGTGTGTTGTTTATACATACTTATATATATTCTTTTTGGCTTTAACTTTTGCTTAATTAGCTGAGCTACTTGTATTAGTTAACAGGCGTCATACAATTCTCAGACAGTTGAGTGTTGGCATCGAAGTCGAAAGGTTTTCTTTTTTGCCACAAAATGTGGAACATTATTCTAATCTCGGTCAGCTGCCTGCTGTTGCTGCCTGCCGTTTGGGGTCAATTTAATGGCTGCGATAATACGTATAATTTAAATCCGGGCACCACCTATGTAGAATCGCCCTACTATCCCAATAATTATCCAGTTGGCACTTCGTGTCGCTATAAATTTATAGCTCCACTTGATTACTCCATCAAGATACAGTGCGCCATTAAATTTCCTTCGGTAAGTGTGTTCTTAGAAATCTATTAAAATTATTAAATAAAAATAATTTGTTGATTTTTATCAAAGAATTGAAATATAATTATTATTTTATAAAATAACAATTATTTTTCAATTAATTCAATTTCAAATTATAAAATAAAAATTAAAATTATTATTCAATTTTTTAATTTAAAAATAAAAATGGAAAATTTAATGTAAATATTTTTGGAACCTTTAAATAAAATTTAAAAATATTCATGATATGTGAAAAAACCAATATATAGTAGGATTATTAAATTATGAAAAATAACTTTTATTTTAATTTTTTTTTTTACAAAAAAGAGTTAAAATTATTTTTTTTAAATTAAAATTAAAAATTAAAACTTTATTCCGATTCCAGGATATTGCATCCTGCATAAGTATATCAAAGATTTCCCCAAGATAATCATCTAGATCATGTCCTTAAAGGTCCAATATTACGTATCCTTAAAGTATGAAAAATCACTTTTATTTTTTATATATGAGTTAAAATTAATTTTTATATTAAAAATTAAAATTAATAGTTTATTCTGTTTCCAGGATACTACATGCTGCATAAGTATATCAAAGATTTCCACAAGATAATCGCCAAGATAATTTTTTGTTAGTATTTACATAATATGTCCTTAAAATGCAAATATTAGGGATCCCTAAAGTATGAAAATTAACTTTTATTTTTTATTTTTTTATAAATAAGAGTTAAAATTAATTTTTTAAATAAATATTAAAAATAAAAGTTTATTCCGTTGCCAGGATACTACATTCTGCATAAGTATATCGCAGATTTTCCCTTAAAAAATCATCTAGATCATATTTTTAGCTTTTTCATAACATATCCTTAAAGAGCCAATATTAAGAATATTTTAAATATAAAGAATAACTTTTATTTTATTTTTTTTGTACATAAGAGTTAAAATTTATTTTTAAAATAAAAATTAAAAATCCTGCATAACTATATCAAAGATTTTCCCTAAATAATGATTTAAATACATTTTTTTTTGCTTTTATTTATTTTAACTCATAAATCTCATTAGTGATCCCTGATTAAAATTAAATTGTATTAATATATATTTTAATAGTGTATATATATCTTACTAAATTCCAGAATAATGGTCGCTGCACCACGGAAAATTTCTGGGTGGATACTGAAGGCGATATATTAATGCGTGGCGCTGAAAACTTTTGTGGCACGGGCACTGTCAATAGGGAATCTCTATTTACGGAACTGGTCTTTGCCTATGTATCAACTGGCCGCACTGGTGGCAACTTTAGATGTACCCTGACTGTGGCACCACAAAATTGCAATTGTGGCTGGTCTGCCACATCGCGTATTGTCAATGGCCAAGATGCTGGTGTTAATGAATATCCTAGTATGGCGGCTCTTAAGGATGTCACCAATAGCAATGTCCGCAGCTTCTGCGGTGGCACTATTGGTAAGTAGAGAACAAAGTGTTGCAACTGCATTAAAATATTCTAAATTATTATATTTAAAGAGCGTATTAGTAACCACTTTGTCTAAAGTCAAGGTTAAGCCATATTAGAGAGTTTTCTATGTTCTCATTTAGAGTGTTAGTGCTGATAATTCTATTATAGATATGTGTATGGCTTACAATAAACCTAGTATTTACTATAAAATTCATACCAAAAAGTCATATTCATTTGTATAGACGTGGCATAATTTATTTTACAATAGTAGTAACTACAATTGCTAAATTTTTTTTGATCTATTTTTTTTATGTTTTTGGTGATGTTATCATTTAATCTCACTATTTTTTTTTTTGTAAATTTAAATTAAACTTAGCAAACAATTATGACAAAAACAGATTTAAAAATAAACAAAATTTAGTCTGATATATAACAAAACACACCAAAACTATTTAAAAAAAAAAACAAAATTAAATCTGATTAACAATTTCTAGAAAAATGTATTTTACGTATATATACAAATTTTATGATATTTGTTAGATTTATAAAAGTAACTCTACGTTGAGCTAGAATATAAATTAATTTCCTTTTTTTTTCAGTATACTATAAACAATTTTATAATATTTGTTAGATTTATATAAAACTATTTGTTAGACTTATAAAATAACTCTACGTTTAGCTAGACTATTAATTTATTATTTTTCTCCAGTATACTATACAAAATTATATGATATTTGTTAAATTTAAAAAATAACTCTACGTTAAGCTAGACTATTAATTAATTAATTTTTTTTTTCCAGTATACCATAAACAATTTTATGATATTTGTTAGATTTATATAAAACATCTCTATGTTGAACTGTGCGATATAAAAGACAAAAGTAAAATATTATGGAAAATAATCGTATATACATTCTATTCCTACTTGAATAGAGTATTTTTGTATACTTGAAATTATCAAATGACACCCAAAATCTGGAATTATGGCTAAAAAGTTTATTGAAGGCACTTTATACACTTAACAAATTATTTTTGTGGTAAACGCATAAAAATGAGATTGAAGATAAAATTACCTTAAATATTATTTTTTAATTTTAAAAAAATTCATTTTAATAAGCATTTTTGCGCATCAAATTTATTGGAGTTTAGTTAAAATATAATTTTAAAAAATTGGTGCAAAGAAAACATTTTATCTGAAGGAAGATCAAATTTAAAAAATTCTAATAATTAAAAAAAAGCAAAAGCTGGATTATAATCTGATAAATAATAATTATAATCATCATAATTATCAGGCCTATATTTTGAACCATACTAAATATTTAGAAACGTTATAGTATATATCATTTGAAATTTTTATTATCAACTCTAAAAATCTGTTTTTTTCCTATTTCTATTTTTTTTTTAAATTGCATATTTATATTTATTTTTCTGGTATCTTATTGATACTACAACAAGTTACTAAAAATCAGTTAATTAATGATATTGTTGAAAATATGAATATGTATAGAAACTCACACTAAAAAAATCTATTAGTTAATGATATTGTTGAAAATATGGAAATATTTCCATATATAGAAACTTACACTTTTAAACATATTTATTTGTTTCTATACGCATCTTTACAATTCTTTTAAGCTCTACATTTAATTTAATATTATTTTAATCAATCTTTTATATACAATTAATTTACTTTATTTTTCTCATTTTTTTCTCCAGTTTCGCATCGTCATATTATAACCGCAGCTCATTGCACATTGCAAATTAGCCGAGCTACCAATATTGTTGCCATTGTGGGCACCAATGATCTGCTAGATCGTAAGTTATGCCAAATGATATATAAACAGATTTCCAGCTTTTAAACACCTTTCGTCTTTTATAGCAAATTTCATGTATTATGCTCAATATCCCATACAACAAATGATTAGACATGAACAATATCAAAATTCGCCCAATGTAATAAATGATATTGCAATTCTGGTAACAGCATCGAATATTAAATGGACACGTGGCGTGGGTCCAATTTGTTTGCCACCAGTGGGCACGTGAGTATAGCTTAAAAAAAATTATATTAATTTAAAAAAAAATACCCAAAACTCTATTTTTGCAGTACCGATAACTTTGCCTACGATACCGTCGATGTGATTGGCTTTGGCACCGATAAATTTGCTGGTACTCCTTTTACCAAACTGCAAAAGATCAACTTGATGATTGTTAGCAATCAGGATTGTCAAACGGATTACACTGGTGTAGCCACCATTAATTCTGGTCAAATATGCTCCTACGATTATTCCGGAAATAGTCGCGATTCCTGTCAATATGATTCTGGTGGTCCGGCCATCAGACGTCTCCGTCAGCAATTCCTTGTGGGTGTCATCAGTTTTGGCAAGGAATGCGCTTCCACTCCCTATGCCATGGGCGTCAATACACGCATCACAACATATATATCCTGGATACGTCAAAAGATTGGTAATTCCAATTGTGTAGTGGCCATGCAATAATGCAACATATTTATTTAAAAAAAAAAAAAATGTAAATCTGCTTTGTAAAAAATCTTAAAATTAAATCAAGTCAGTTGTGCTCGAAATGGAGATTACAAGAAATAAATATGTTTTGTTAATAATTATAAAAAAATATATTTTACAAAACTTTCTAAGTTGTATGTAGAATGGATGATATTTTAAGTTAGAGACGTTGAAAGTCTTGGAGAATAGTTTTTACTAGCATGTGGAGTGCATAAAGAAATATAATAAATATTAATTAAATAAAACTGGTTTAGATATGTTTGGAATATCTATATGAATTGCAGCTAGTTCAATTTTAAAAATATTTAAAAAATGGTAAAAAAAAAATTAAAAATAAAATTTAAATGACAAATTTATATAGAGAACAAGCCATTGACAATATAGATTTTTCTGAAATTCTAAAAAGTTATTGCAAAGCTGTGCTAACTAAACTAAACTGATTTATAGTAACTAAAATTATTTATTAATAATTTTAAGAATATACAAAAAATATATATTAACAGATATACAGCTAAAAATCAATTGGAAATATATATTTAAAATTTGAAAATAGATATAAAAAATAAAAAAATTCTTATATGATTTAGGAGAGAACTTACATAAGAATTTTCGGAATTTACAGAAAATATTTATAACCAACTACACGTAAAACTAAAATTGAAAATATATTTTAAATTTGAAAATGGGTTTAACAATTAAAACAGATGAATTACAATGCAGCTGTTTATGTGGTTAAAAATTTATTTTGTGTTTATTACACAACAAGGTATATATATAAATATACGTATATATATTTTTCTTTTTAAATTTTTACACAATGTAGATAAAAATTATATTTATTTATTTTACTTATCATATACCATACTTAAGCTGACGCCAAAAAAAAACAAAAAAATCTTTCAGCACAGAGAGAAAAAAGCAGTTAATAGTCTCGAGTATATTTCGTTCTAATGACTTGTAATCTTTTACTACCATCAGAGTTGATATATTCTCTAATAAATATAAAATATATATTTTCTTTAAAAACCTCATATATAAGCTGACACTGCTTATACCTAACTTTCCAGTCTATACATAATATTCGTTAAAAATGTTAAAGTTACAAAAACTTCTATTGCTGCTACTACTACTAAGCTGTCTGGATAATTCTCGATCGTGCTATTGGCAATATAGTCTGGAACCCAATCGACCTATTAATATAACCAGTCCCAATTTTCCTAGAGCACTTCCACCAGGCAGCAGCTGTATATATCAGCTAAAAGCACCGATTAATCATAAAATCAGAATCAACTGTAAATTCAGAGTGGTATGTGAAAGTTAAGGATTATAGTTTGGCAGTTCCTATGATTTCTGACATTCTCACAGCAACCCGATATTTGTCAATCCAATGTATTATATATATCACACGATGGAGATACTAAATTTCGCGAGTCAGAGAAATTTTGTGGCGATTATAAAATATCTCGCAGTTCCAACTTTCAAGCAATATCCTTGCAATATAAATCTATCGACGCTGCAACACTGCAGAGTGCCAGCCTGTACTGTGATGCTGTGGCATATAGTGTGCCCTGTGATTGCGGCTGGTCAGGAAATTGGCGGATTGTCAATGGCATCGAGGTGGACAAATATGAATTTCCTTCTATGGTGGGTCTTTGGGATCTTTACTCCAATCGTGCTGTCTTCTGTGGTGGCAGCATTATCAGTGATCGATTCATTATCACAGCAGCGCATTGTATGATTGATCAACAGGCCAATCGCATTATGGCTATAGCTGGTGATCACGATATCGGCAGTAGTAAGTACTTAATTCCATCTGCTTGCATTTATTTAAGCAATCAATCAATCAATCTATTTCAGACAGCGAATCAGCATTTGCCTCTAGATATGCCATAAATAAAATAATCATTCATCCAGAATATATTTCATCTGAAAATCTTAACGATATTGCATTACTTTTAACTCTAAGCCGCATTGAATGGTCTCGTGGCGTGGGGCCCATTTGCCTAGACTCTGGACCACCACAACTGTAAGTTAAATATTTCTTTAAAACAAAAAAAAAAAAAAACTATTCAAAAGGAATATTTTTAAAATTTATTAATAATTATTTAAAGTAGCTTGCAGCATAAGAAATTTGATAAACATTTAAAGTAAAATTTTGGCTCTCAATCAACTGCTCTCAAGAAAGTTTCTGAACTCTAAATTCAAAATTTATTTAAATTGCTATATTTAAAAAAAAATATTTTGCATTTAATTCTAATCGAATATAATTTATTTTATACATTTCACAATGAAAATCTATATATTTCAAATGCAGAAAAAAAGGAAAAATTCGAATGAAACGTAGAACCTATTTTAATCAAACCTGATCGTAATAAAACCTCGATCTTGTTAGTTTGCTTTCAATACCTTTCTAATTAAAAATTTTTTTCATAGACAAACTCATTTTTCAAATTATTGCAAATAGCATATTTGCCGCTTTAATTTAGGGAAATATAATCGTCCGATTTTAATGAAACTTGCTCAAATTTTGCATATTATAATACTATCTTAAATTGGGGAGTTTGTTTTTAATATTTTAAAAATCAAAAAGTTTTTCATAGCAGAACTGATTTTACCGCCAAGAGCTTACAAAAATTATTGTAAGAATAGGATTTTTTCACTATTTACGCCAAAAACAACTACAGGACCTAATTTTTGGGATTTACTGTGTTCATTAAACTTAAACTTTGAAGTGTTAAGAACAACTTTGCCAAAAAAGGTTTTTCGAAAGAAGCAACAGAAAAGAATTTATAGGTCGATGAAAAATGTGCTAACTGTGGAAAAATTACCATATTATCAAAATTAAAAAAAAAATGTTATGTCGAGATTTAGCGAAAATCTAATGATGCTGTTCAATTTAGAAGGCTTTCCTTTTTTATTATAATATCATTAATATTCACATTTTTTGTTAATTACCAGCGAAATCAATCAAATTGTTGCTGTAGCTGGCTGGGGCACCATGAGCTCCACGGGAGTCCAATCGAATATTTTGCTAAAGGCGAATCTAATGGCAATACCAAATTCTTTATGCCGCCAACAGTACAGTGACACTATAACATCCAGCCATATTTGCACCAAGGACTATGAGGGTATGGGCAAGGACTCCTGCCAGTTCGATTCGGGAGGTCCTGTGATCCTGCGACAGCGTGGCCGTCTGTTTCTACTTGGCGTGATCAGTTATGGAAATATTTGTGGCCAGAAATATGGCATTGGAGTTAACACTCGAGTCTCTTCGCATCTCAACTGGATCTTGAGCCATGTCGGCAACCAAGCTATTTGTTATCGTTAGCAGGAGCAGCAGGATATGGAAGAATATGCCTGTGCATATGTGCTGAAAACTCAACTCAATTCATAGATAGTCTCCCCTTGGGGCATTTGTCGCTTCAGCACCTTCTTAAAACTACTGTGAATGCTCCTGCTGTTCCTGCTGCTTCTTCTGATTTAGTTTGACAGTCTTCGAGTGTTGACAAAAGCCTCAATTTGCATTTAAATTAAAAAGCTTTTGACATGTTTTGCCTACATTTAAACAACGCACAAACTTGAATATTTTCTACATAGTCCAAACCCACAACAGCCTACAGCTCTGTGCATAGTTTGTACGCACTACAATCAAAATTTTTGACATTTTATATACACTAACATTAGTTGAGTTCATTTGATTTATTAGGGCTATTAATTTTATAAGAAAATCATTTTTTTTATCAGAAATTTGAATATTTTTTCAATTTAATTTAATGTTGTTTAAACAGTTAATTAAACAGTGCAATTTTTCATGCAAGAAATAATAAATTGTACAAATTCGACAAAAAAAATTTATGTTTTATAAGAATTGAATTTTTATTTAAATTTTCCAGTGCTTAATTAAAAGAAAAACATTATTTTAATTTTTATCGGCCTTTTTTCATGGTTTACACGATTTTTAAAAACTCCAATTAATTTATTTCCAATTTTTATATTTGCATAAAAAATTTTCATTCCCAAGTAAATAAAATGCAAAATCAAAAAATGTGAATTCAAACCGTAATATTAAATTAAAATTGAAAAAAATGTGCCTTTTCAAGTAAATAAAATGCAAGATCAAAAAAAAGTGAATTCAAACCGCAAAATTCAATCAAAATTGTGAAAATAAATATCCAAGTAAAATTGGAAGCTGCAAATATTAATAATAATAGATTTTTGTATAAATTTATATTTATATTTGCCAATTTTTTTGACTCCAATTTTTATACCAAGCTAATTAAATGTAATATTGAAAAAACGTGAGTTCAAGCCGCAAAAGCAAACCAAAATTGTGAAAAATAAATATCTAAGTGAAATTGGTTTTTGCAATTGCCAAAATGCCGAAAAATTAATAAATAAAATTAATTTATGCATAAATTAAAATTTGGCAATTTTCTATTAAGTTTTTTTCATTGTTTTATACAAATGTATAAATAAATATCTGCACTGATTTTATATAATTAAAATTTAATTAATTTGACAGAGCATTCAATATTCATCATAATATTTATTTTTGTTCATTATTTTATACAGATTTCTGCTTAAATAAATATTTGCACTGATTTTATATAATTTAAATTTATTAAATTTAGAAAGAGCATTCAATATTCACCCTTGTGCATTCAATTTCCTATTTTATGTGCATTTATTGTAAAATGCAGCTCATAATTGTTGTTGTAATTGTGTGCTAACTCAATTTCTTGGCTACGTTTGTTGTTTTTCTTGTCGGCTTTATGTTATACCAAAATTGCGTTAAATTTTGCATAGACCTTCAAGGCCACAAAAACTCCCGGAAGTCTTTCAATCTCACAATAAAATCCATTCATCGACTGGCTGCAAAATTAATTAATAAATGTTTATAAAATGGAGGAAAATTGCTTTCTGGCTATTTTTGCTGTTGTTTTATGTACATAATTTGTTTAATACGCAACTCAAGTAGATTTTTAATTGAATTTTGTTTGTAATAAATATGTATACAAATAAATAAAATATATTTTGAAGTATATCTTTAATAACTAAGCAATCATTTCAGTTAGTGTCAGTACATTTGTTTTGAACAGTTTAATAGCAAAAGGTTTCATTTCACTCAGATAATCAAAACAAAATTTTCCGTTTTTCCAAAAAAAAATTACAAAAAATTTTGCTTGTTTTAAAAGTTTTACTCAAGATATCCTATATATATATATAGATGAACAAAATTTGCAATATATATCGATTTAAAATGCCGATAAAGAACTTTTCAGCCGTACAACGTTTGACACAATCATTGCGGGGGCATCACCAAAAGTTGGGCGGCAGAAATCTAGCGGAAAAAAGTTATAGCGCATTTGGCCTAAATATAAAACAAAGCCAAAACCGCATATGGCCAAAACGAGAGGAAGACTACGCGGATATTCAATTGTTGAATCAAAAGCGAAAATGGAGAAATGTACGAAAATTTGGCAGTGACAGCCAACAGCAACCAATTAGTAATATAGTCAGAAGAGCAATACCAAAATTACGGCGTAATAATGTACTTACGGCCAAAACTGCTACGGCCATTACACGGCCGGAGATCAAGAATAAAACGGAAATCCAGAAGAAACCCATGGAAGTTGAAAATGTAGAAACAGAAAAGTCAAGGATTACTCGGGAAGTTGCCTATGCGAAAACCAGCGGCAGAAATCTAGCGGAAAAAAGTTATAGCGCGTTTGGGCCAAATACAAAACAGGGTCACAAGCGTATATGGCCCACAAGAGAGGAAGACTTTGCGGCTGCTCAATTTTTGCAACATAATCGAAAATGGAAAAATATTCGAAAATATGCAAGTGACAGCAATCAGACTAGAAACACAATTCCAAGATTACGCCGTAATAAAATACTAACTGCCAAAAGTGCGGCATTAAGCAGGCGTGCATCATTAGCAAGTCTAGCGGGAAACAAGTCCAAATCAGGATACCCAATGAAACCTATAAAAGATGAAAAATTAGAAACAGATCAGGCCGAAATATCTAAAGGACTTGCCACAACCAGCGTAACAGATGATGAGGAGGAAATTGCGGACATGCGTTCGGTACGTGAAGTTGTTTTTGGCAATCCGGAAAATGACGATGAACCGGAAAGACAACGTCAGGCAGATGCGGAACTACTGAAACGTATCTCACAGCAGAAACCCGGTTTTCCAGATTCGCAACTTTCCAAGAAGGTGATTGCTCCATATTTGACATATAGAACTCATCGTTTAAGTTGGGCAGAATTTCGTCATCGCATGATATACGGCCATACAATTTATTAGATATTTAAATTTAAAATTAATTGCACCGTTTGAACAAGATTATATCACTACACAAACACTTTTCATAGTTGTAACTAATTTTCGAATATTCAGCAGTATAGTTAAAGAAAAAACAGAAGTTCAAAATGTTTCGAAATTGTACAATTTCAAATCAAATGAAATATGATAATTATAAAGTTATGTATGAATATGAATATTCAAGATAGCAGAAACAAATTGTTGACTTTTATTTATATTTTTTTAATCGATTTATACTATGCATTTTTTAATATTTTTTGGAATTTTTTTTGTGGAAATTTTAATCTAATTCTAATGCATTTACAAAGAGGATTCATTAATTTGTCACAAATTATGAAAATTAGCTCTGATTTTATTCTAAATAATGGACAGGGTATACACCTCGAAGTTATGAAAATTATCTCTGACTTTATGCTAAATAAAAGAGAGGGTATACACCTCGAAGTTAGCTCTTTCTTGTTTTTTGTAATTAATTTGGATTATACTGTAAAACAGTTTAATAAATGTATTTGTCTAAATGGGTTATCGAACCTTTGATATTTGCTTAGCTAATTGTAAATAAATGTATTTATATTAAATATTTTTTTTAATTCAGGATATTTGCTTAGCTACCGATCCAGCGGTTGATCAAAGTCATAATTAAATGTGAATTAAATATACTGTATATTTACCTACTATATATGTAAATTTTAATCTAAGTATAATGCATTAATAAAGAGGATTTTTAATTATTTCGCAAATTATAAAAATTATCTCTGACTTTATTATAAACAAAAGGTAGGATATACACCTCCGAAGTTAGTTTTTTTTTCTGTAATAAATAAATTTAATAATAAATTTAATAAATGCATTCTTCTTAACGGGTTATCGAACCTAGGCTATTTGCTTAGCTAATGATACATTTTAAAAAATGTATTTATATTATTTATTTTTTTAACCCAGGATATTTGCTTAACTACCAATCCAGCGGCTGATCAAAGTCATAATTAAATGTGAATTAAATATATTGTATATTTAGCTTCTTTATATGTGTATCTTAATGAATATACAGGCAGGAATTTAAAATATTTCCATGCAGAATCAGCTAAAATTAAAAGAGGAAATTTTGCACAAAAAATTTGCAAATGTTCAACATTTTCTACTGCATTTAATTGACAATATTTTTACCTCTTTCTCATTAGTACATATGGCTCTTCAGCTGCAGCACAAAATATAATTAAACAATTATAAAAATCAAAAAAAAAATCTTGTAGTACTTAGCCCAATTAAATGCCAGAGCACATCAAAGTCCAAGTCGCGCCTAATTACGCCAACAAGTGCAAAATACAATGAATTGCAAATTTAATAAAATAAAAAAAATATGAAAAATATATATATTTATGTATATAAATATATACATCAAAATTAACTTGCGCAAAACACTAGAAATGGCAACAACTTAACAAGGACAACAACAATGAGCATAAAAATAAAATAAAATCAGAGAATTTGCTTGGCCAAGTTAATTGCATGACTTGGCCAAAAGAGAGGTTGGGAGGGTTGTAGCTGCTTTGCTAGTGGGCCAATGCTTTTTGCATAAGAAGTGGCCTGTCCTGGCACAGGACCCTCGACCCTTGACAGCCATGTCCTAGCTACGTAATCCTTTAGCGCTGGCGTTTTTTTCGCATTGATTTTTTTGTTTTTTTTTTTGTTTTTTGTATATTATAAAATTTATGCTGCTTTGTAAAAAGTGCTGCTGTGCTTTGTTGCAATCTCTTGTCCTGCCGCCTGCACTTCATTTTATGCCTTTTTCAATCCGCTTTTTGTTTTTGTTATTGTTTTATTTTAATTTTTTTTTTTATACGCCAAGCGCTTTGTCGCTTTTGTTGTCGAGTGGGCCAAACAACAAGGACGCCAGGACGAAAAGTGCTCAAACCCCCAAAAGGCTTGACAATAAAAATTATGAAGCATATTACTTGAGTGCACTCTTATTTGTATTCGTACCCTTTCTTTAGTCACTTTATTCTGTTGTTATTGTTGCCTCCTTTTCCCATCTCCTTTATGCAGGCAAAAAAAGGACGTGAAAATCTAATAAAGTATGTCGCTAGTTTCTGAAGAGCAAACTTGCGTGTTAAGTAGCACAGAAAAAAACGGGGTAAGAGCTCTTTAGAGATAATAAAGAAAAAATGGTGTAAAAAAAAAGAATTTGACAAGAATTCAAATCTAAAGAAATAACTTAATTCTACAGTAACTAAATCAAATCAAAAGTATCAAAGAGACTTTATATATTAGCTATCAGATTGATATGAAATATAAGGAATATTTTATATATTCTGGGTGGGATATATAATAGCTGTAAGATTGGTAAGAAATGAAATAAAAGGAATTTTCTTAATAATCTGGAAGAGATTTATATATTATATAATAGCTGTCAGATTGTTAAGAAATTAAATAGTATATATATTCTTAATAATCTGGAAGAGGTTAATAAACTATATAATAGCTGTCAGATTGATGAGAAATTAAATACAAACAAAGAAAAAAACGGTGTACAATAATTTTCTAAAAAATTTCAATATTTGACCAATTGTTCCTATGGGAACTATATCATATAGTAGTCCGATTTTAATCAAACTTCATCAGATTGTATAAATTATAATTATACACCAAACTACTGAGTTTGTCTTTGATAACTTGAAAAACAAAAAAGTTTTTCATAAAAGCACTTTTCGATCGATTGTTCCTATAAACTATATGATATAGTGGTCCGATTTTAATCAAACCTTGTGAGATTGCTTAGAACCAAATTCTACATCGATCTGCCAAGTTTGGTTTAAATATATTTAAAATAAATTTTTTTAACCCATAGTTCCTATGGCAGCTATATGATATAGTGGTCCGATTTTGTTCAAACTTGGTCAGATTATACAAATCATAATTCTAAATCGAACTGTAGAGTTTTATTTTGATATTTAAAAAAACTAAAAATTTTTCATACTAACACTTTTCCTGAAAATGAAGTGTCTCCGATTGGTCCTATGGCAGCTATATGATATTGTTATCCGATCAGGCTGATTTTTACATACAAGCTACATTTTCTAACAAAATGAATCTGTGCCAAGTTTCATCAATATAGCTCAAAGATAAAGTTAAAAAGCTAAGAAGCAAATGGACAGGCAAACATCGACGCAGCTCGTCTTCCTGATCAAGGATATATATACTTTCTGGGATCGCAGGCGTTTCCTTCTATGCATTACATATTACTGACAAAACTATAATACCCTTTTGGAGAGTATAACAATATTCTACATAATATAAAAGTAAAAAGTTCAATTGCGAAATAAATTAACTTCTTCAATATGTGCTTAATTATTCTCAACTTATATATACGTATATTATATTCGTATTTTCATATACCAGTATTCTTCCCTTTCAAAATATTACCTGAAATTTCTGTCAATGTTAGCACTGAATTTAATTTCGTATTTATTATAAGTTAATTTAAATATTAAACATTCACATAAACAAACACAAACACATTTCGGCATAACATTACACTTAACTAAAAACGACAATTAAACATCCAAATCACGCGTATTTGAACATTAATTAAACTACTTTAAAATCTCGTAGTAATATTATTATATTTGAATATGTTTTCGAACAGTTTAACTAAATTAAATACTCAATTATCGTATAAGCGTGCGTTCTATCTAATACGAAACTATCAACGTCGCAACAATTTGGGTTCTGATTTGATCAAAAAATACCGTAAAAATGTCCAGCCGCATATTGAACAAAATCCGGAATATCATCATGCACCGCGTAGTTATGTTAAGAACTTTATAAAACATCATCAACATTACAGCGGAACTGAAACCAGTATGTACTATCGGAATCCACGATATCGTTGGGCAGATTTTCGCAGACGTATGATCTATGGAACACATGATATATAGAGAAAAAAAGCAGGAATTAAATATATTTCAAGTATGAATATTTAAATACCCAAATCCAGATAGAGATGTAATTGTCATAATAGACAACAGAACAACAATAGAAATCAATTCAAAAATAATTATTTTAATAGAAATCAGAAATAGTATTCTACAGCTGTAGAACCCATGTCCAATAATAGTGAATTCAACCAGATGTAACACAATAATCATGTATAAGAAATTACATATAAACATATACAGAAATAATACTTACAACAGAACACAAAAATCGATTTATTTTGCAAACATCATGTGGCAATCGGAATCAAAGAGAAAACTTTATATAATCTGTAAGTCAATTAAATTTCTATTTATTTTAATTATTTGGTATTTGTATTAAGAAAAAAAAAAACTCAAGTATGTCATGAAAACAATATAATTATAAAAAATATCGAACATTAGTTACTTTGAAGTAAAAAATAGATTTTCATATTTAGTTTTCGTATTGGCTTCTAGCTCTCAGTCCGGCTTAATATATATACAAAATTCCAAATTTCAGTTATTTTTATTGATACTGCTACCCTGTAAATTTAATTTAGATAATGGCCAGCTTATCACTACTAATGTATCGGAACTGGACGCCTTTATTTCGCATGAGAAATCCCACAAATTTGGCAAATCGTTTATATGGAATAAAGCCCAACTTTCATGAGAATTTCTACAAATATTTTATTGAACATCCGGAAGCGATACGCAAATTGAATGACTATAAACACGTTCAAGGCAAATATCTGTATCCAAACTATAGTCCAATTAAACTTCCTACCAAGAAGAAACATGAAAAGAATACTTTAAGACATTGCTTAAATGATGAATATTTGTCCAGCAAGTCTAGAAGTCGTTGGCTGGATTTCCGGCGAAGAATGATCTATGGCGATTTCATGAGTTAAATTCTTCAACACTCTGACGCATTAGTACAAAGAATTATAAATTATATTTAAATGTATCTTTGTCTGATCGTCATTTTGTTTAATAACAAAAGTGAACTTTAGGCTAAAATACATTTATTGCAATTTAAACAATAATAAAGAACCAGGGGCTGTATCAAAAAATTCGATTTGTGTTTTATTAAATTTAAAATGGCAATTTTGACAATTTAAAAATATTATATATAGATTCTACATTAAATTCTTCTTTCTGCAACTTTAGCTTCTGTTAACGTTAATGGGTTTAGTCTTTGTAGCTAGATGATCATCAAATCAAAAGAATAAACACGAAATTTGTTGCATGTTTTTATTTTATTTATTGTAAACGGATTTAATTGGCCTACTACCTGAACAACAAAGCAACACTAATTTCTGACCACACAATGTGGTCGACAAATAAAACTACAAGTAAAATATTTAACAGCATCAAAAAAATATATGTGTTGTAATTAATGTGTTCCCAATTGCAGAAACTCAAAAAAAACGACACTAAATTGTGAAATGCGACTACGGAAAATTTCTGGTTATTATTTTAAATATCTTGAATACGGAAAATTTCTGTTTTTTCATTTTTACAGATTACAAAACGCACTTTTATAGAGATTATTATATTACATATTTAAATCAATTTAATGCTTAATAATTATATTATATAGACAGTATAATTTCTATGATTTTAATGCATTTTCAACTTATTAATAAAATGCTAAAATGTTACTAAAAAATTAAAATTATATTTTATTTAATATATTTTATTATTATATCTATACATACAACTATTAAAAACTTTTATTACATTTTAACGATATTCAGGTGAAATTCTATTATAGAACCTCCATTCCTTTTTTGCTCTTTTATATGCTTATATGGCAGCCATTTTGTATTTTGATGCTGGGTTTTTTGTGCACAACGATTTGGCGGCTTTTGTGCGACGCGTGGTTTTATGTAACTGCGCGGGGGGGCAAGCGGTGTAGTTCAATATACCCTACCAGCATCAAACTGGTCAACTATCCCAAAAGCATACCCACCCAAAACGTCAATTCCATGAGCCGGGCATGTCGATATTTTTGCCAATTTTTAGCTGCCTTTTGCAAATTGCTTTTTGAGCTTGTTACCGAGTTTTTGGCACACACACACACACACACACACGCTAATGAATAGTCAAAGTCCAGCCGCTTGTTGCAGTTGCGTTTCGCATTGCATACTTTTTGGCGCTCGCAAAAAACGTAAACTAAATGGCAATGTTTAGGCGCATATTACGAGAGGCAACGTCGCAGCCGCAGAGACGCCCCCATCATCGACGCCATTTTGTAATCAAATGCAGCACAAAAGTATGCAAAGGAAATTTGAAATCGCCAGCATAAAAAGGAAAAACCGGCGAATGCGTTTTACTTCAATACAGTAGAGACTGGAATATGTATAGATGAAAATATAAAATAAACCAAACTAAAAAGAAAAAATTACAATTTATAAGAAACTTATAAAAGCAGTAAGAGACTATAAATTAAGACTAGAAATTAATTTTAGCTACAAGCAACAAAATGCTACAATTTAATTAGAGCATCAGGCACATATCGCTTATTTCCTTTAAGGCTTTCATAGCTAGCAAAAACACGATTTTTTTTAGTTTAATGATGCATAAATATGCTTTATATAGT
Source organism: Hirtodrosophila alboralis (assembly GCA_035043045.1). Taxonomy (NCBI): domain Eukaryota; kingdom Metazoa; phylum Arthropoda; class Insecta; order Diptera; family Drosophilidae; genus Hirtodrosophila; species Hirtodrosophila alboralis. Next base: position 75,925 of record JAWNNH010000210.1, on the reverse strand, counting down.
TATTTATATTGTGTTAAATTTTTATTACCCTATCTTAAATACTCTGCACGTGAGAGCTAAAAATATGACATATTCTTTCTGTAAGTTGGCCTGGTCTAATTTTCTGTAGAGAGTTATAGAGCCTTGCAGAATACATTGAATGTCCATCTTATCAGTACACTCATCTTCATAAATTTAATGATGCACAAATATTCGTTATTTATTGATTTATATTGCGTAAAAATTTCATTATTCTATATTAAATACTCTGCACGTGAGAGCAAAAAATGTGACACCCTCTTTCTGTACTTTGGCCTGGCATAATTTTCTGTAGAGAGTTATAGAGCCTTACCGAATACATTGAATACCCAAATTATCAGTACACTCACCTTCTATAATTTATTGATGCATAAATATTCGTTATTTAATTATTTATGTTGTGTAAAAATTTCATTATCCTACCTTAAATACTCTGCACGTGAGAGAAAAAAATGTGACACCTCCTCTCTGAACTTTGGCCTGACATAATTTTCTTTGGAAAGTTTCAGACTCTTGTCGAATACATTGAATACTCATTTTATCAGTACACTCACCTTTTGCATTTGCTTGCTATTGTTCACTCCAACTAGTGTTTACTGTAGGTTAAAAAACTGCATTTCCCCAGAGCGAGCAAACTGACACTGGGACTGCTGCTGCTGATGTTGCTGCTGTTGCTGCTGCTGTTGCTGCTGCTGTTGCTGTTGGTATTTGCTGTTGTTGTTTTCTGTTAGTGGCTGCTGCTTTTCAATTAGTGCCCCAGTCCATGGCAGCGATTTCTATGCCTAGTGCCACGCCCCAACCAGTGCGCGCAAACGTGCCACGCAACACTTGATGCCACCGACTGCAGTTGACGTTGCCGCGTTTTACGTAAATTGAACAACAGAACCGAGAACACAAGAGGCTCACAAGGCAAAGAGGCACACAGGCACAGGCACAGACATGTTTCATGTACCAAATCAAAAAAGAAATACAAAAAAAAAACAAAATATGCATTCAAACAGTTCAAGAAGAAGAGCAGCCAATACTCTCGTACATTGCAACAGCGCCCAAATGCAGCAGCAGCAGCAGCAGGCAAAGGCAAAAGTATAGCTTAGTTACAGACAAATCGACAGACAGACAAAAAGACAGACATATATATATACTAGTTAACCGTAAATGCGACGGCGGCTGAGTATTGAAAAAGTGCATTGCAGTTAGCTACAAAAAAAAAATACAAGAAGCATAAAAAATAAAAAGAAATAGGCATGCTCCAGTCAAGAGAAGATACCCTACGGCCATGACTGTGAAAATGGGGTATAAAGTAAATTTTATGTTTATAATTGTAATAAAAATAAAATTCTTTTTTAAATAATTTATTTGAAGCTGGCAATTGAAGTCTAAGTGTCCTGTTAATTCGGCTAAATCATTAAATAAACATAATTTGATTTATTTGATTTATTTAGTTGATAGTTGATTTATTGTTAATTCGGGTAAATCATTATATAAAAATAATTTCATTTAAGAGTTAATTTATGCAGGAGGAAAAACAATTGTAGAAAAATAATAAAAATAATATATTGTTAAAACAATCAAAATATATAAATATATAAAATTGTTCAACCTGACTAACTGCCTGACTGACTAATTGGCGACTCACAAGCAGGCCAAACAATAGAAGCTAGAAATCTGAAATTTGTGGCATTAGCTTCCTTTTATATCGTAGGTTGACACTTCGGAAAAATTTTATTAAAAAATATATCGGAAAGTGGGTGGAAAATGCATTTTAAAATTACATATAAAAATCTCAGCTGGAGGATTTTGGCTGGCGCAGTAAGCTATAAAAATAGCGACTTTGTAAAATATGATTAATTTGTTTTATTTTTATTTTATTTTATTTTTTTTTTGGCAACGGGAACGGGAAGTTGCAGCGCGCGCCAGGATGATCTAGTAAGTATTATATAAATCTTAAATTGAATAACTAAATTTGCGCTGAACAAAATATTCGCTTCTTTTTTCTCAAAAGTTGACAGTATTTTGAAGAACTAATTTAAAGGTTGTAGTCAGAAAATGCATCTGTATTTTATCTTTTATGTAATTATCAATGGCTTCACTTCTTTTATTTTATTTATTTTATTTATTTATTCTTTTTATTGCCTTAAATCAGCCTTCATATTAGAATATGACATGACAGCTGACTTAACATATAAATAATAACCACGCTTTATCTTAGGGCAGAGCTTTATATCTTCACGATATAATAAAATTCAAGCTAATAAATAATTTAGTTCACAGGAAGCAGAAACTACAAGTCAGTTGAACAGAATTTTATTTAAATTTTATTTTTAATTGCATTAATCAAATATTTTCTAAATAAATGCCTAATAAACTTAACTAACTCACAAATAACTCCAACCGCATTTACAATTTATACAAATAAATACATTTATATACCCCCATTTCAGCCAAATATCTATAAAAATAAAAAAACAGGGTATAGAAAAGAAGCAAATTAAGTGGCAGGGGTACGAAGTATATACAAAAAAAAAAAAAAAAAAGCGCAGCAACCGCATTGACAGCGACTGGCAGACGATTTGTATTGCCTTTAAGCCTAAAAGCATGCTTCATATGTTATGCCAAACGTTTAATTATTTATTTGAAAAGAAGACGTCAACAGACAGAGCGTCGCAGCAAAAAGGCAAAGCAAATCAACAACAACAACAACAACATAAAAAAAATGCAAAGAGCTGCAAAAATTGCAGCATTTTTATTGACGAGCAACACATCAGGATGTGGCATGCAGCAGGCAGCAGGCAGCCTGGTGGCAGGAGTGTTAACTGTACTCTGCACATTGCCTGCAGCCATTGAGGTTAATTAGTTGATATTTGCTGTTTAATTGCAATCTGTGGCAGAAAGGGCATAGAACACCAGTGAGGCATTCAGATTTCCATGCATGATTGATGACTGTATTGCCAGGATGTGTCAATTGACAAAGCGTTGAAGCAAACCGCCAATTTTGACACCCACTTGGCCATCAAGTGGCAGGAGTTGGTTGCAAAGTTGCATTAGCAAATGGTAGGATAATTTAAAGTTGCAATTTTCGATATTATGATGTTATTATTAATATTTTAAATATATGTGTATATATATTATATAATTATTATATTTTTAAAAGGAGTTAAGTAAAATTTTTTATATTAGAAATCCATTGCTTGAACGAATTAATTTTTTAACCATATTTTGCAATCCTTCAGAGACTTTCTTTACCCATTCATTATTATCCATTTAGATGTTACAAACATAATTTTCTAAGCAAAATACCTATGCCTACATACACACATATATATATATTTATCCCGTTCAAATAGAAAAATAAAACTAAATATATTTTACAAGATTATACTGCGCCAACTGAATGCTCCAGTTAAAATTTTCATATAACTTTAAAATGCTTTTTCCTCCCACTTCCAGATATATTTTTAATAAAATTTTTCCAGAGTATCAACCCACGATATAATAGGAAGCTACTGCCACAAATTTCAGTTTTCTAGCTTCTATTGTTTGGCCTGCCCGTGAGTCGACAATTAGTCAGTCAGGAAGTCCGTCAGGTTGAACAGTTTTATATATATACATATATACATATTCTATTTAAAGTAGTATTCAATTACCATTTATTAAATATTATAATAACATTTTCTTTTTATCAAAAAAAAACTATTTGATAAATGGAAATCTTTTTCCTATTTATACTTTAAACCGGGAAAAAAGAGTCAGCTGGACTGTTTAATAATCTGAATTTTATTACCTCAATATTGTTGAAAATATCTAGTTTGATGACTTTTTAGATTCGAATAGAATTATTTTCTTGCCTTTAAGACTAAGCTTCGAAAAGTTGAATTTATATAAAATTGGCAACTAAAGATTTAAATTCTTTACTTTTCCTATATCAGATTACGTCGTAGACTGCAGAGTTGACATCCCTTCAAAATAACAATTAGAATAAATAAAAAAATTAAAAAAAAATAGAAGAATTAATAAAAATAAAAATATATACCTCAAAAAAAATTACTATTCCTGTATCTTAGAAATTAGGAGAAATCTTTACCAGCTATTAAACCGCCACCGCCGGGTCAAAGAAATTTATATACTCCAAGCTTTCTTCTATATTTTTATATTCCCACTTTATCCCTCAACTTTTCAGTGTCATTTTAAGAAACTTATGTTATTTTTTTTGGGCCCTTTCTATGCATTTACCTAGCTTAAGATATATATTACAATACTCGTACTAAGTAATACCCAAATAATTAAAACAGCTCTCAATTTTTCCATTCGCAATTGTAAATATCAATATTTAAAGCTATCTATTCTATATTTCACCTTTGTTTTAGACAATATGCCACCTCTGGCGTCTTAGACCGTATCCATTTAATAAAGGAGGCAACTCTGGTATTTACCGATGGCTGTTGCGTGGCGCAGGCATAACCAAAGCTAACAATGCCCACAGCCATAAGGCGTCCATTGCTGCGCTCGTACAAGGCACCGCCGGAATCATATTGACATGTATCCCGGCCCGGCGTATAGGTGCAAAAGCTGTGAGCCGGCACAGAACCTTCAGTTAGCGAATTGCGACATTGTTCCACGCTGATCACATCCAGCGTAGTCTTGAGCAAACGCTGCGTTTGCGGTCCGCCATAGGAAGTGGTGCCCCAGCCGGCAGCCACCAGCTGTTGCCCCACTAATGGCAACTTGCGGCCATTGTCAGCTGGTTGCAGGGGCAGGCAAGCGGGTCCCACACTGCGATTCCACAGAATGGGCAAACGGGTGCGCAGCAAGGCAATATCATTCCTCAATTGTCCATTCGATTGACTAAACTGTTCATGCAGGATTAAAGCTGCCAAATCGTAGCGTCTGGTGAAGAGCGTCTCGTAGGAGCTGGAGAGATCATGTTCGCCCACCACAATGCGCAGAAGGGCGGCCTGATTGGTCTCCGAACTCAGAAAACAATGTGCAGCCGAAAGTAGATAATGATGATGAACTGTGTGAAGGGAAATGAATTTGTTGATCAACTTGCATCCTTGAATCCTTTGTGCTTTCAATTACTTACTGATCGCTGCGCCGCAAAAAACATTGCCCAGTTTTTTGGTCAACACGCCGGCCATTGAGGGAAACTCATGTAAGGCGGCTTCATCATTTGTTGGACTGGCAATTCTTGGTGTCAAAGTCCAGCCACAATTGCAATTGGGCGCCAAGGCTTCCACAAGGCAGGAGAAACGACCACCGCCCGGCACGCCCAGCGGATAAACGGACACAATTCTGCCACGTTTTGCGGAAGTCTTTGAAGTGCGCCTTGGCAACTCTGTCAGGAAGCTTTCTGCGGCCATTTGGCCAATTCGACGTCCATTGTTGGGCTCATTGTAGAGCAGCGAGGCGACGTAAGCTAAGGCATCGCTTACGCCCACATCCTGCAGCACGTGCAGCACCTCGTTGGAAAAGTCATCGTCATCATCATCATCATTATTATCATCATCCTGCTGCTGCTGCTGCTGTTCTGCTTCTTTTTCATCTTCGTCCTGCTGCTCAGCTGGCGGCGCCTTTGTGGTTGTCGTTGTTGTGGTGCTTATGATTCGCGCTGGCAGCTTATCCTTTAACTTTGCCACCGTAGCCGTAACTGCCTCCTTTCTGTGCGATATGTAGGAAATTACGGCACGATTCAGAAAACTTTGACGCTCGAACTTGCCAGAGCCACAAAAGTATTCGGAACTTGTCAGCAGCTCATCGCCTTCGGCATTGAAGTGGAACACCTCGGTGCGGCAACGTGTGTCCCTCACAAACTGCAAGGTTGAAGTAACAGAAAATATGGTAAAAAATAAAAAAAAACTTTTTAAAACAACTCACTTTGATTTTAATATACATATCTTGTATATTTATGTTTGAAAATTAAGCCAAAAAAATGCATGGATATTTATTTAATTAATTGAGAACGCTTGTACAGATTTGGCTCTATTTTTTCTCAGATGTTTCTAATTGTCAGGAAATGGTTTTTAGCAAGGAAAATTTTGGGTAAACTTTTTGGCAAAGGCGCTAGAGCCTCAACAGATGTAATCACTGTTAACTTATAAAGCACTGTTAACGTATAGAGCACTGTTAACATATACAGCACTGTTACAACAATCACAGTAGGCAATATTTTTTTTAAATTAAATACAAAAATCACAGTAGGCAAAATTGTTTAAATAAATATGAATTAGGTTATATTATTGTAGAATATTATTTATCAAATTTTTTAAATAAATACGAATTTGGTTATATTATTGTAGAATATTATTTAACAGTTTTTTGTTCTTATTAATTTGGAGGTAGAACGCTCGCCTGGTATACTAGTATCTTAATTTAAAAATGTTGCAAGAATCTATAGGTATTTATTAATTAAGAGCGACTTTTTTTTCAGTTGATCGTAATTGCCAGGAGAAGTTTTCTAACACCGAAAATTTTAGGAAAACTTTCCGGACAATTTGCTGACTCCTCAACAGATGTACTCACTGTTAACGTAAGCAGCAATGTTAAGGTATACATCACTGTTAAGGTATACAACACTGTTACAACAATCCATCCTAGTAGGCAATATTGTTTTAATATGAAATACGAAAATCACAGTAGGCAAAATTGTTTAAATAAATATGAATTAGGTTATATTATTGTAGAATATTATTTATCAAATTATTTAAATAAATACGAATTTGGTTATATTATTGTAGAATATTATTTATCTGTTTTTTGCTCTTATTATTTTGGAAGAAGAACTATCGCCTGGTATATTAGTATCTTAAATAAAAATGGTGCAAAAATCGTATAGGTATTCATCAATTAAGAGCGACTTTTTTTTAGTTAAGCGTAATTTTCGGGAAAAGTTTTCTAATATAAAAAATTTAAGGAAAACTTTCCGGACAATTCGCTGGCTCCTCAACAGATGTAATCACTGTTAACGTAAACAACAATGTTAAGGTATACAGCACTGTTAAGGTATACAGCACTGTTACAACAATCCCAGTGGGCAGTATTTTTTGAAATCAAATACTAAAACACAGTAGGTAGTATTTTTTAAATAGTATGTTTTAAATACGAAAATCACAGTAGGTAGTATTTTTTAAATAGTATTTTTTAAATACGAAAATCACAGTAGGTATTATTTTTTAAATAGTATTTTTTAAATACGAAAATCACAGTAGGTAGTATTTTTTAAGTGACTACGAATTAGGTAAAATTTTTTTGCGTCACGAGAAATAATTTACATAAAATAACAACGTTTGCCGGGTAAACTAGAATATTATTAGTTTGCTCAAATTTTTTTTCGATGAAGCGCATAACAATGCACGCCGGGTACACTATTTTTTTATAATTATGCCAATGTTTTCTATATCCTTTTGCTGTCTATATAATCCAATAAAAAGTGCACTTCCCACTCACCGTTTGTAACTGCAGATCACATTTAAATTTCAACACATGATCCTTGGGCGCTTGCAGGGCATAACGACAGGAGCTGCCTTTTGGATACAGGCCAGGATAATAGGGTGAATTGATGTACATTTTTTGACCCGCCTGCAATTCCAGCTGATGATTACATTGCTCAAAGAGTCCAACCGTAATAACAAACTGCCTGAGTAGCAGCCAAAGTTTCAATAGTCTCCAACACATGATCTAAGCAACGTTCGACACAACACTGAGCCAGACGCACCAGAGACAGTGTCTTAAGAATTCCAGACCTGTTGCCAAAAATATCTTGTTAATATCTTGGCCGCCAACACAAACTCCTAAGCCTTTCATCGAGATTGTGGCGCTGACAATTGACAGTCACGCGATCTGCCCCATAATTGTCAGCTTCTCAACTTGTCCATCACCCACGCCCTATATAGCGAACTGCTTTATATATATATATGCAGTAATTGGTATATTAAAAGTCCGTAACGAAAGTAAAAACTTAACAAAAACAAATTTTTGCCAGCTAATTGAAAGAAAGTGCAAGTGTGTGTTTCAGCCACAAAACCAGTTTCGGAAATGTGGAACAAACACGAACAGGTATTGGGAACTGACACTACCAGTTGGGGTAGGTAAGGGTCACTTGGACAGTGTCTGAGGTGGCATGAGGCAGCTAAAAAATATATCGTGCCTCACACAAAATATATAATTGGCTATTCCAAAAGTAAATAAAATGTTGAAAAGAGATATCAACGTGTTAAGAGGTTTAACAATTTAATAGATGATGGCAATAATATTATGTTGTTTTAACACGCTTCAAGAAAGGTTGAATTATCCTTATGTAGGGGATCTTTAAAAAAAAATTGTTATAGAAGTAACAATTTAATTGGTGTAGGCGTTCATCTTAAGTATTTCTAAAGAAATTCTAGCCCAAAAAATTTTTTGGTGTTTATTTTTGGTCAGAAATATTAAGTTAATTACTTACTTATTTTTCAGTTCACTAATATACAGACTAAATAATGGCAAACACATCCTAATGATCCATGACATATTGTTGGAAAAATCAAAAATATTAATTTTTTTTTTCATTTAAATTTTTTGCAGCGCCATTTACACATTAGAGTAAATGTAAATAAAAAAAATTTAAACAAAGATATATTTATTATAAATTGTGTAAAAATTATGTTTAAGAAAAAAAAAAAAAATTCCACAACGTCTATTTTCAGTTAAGACTACCATGAAATGTTGAGAATCGCCGAGAAAGGCTCCACCAGACACACACACATACTAAACACAATTTAAAATAATTATTCTTATTTTTTTATTATTTTCTTCTAAGAATTAAAAATAAGACTAATTTCAATTTTATTTAGATTTGATTTTAATTTCTAAATAGAAGCTTATCATGTGTTTCGGTGTGTTTTTTAAATGCAGCATTATGAATCTGCGAGGAAGGCTCCACACTAGAAAAATTCAAAATAATTATTATTAGTTTTATATATTATTTTTAAAGAATTAAAAGTAAAACTAATTTTTCAATTTTATTTCATTTTTTTTTGTTGAGAAATAACAGTAAAATTAAATGTTTCCAAAAAAAAAAAAAAAAAAAAAATTATTTCATTTTTAATTTAATTATGAATTATAATAAAAGTGTGACTACCCTTAAATGTTGAGTATCGCCGAATAAGGCTTTGATATATACACACACTAGAATGATTAAAAATAATAATTTTTTGTTTTGTTTTTATTAAAATTTAAAACAAACTTAATTCACAATTTTATATAATTTTTATATAATTTTTTAAATATGAGTTTATCATGTTTTTCTGAGGTACAAACGAAAAAAAATTACCACGAACCGTGTTGTTATCAAAAACTACCATAAAAGGTTGAGAATCGTCGAGAAAGGCTTCTACACAAAAAAAATGAGTATTAAACTCCACAGCTGACGAACAGGACGTTGTAAAAAATCCCTGATGACGTATTCCGAAGGAGTTTGAAATATATCGGATTAAAGAAAACAGAAAAAAGAAAAGCTAGTGTTTTTATTTTATAAAAAAAAAACCTAATTTGACCTCGAGCCGACTAAACTCATCTCCTACAAATGAATAATTATTATTATTTGTTTTATTTTTAGAATTTAAAGTAAGAGTTATTTATTAATTTTTTACTGTAGCACGCTACATAATAATTTATTTATTAATTTGATAGCATGACTCTTATTTTTAGTCTGCTTAAATTGTTTATTGATATATAAAGTGTTGTGTTTTTAATACAAATTACTTAATTGATCGAAATAGAATAAAACCCGAATTAGGCAAGCAAAATAGACATTCCACTCCTTCAAATTGTATACTTTGGTCATTAACACCCATCTATTCTTAAGCTGCCAACTTTAAAACGATTCACTGGACATTCAACCCACATTCATCCCCTTCTGTCATAAGGACTACCTCATTTTTTAGAGCTTTTTGAAACGCTGCTTAATTGGATGTGCTCCATGCTCCATGCTCTTGGAGCTGCTGCCGATGTTGGCGGCGCCACACATGTGCGCCACATGGCATAAAAAAAAACTACAAGTATAGGGGGTTTTTTGGCTAAAAGAAAATGAAAAAAAAAACCAAAAATGATGGCAAGTTTGTCGCCCATTTTGTAAAATAAATAAAAAAGTCAAAGCGACGGATGGCGCCGCGGTTGTCACGAGGCGCGCAGACAAACGCTTAATGCTAATATTATTTTCTTGCTTAACAAGCGCGGAGCGGGGGGGAGTGTGTGTGGCAGAGGGGGGGTGGTAGTGTGGTCCTACCAGTGGCAACTAGCCCTCAGTGCTTGGGCCGTGTGACTTATTTGCCAAAGCCATAAAAAATTTAACTTTATTTCGCCATTTTTAATTTCCTACTCCGCAGCGCGCATTTTGGCGTAAACAGTCAACGTTGGACAATAACTACAAAATGTGACTGTAGCTGGAGATGGAACCAGGGAAAACCCGGATCCAGAATACCAGACCCGTACGTAAGCCGGGGCCAAAAAGAACAATGTGGAGTGAAAAAAATAAAAATAAAATAGAACTTGGCTGCTTTATTTGTATATTTTTATATACATTTTTTACAATATTTTTTTTTCTACTGCGAGCGCGAGCGCGCAAAACAAACAGCAAATAATTCAAAGTGGGGATACAACTAAAGCAAAGTCAGAGCTAATATACGGAAAATGTAATAAAAATTAAAAAGAAATAAAAACGAATTAAAATGAATTTCAAAGTCAGCGACTGCAAATGAGAAATATCCACAAAATGGTTTTTTTTTTTTTTGGGTGCTGTTGCGACATTGCGACATTGCCACATTAAGCGACAGTTGTGGGGCTTTTAAAAGTCTGGATGACACATGTCCTGACTAGCAACTGACGAAAGGAACTGGTATTACAATTCATAATATATATATAAGCATATATATTTATATATATCTAATATATATGAAGGGATAACAGCATAAGGTATACTTTAATTTATACATATTGTCATTTAAGTTAATTAATTGTGAATACATTTTTTTTTAAATCTAACAAAAATATATAATATTTAATATACATACTTACGTTTTCATTATGCCAAATTTTTGTAAAATATGACCACAGCGCAATTATTCAAGTTTTTATTTAGACTTAAATTTTTGTTCACAATTCTTGGTTCTATCCAATTTTTAGCTTCTGCCCATAAAAAATAAGCCAAGCAATAAAATTTATTTTAATTATTTTGCAAATATTTTAAAATTTTAAAGAAATAAAAACGTTTAAACTTTGAATTTTGTAGCCAAAAACAGCGCTAAAAGCGCCATACAGCAAAATGCGGCAACAAAGCTAAATTCGCGGTAAAAAAAACGCACTCAAAACGCGCTGACGCGTGTAAACTGCTTTATGCACTGCTTGCTGTGTGCATTTAAATGGTGCGGAACTTTGCTAAGCAAATGGTTTAAGAATGTGGTACATTTTAGTGTGTAAAATTTAAAGTGTAAAAAAAAAACATAATATTTCTGGGTTACCGAATATAAATACTCTACCAGCAAAAATTTATTACAAAATTTAATATTGTGAACGATTAGCTGCTTTTAGATAAATTTAATAATGCTTTATAAGAATTGATCTGGAATATTGGAATATTCAAAAAAAAACATAGTAGGACTAATAAAAGTATGGATTTTTATTTTATTTTTATTTATACATGAATTAAAGAAGAGAATAAGCAAAAATCATTTTATTTTTTGGGGCTTAAAATTTCTTCTAAATTTAGTTGAACTTTTGTCCAAAAATAAAATCTCTTTAAAATTAATTAAAGGAAAATTTCAAGAGCCTACAATATTGGAATATTTTAAAATTTATCTATATAAAGAATTATGAAAAAAATATATATATTTTATTTATATTTTAATGAAAAATTTATAAAAAAAAATTATTCAAATTGGTAGAATTTATGATAGATTAAATTAAATTTGAAACATTCTAAGAACAAATCTTATTGAAATTTTGAATACAACATAAATATTGCAGATAAGTTTGCTAGTCCAATGTTTCAAGGACGTACAATTATTGCATTTCTTTAATTAAATTAAATTAAAATTTATACTAAAATATGTTATATTTTTATTTAAATGAAAAATGAATACAGAGAAAAGATTTAGAACATATTTCGCACGAAAATTTGTCCAACTTGGAAGAGTTTAAGATAATTTTAAATTTGGAAAGTTTAAATTCAATGGAATTTAGAATATTTTAAGCACAATTTTTTAGCGAAATGTTAAATACAAATATATATGTCAGACTTGACTCGAATTTTTTGGGACTGAGTTAAAAAGGCATTTGACATTTTATATAATATTATAACACATGAAATTGCATTAAAATTATATAAAATATTCTTAAAAAACTTGGCAGGATAGTCGCAGCTCATTGCAAGGACAATCAGTTAACCACTTCCGTTGCTGTCCATCACCCGCAGCGAATATATAATCAGGACAATTAATGAAACAATAGAATGTTTTGGCCAACAGTTGAGCTGACCCACAGGAAGTGCATAAGCAGGACAACAAGTGTGGGCAGGAAGGAAGCGACGAGAGTAAGGAGAAGTAAACGTTGCATGCAACAGTTGCATGAAGTGCGGGGCACTTCAAATTAATAAAAGGAAATGCGAATAACAATAGCAATGGCAATTGGATAGGGGATAGGGGATTGGGAATGGGAAAGGTCAGTCTTTGGAACGCCAGCAGCCCACTGGCATGTCCTGTTTACCTGTGTGCGGTCCTTTCTCACACAGGTGCACATTATGCGTGTGATTTCCTTGCACTGACCAACACTTTGATGAGCGCCGCTGTAAATCCAATTAACGCTAAACAATAATGCCGCCAACACCGCAGGACACAGACAATAAAAAAGGACGATCAATGCAACGATCGATCATCAGCTTTGTTTTTGCTTGCGATTTGTTGCGCCGCAGCAGCCTCGCAGGATAACAGTGGAGCCCAGCAAGGACTACCTGTTCTCGCTTTATAAGTGTGCGCATATCAAATTACCATTTCATAGCACTTAAACGCCCCTCTTATTGAATCCTGCGTCCTTTTGGGCACTTGAACTAATTTATGAGACAAGTGACAAGATTTTTCAATGGATTTTTCTTGTAGGCTCCACTTTATGGAGCTACATTCTGGGAAAATCCTTCAGGACCACCCAATTCAGCATTTATTACGCTTTGCTGGCATATTTATCAAGCCCATCACACGCTCGCCACACTAATCCTGACTGATCCTTAGCCTAAATACCTGTTAACCTGTTTCTGTATACAAATATTTGTAATAACAAAACAACAACAAATACATATTCAAGGCAAAGAAGAAAGATAATTCTTCAGTTATATTTCTGCTTTGGCCACAACAAACAAGATTTTCTCAGCATCTAACGATGCTATCGATGCGAGGGTGGGCTCACATCAAATTGGGAACAGCCTTAAAAAAAGGAACCAGGATCTGGGTTCCCACAGCTCTAAGCTGAACTGAACTGAATGTGTGTGTGAATTGTGTGTGTTTCATATTTTGCAATTTAGATTTCTACACAATCGTCTGTGGCGATGCAGACAAATATCCTTTTTTGCCAGCGAGTTCCGCTTACCGGAAGGAAGTTCACAAATTTATTGTTGCTGCTATGTCCTTTGAGTTTCTTGAATAGCCTGTGGGCGTGGTTATTCAGAATATGTATGTACTTAAATAGAATGTTGAGTCCAAGAAAATTATTCGTTTTAATGGGGGATATATTCATACACTGACATTTATTGGAATATCTCACCCTAAAAGGTTACTTTTCAGCTTTTTATCTCTTAAACTGTTGGTGTTAATGAATTGCTTTTTATTTTAATAAATAGTTTATTTGATTCCACTTAATATAACAAAAGATTGTTTTTATATTTTAAGTGTAACTATTAAAAAAAAATGTTACAAAAAATGTTTTAATAAGAAATATATTCAGAAAGTGGCGTTAACTTGAATAACGCCCCCTTAAAAGGTTACTTTTCAGCTTTTTATCTCTTAAACTGTTAGGGTTATTGAATTGGTTTTAATTTTAATAAATAGTTTATTTGATTCCACTTAATATAACAAAAGCTTGTTTCTATATTTTAAGTGTAACTATTAAAAAAAAATGTTACAAAAAATGTTTTAATAAGAAATAGATTCAGAAAGTGGCGTTAACTTGAATAACGCCCCCTTAAAAGGTTACTTTTCAGCTTTTTATCTCTTAAACTGTTAATGCTATTGAATTGGTTTTTATTTTAATAAATAGTTTATTGAATTCTACTAAATATAACAAAAGCTTGTTTCTATATTTTAAGTGTAACTATTAAAAAAAAATGTTACAAAAAAATGCAAAATATGCTTTGAGTCTTTTGAAAGCGGCCCCAAGTAACTATCAGTTGTATGGCAATCGTTATTATATCAGCTTTATATTGTTATTTGAATATTATTTGACATAAAACAATTAGTTTAAATTTTTTATTTATTTTTCTTCTTTATTCTATCTATCGTTTTTGCTTTGCCGCATTTTTAAGAGAAAGTGTTTTAATTTATTTATTTCAAAAATTGGCCTAGGCGAGCAGGTTGGTTCATACAAAAGGACTTCAGTAAAAAATTCGCCAAAAATTATTTTAATTAAGATTAAAAATATATTAAGAAAATATTAAAATCTACAAAATTACCCCCAGTTAATCTATTGAAGTACTGAGACAAATAAAGTGTGCAGTTTCTTTGCGGTACAGTACTTAAATTAGTAATTATTATTACTAAAGTTGTACTTATATTTTATTTTATTTTATTAAATATACTTTTTATTATTATCTTAAACCGATACACATTATTTATTTCAAATGGAGTCGAACCAAAAATTCGTCAAAAATTATTTAAATTAATATTTAATAAACAATTAAAAGTTTCTTTGTAATATAGTTCTTAAATTAGTTATTATTATTACTAAAGATATACTTCAATTTTATTTGATTTTATTAAATTTCCTTTTTATTATTATCTTAATCCGATACACATTATTTATTTCAAATGAAGTCCTACCAAAAATTCGTCTAAAATTATTTAAACTAATTTTTAATAAACAATAAAAAGAAAATTAAAATAGATAAAATCGGTTTTAAGAAAAGAAAATTTCACACTGTTAACAGTTTAACCTTTAAAGTAATAAGAGAAATAAATTATGCAGTTTATTTTAGGTACAGTCCTTTAATTAGTTATTACAAAGGAATTTAAAGTTATTCTGATTTTTAAAATATTCTAATTTCAGGACTTTATTTTATAATTAAAATGAATTAAGTTTACTCCAAAAAACTACAACAAAAATTCTGTTTTTATTTTTTAGCGTCGACTGTATTATTACTAATGATATACTTTATATAATATATTTTATTGAATTTCCCATTTATTATTATTTTAAACCTTTCTAAATTCATTTTGCTCTCATGATTTTTCACAACATTCCCATCATACCGTCGAAGTTCTTTATTTTGAACACTTTTCCCAAAAAACGAAATTCCCATACAAATATGTTGACTTTTGCATACACGATTATTGTTATACATATATGTATGTACCTGTGGCCATGTACCTGTTATCCTTGCCCCGCTGTCTGTTTCTCACGGCCAGAAAAAAACGGTAACACTCCAACGCACACAAAAGGACATCCAACCCTGTGAACCTTCGAACAGGTTCTCTTCCATCTCCCGACGACATGTCCTGAAGTATGCGCTTCGTTTTCATTTCATTTTGTTTCGTTTCGTTTTATTGATTCAGCTCGTTGATCATAATAAACGATTAGTGTGCCCCGATCCTTGCTGATCCTTGTGCTGCATTTATTTTTGCGCTGCTGAGAATATTTATTTTCTTTGTAAAATTTTTTTTTCACACGCACTTGTTACTCCGTTTTTTTGTGGCATTTTTGTTGTGTGGGCTGGGAAAATTAGTTTAGCGGGTTTTTCATTGCCTAAGATCTTAGCTATTTTTTGCACCGATCGTGTTTTATGTCAAAGTATCAAATGGGGGAAATTTTTAATAAAATTTATTGTGACATAATTTTTTCTGGCATTAAGCTGTGGATTATTTAGTAGCTTAGATTTATGATGATGTTGGGTTGTCACTGAGGCAATTTCTAGGAATTTTTTAATGTCCTGGGGTTTCGGGGAAGTGTTGTGCCTTAGGTTATTTAGTAGGAAGTGAGGTTTTCTGACACAACTTGCATAACATTGCCTCAGACCAGACAATCCAACAAAATAACCCATCAAAGCCTTTTTTCCTTAACAATAAAGTTTTATGCAATATTCAAACACTTTCCTGGTATCACAATTGACTTCTGTAAGCTGTCAAATCAAGCTAAAAAAAAATTGAAAAAACAGCCATAAAAAATTGCACTCAAAGGACTCACATTCACCTTCTAGGAAGTCCTGTCCGCCTAACCCTAGCCCCTTTTCTATGTGCATCTGACAGTCCCGCTAATCGCTGCGCTAATGGCACAAGTATTAGCAAAGGCATATCCTTGCATTATCCTTGCCACCCGCCGCTTTTATTGTGACCAAAACAAATAATCACCCATTGCTCATATTGTTCAATGCAAATGCGTTTATGAGCCTTACTCGCTCGCTCGTAAAGTTATCCTTTCTTGCATCCTTCGCAGCATATTGTGCTGTTAACTTTGCGCATCCTTTTAGCATAGCCTTTCGCCAGTCTGTCTGTCAACTGTGCGTAGTCCTGTCATCGCCTGGCCACATTACACGGAACTCTGGAAATTTTTCGTGTCGTGAACAATCGTAAAACGTAACCTTGTGCGAAAAACTCGTTATGCATCCTTGTTTGCCAGCTTTGGTCCTTTGGCCATAAAAACATTAGCGCTGCCATCACGGACATTCAGCAAAATGTTGTTTACATTTGACTTGGTCGACAATTTAACTGTAAACACATTAATAGCTTGAACGTTAACTAAAATGTAGATTCTATTCAGCTCAAGGTCTATCTTATGCCGGAAATTGGATCGTCCTTTAACCCAAGGAAACTCTCTCTTAACTCACAAAGAATTTATCATATGGCACATAAGTGTAAACTACTTCAAATATATAAAGAAATAGATGTAGATACTTTTTTTATGCCTCTTAGTGCAAAAGTAATTTAAAAAAGAAAAAGTTAAATTTTCTCATTTATTTAAATTTTGAATATTTCCTAATATAATCTCGTATGGGTTTGATAGCTCTAGTTAAGTTAAAAGTCTACTTTAAAAGATTAGCTTACATTAATTCTCAAATAATAAAGATTTTTTATAAAACTCCAATCATATATAAATGATAAATAATATCAGATTTATTTTTTCTTTTATAATACTCATAAATAGAATTATAAAAAGAAAAAGATAATTTTACTCATTTATTTAAATTTTTATATTTCCCAAAATTGAACTCTGGAAAAGTTAAAAGTCAACTTGAAAATAATCGCTTACATTAATTAAATAATATAGATTTTTTTTATAACTCCAACCATATATCATATCATATATATTTAAATAATTTAGCATATATTTCTTTTTTTATAATACTCATAAATTGATGTAAAAACTTTGTTATATCTCTTACTGCAAATATTTCACTTAAAACGCAAAATATATTTTTACTCATTTATTTGAATCTTGTATATTGCCTAAAATTCAATGTATAATCCCAGTTTTCTAACCCTAAAAAAGTTGAAATTTTATTTAAAAAATGTAGTTAAAATTAATTCTAAAATAATAAAATTTCCTTTTTAAAACAAAAATCATTTAATAGTGTGTTGTGTATAATTTAAGTTAACCAAGAAAATTAATGAATGTAATTTCTAACATTTATATAGACTTTTTGTTGATAACTTTAATTTACCTAGCAAATTAATTTATTATTTATTTATTTTTTTAAATATTCATACATATTTACACCTGATCCTATATTTAACACAAATCCAGTCTCCACTAATTAATTATCATTCCTTTAAAATTTAATTTAAAGTTGAAATCAATGATTCAAATTTATTAAGATAAAACCTTTTAAATTTATTTTAAAGGTTAAATCAATGTTTAATAAATATTAAGATAAATGTTGAATGTTCGTAAATATATAGCTTTATCAAAAAAAAATCAATAATAAAAAATTCATAGAAAATACAATTGTCTACATTATTTTTATGTTATGATTTTTTATGATCTTTGTTTATTAGGAGATTTGACTAGTCAGCTCGAGGTTAAATTATATGTTTTAAATAAAACACAGGCGTCGAATGACATTGCAGCTTATACACCACAAATTATATTAGGCATAACATTATATATTGTATCTCATAATAACAAATAAAAAATAAATAAAATAAAACGCGAAGCGCGACTTCAGGGATTTTTCGCAGCGAGCTGTTTAATAATGTTTTATTTTATTGTGTAATTCCAAAAGTCTTTATAAATAAAAGGCAAAAAAATGCACAAAAATGGCCAATTTAAATGCGCATCTATCAAAATGACTTTGATTCCCAAAACTGCTTTGATTACCCTACCAACCCCTAAAGCATCTTAGTTATCCTATAAAGTTGCACATATGCCAAATTTTTGATAGAATTCTAAGATATTCAGCAGCTGGAGTCTACACGCTTCTGACACATTCCCCGACTAGTTATATATAAAAGGAAACCCTATAGAGGAGCTACAGGCTATAGCTGGGCACAAATCCATTCTAATGCCAGATGACAGGCGGATGGAAGGCTGGCCAAAACAAAATGGCTGAAGTGTGGCCAAATTCTGATATATATAAAAACTTTCACACGCGTTGCACAGAACCAAAGACGGATCATAATTTTTACTTTTATTTTTTTCATTTTTTGGGGTGTCTTTAAGAACAACAGCTGCAGAGTACAACTGTAAACCAGCCCCGATAGCGACGACATGCGCCCGAAAGCGCCTCCCCTTCTGGCCAAAGACAAAGGTCGTTGCGCTTAACTGAACCAAGTAACTCCTGCCGCGGAGCAACCCTCCTTTTTGAGCTAACATTTTGCATAAGAGATTCTAGAAATCTTGCCGAAAACTGAGAACCTTTTTATTTTTTTCATTTTTGGGGTGGAACTTTTGATCGTTCTTTTTGCGCAGCGGCTTAAGATTGAGGGCTATTTGGCCTATGGAGTCTTTGAACGCGTTCCATGTTGCGTGTTGTCACACGAGTCTTGGCGCACACCTGGCCCACGAATCATGCCATGCGATCCTTGGGCTCTGACCTCATATATATAGTATTTCCAGGTTTTCGTTGCGCCTCAGTGATATGTTAAATTAATGGTTTATTTATGCTGAACAGTCGAGAGATAGAAGACTTGCCTTGACAGTTTTCACAGCAAATCATAAACTAAATTAGAGCGTTTCGAAAATATTTTTAAAATAACATTGGACAAACAAATCATAATCGCTTTATGAGTCAACCTTTTAAAAAAGATTTCAAAAACATTGTTTGTCTGAAAGAACAAGCAAAAATATCAGAAATGACAGGATTTAGAAACGTTTTACCTGTTTTTGTGTTTCCTAGAAAACGCGTTATGGTTTTATAGACTTTTTGCATTCACAAAAATGCAAAATTCTGTTAAGTACAATATTTGAAAACCTTATAAGCGCTTTACCCCCAAGGTGGCATGCATAATGTGTTTATGAGTATGTGGCACAAAAAGTCCTGGGAGTGTCCTGGCAGTGTCTCTCTCTCTCTCTCTCTCTCTCTCTCTAGGCCAGGCACTTGCTGTGGTCGCCGTTGTCGGTTTTAAAATCGCGACCAGCGCACGCTGTGCGCTCGACCAAAACCAAAAACCCAAAAATAGATAATTTGCTGGCAACCATGAAAATGGTTAAAAGGACTCGCTGCTTTCCGGCGAAATGTCTGGCCAAAATGCAGTTGAGACACTTCACGCCTATGTCTGCAACGAAATTAAAGTTGATTTTAGCGTTTGTGTAGAAGTTGAAGTGATAAAGTTGCTTTTGGTAAAAGAAATAAAAATTAAAGAAAAGTTTAGCCAAAAATATTTGTAATAGAAATACAAGTATGTATATTAAAGTCTAGTAAAGGCTGGAATTAAGACTGTAGCTGTCTGATCTACTTTAATTTTTTTTAATACGAAATTTTATAATATATAACTGTATATTTACAGGGCTCTGTACTTTGCTATAATATATTTATTTATAAACGGTTATTTATAAACAGTAAATTTACTCCATTAATTTTATTTATAAACAAAAAAGAAAGTCCAGAGACTAGAATTTTTTAAGAAATTTTTTACCGTCGCCTGTATTTATGTATTGTATTTTTGCGAAATTTCAAAAAAATATCGTTCAGGGTTATTTGTACAATTTAAACGTATCCTATCGAGTTGTGGATTGTACATATTAGTTTTTCAAAATATAAAATTAAATTAAATTATTGCCACACAATCAGGATGATCAAAATTTTAACCTCAAAGACGTTTCGATGAGCAATAAAAATATAGTTGCGGTCAAAATAATAATAATAATAAATAATAAGTGTGTTTAATTTAATTTAAAAAAAAACTCAAAATTAAAAGACATTTAATTTATCTAAATTCTTTAGTAATTTTTTTTTTTAACAACTTATAACATTGTTAATCCATCTGCTAGCACTACTATTAGTTTGACCAAAGATGAATTTTGAAAAAATATACATTAATAAATTTATTATTTCTATATATTTGCAATTGGTTCAATAAGGCCGTTGTGTCTCATTTTTAATAAATATTTATTATTTATTTAAAATTGTCCTCCTATATTGAGCTATCAAGTCCTGATTCTCAGCGCTGCCTAATTGCTTCCATCAAAAAACTCAATTGCAATTTCTAATTCTATATAATTTATATATAATTCCGGTTAACTCTTCGGTAATGTTATGTATATACATTGATTGATTTATTGATTTTTTAAACTAAAAAAAATTATTTGGTATATGTACTTATGATTAGTAATATCTTATAGTTATTATATATTATATTACCAACTTTTAAATTTATTTTAATAAAAGTCAATAACAAAGTGGCTTGATTTAAATTGATTTTCTCGGAATTTTTTAAATAAAAAGTGTACATGTTTGGATATCAAAAAAAAAGGTAATTAAATATCCTTTCCAAAAAGTATAAATTTGTATGTTCAAATATCTCTTACAAGTAATTAGAGGCGATCTAAATTTGCACTTAAAAAAAAATAAACTGCCCGTGTCAATTAATTTTAATTGGGGTTGTACTTTAATCTCAAATTCAACTCATATCTAGTAAAATCTAATATATATAATACCACCTCTTAGTCACAATTAATGCAATTTAAAAATTTTAAACAAATAGTTCAAAATTTCCACTAAATAAGTTTATTTTTATGACTTTAATATCAATGACTTTTAATATCAGAAAATACCTTTACATTAAAATCATCATAGTTTTTCTTCAAAACAAATTCCTCATGTTATTTTCTGCTGCAGCTGCAGCTCTATTAAAAAAAAATAAAGAAAAAGAAAACTATACCAAAAAAAAAAGATTTTGACGCGTGCCAGGCGGAAAAACACCGGGCTCAAAGTAACGTACATTTCAGGATCTACTGATAATAATTACACAAAACAGGACGAAAGGCCGTCCCTAGCAACCCTCGAGTTTCTAGGCTCAATGAGCAAAACTAACTCATTGCAACGACTCTTTGCTCAATGAGGGTCCTGTTCCTTTTGCCAGGCTACTCCACACAAGAATGGAGATACATAAAGAGGGGGGAGCCCTCGTCCTTTTGTCTGCCTGCCTTTGGACTCATTTGCCGCGTGGCTCAATAAATTTATTATTGAGGAAATTGTGTAGTTGCTGTAACGTATTTTCTCTGTCTACCTTTTGAGGTTGATATCCTGGCACGTGTGACACGCGTAAAAGAAAGCAAAAAAAAAAAGAAAAAAATAAATACATTCAAAATTTCTCTGCTTTCTAGTCTTCAAACTATTCACACAGTTCTTTGGCAGCTTCCGCTTTTCTAATTTAAACGAATTTAATCAATTTGATGTCGCTCAACAAAACCATTATATGTCATCAAAATAATGACACAAAAGCAAGCAAAAACTGAATGTTTAGTGGAAAGTTGTAGACTAATAGATACCCTGTTTGAAGAGCAGAAAAAGATTCGGCATACTATTGAAATTAATGTTATATTTATACAGGAATAAAGCACTTTATTAATTATTAATTATATAAATTGATATAAAGCATTTTGTCAACTGAAGAATTAAAATATATTTCTATGTAAGTTTAAAAAATATTAAAATAAATACTGCCTTGTTTTAGAAAATTCTTCTAACATTTTAAGATCTTAAGAAATATTTCTGTTAGTAAGAAAAAATAATGAAATTTATTCCTCCTTGTTTTAGAAAATTGTGCTAACGTTTTGAAAAGTATTTCTATGTAAATAAGGAAAAAATACTTAAATAAATAAGGTATTTTTTTTTAAATATTCTGTCAACTTTTTGCAAAATAATTCTATGTATAATAAAAAAAAAAAAACTAAATAAAAAACTAAAGAAAATTCTGCTAACCTTTTAAAAAATATTTGTGTTAGTAAAAAAATAAAATTTATTTCTCCTTGATTTAGAAAATTTTGCTAACTTTTTTAAAATTATTTCTATGTTAGTAAAAAAAATTATAAAATTAATACTGTCTTTTTTTAAAAAAAAGTTCTGCCAACTTATTGAAAAATATTTCTAAGTAAATAAAAAAAAATAAATAAATATTGCCTTGCTTTAAAAAACTCTGCTTACTTTTTGAAAAATATTTCTATGTTAGAAAAAAAGTATTGGAAAATTTATACTGTATTTTTTTAAATTCTGCTAGCTGTTTAGTTTATTTAGTTATTTATTCTTAATGAATTCAGTTTGATTGCAATCAGACAGCCTACTTAGGGGTCCACTTCCAAATGATTATTGTGAAAGTGAAATAGACTTATCTGTTCTCAATTTCACATTTAAGAAAATTTTTGCAATTTAAGATCACTTGACTTTGATGATGGAAAATACTTGCCAAAAGCGATTCTAGTAAATTCAAGAGCTCAGTGGCGTCTAAAAGCCCGTAATATTAAATTCCGAAACATTTTGCGGAAGGAAGAACCCGGAACAGTTCTAAAAGTAAATATGTCTAGCTTTCTAAACTTGCTGAATTTATATTTACAAAATAATTTACCCTTACAAAATATATTCTATACAGGGCATACAAATTGTCACAAATCAAAATACATAGACTTTAGTTTCTCTATATATGTACTATAACCCTCATATATGATAGGCACAAAAAAAACTGTGACAAGTGCTTCCTCGACAGCATCGCATCGTTCAACAGCAATTTGAACATCAATTATGAGTTGTACCAATGAATGGGTTGGCCCAGCATCTCTGAATATATATACATATATATATAGAGGGTGTGTGGTGGGGGGTATATACGACGTGTGCTCATCCTCATCATGAGCACCACTCGTCATGCAGGGGCATTCACAAAATAAAGTACAAAAAAAAAATTGAAAAAAAAAAGAAAGGGTGGCTTGTGCCAAGATGTTGCACAAAAGACTGACAACGTATGGTTGCCGCAGTGTAACCTACTTTTAAGTCACTTTAAGAGCTGCCTCAACAAATTCCCCCGCCCCCCAAAACCCTGTCAATCTGTGGCCAATTACGAATGACCCAAATTTTAAGTACTCTGCTTAGGATGCCAAACAACGAGCAGTCAATATATATATATATCTGAGAATCGAAGAATCTGTTCTCAGGGTCATTTTATTAACCACAAATCTGTCTCCGGACTCCGGACTCCGGACACACACAACTGTTGCTCAATTATGGAAATTATGTTCGGTATGAAAAGGTATTGTCGGAAACTTTAAAAAAAAAACTTGTGTTGTGATTTCATTTATATGTACTATATATAAAACCCGATAAGCGCCATAATAATGCGGTTATTGTACTTGAAAACATATGTCAACCGTTTTGACAGCTTGCGAACTTAACCATGTAGTTGTGTGTACATATTTACACTTACATTGTTTCTTTTATATTGATCGAAAATGTAGAAAAAATAAAAACAAACAATTTATGCAATTTACTGCAACATTGTAGCTTCTTTGAGGTTTATATATAGTTTTTTGTAAGCTAACAGAAGTTGTATTTAAGTAAAAACAACATCTTTATAAGATCAATGTTCAATTAGAAACGGTATTCATTAATAAATAATATTTGTATTGCGGTATATTTTCTTAAAGCTGTTTATTCGATATTTTATAAAATATTTGTACTACGAAATATTTTCATTTTTATGATTCTGAGTCAAAACTTAAAGCTGTTTATTTTATATTTTATAAAATATTTATACTGTGAATTATTTCCTTTTATTATTATGAGTCAAAACTTAAAGCTGTTTAATTGAATTCTTTTATATGATATGTAATTTTATTTATACTTAAATTTAATTTTTGTTTATTCAGCATTAAATTTATTAAAGGTAAAAATTTAAATTATGTGATGTACATTATATTTTTCTTTATTTATTTATTTAAATTTTAAAATCTGTATTTTTAAGCTTTCCATGAAGCGTGGTTGTTAATTTAAATGTAATGTTATAGTTCATTATGAAAGATGCTTCTTGACAATAAAATATATATAAAAATATAATAAAATGAAATAAAATAAAAAATTCTATATCTAGTTTGGACAATTATTAATTTGCATAAAAATTCAACTGTAATTGTTTTTTAGCGATTTTTTCTATGCTATATTGTTGTCTGATTCGTATCAAATCGTAGACTATAAAAAAAAAAAAACAACTTAAAATAGTTAAATTCCTTTGGGATACAGGACCGTCTTAAGTTTACCTCAGTGCCCCTACCCAATTTCACAAGCGGGGCCACAATACACTAAAAATTAGGATTTTTAAGGAGCACTCGAGGCCCCGAGGGGCCCTGATCTCTCTGAGACCCTGGCTAATGCCCAGTGTGCCATACCCTTAAGACGGGCCTGTTGGTACATAGTACATTCTTCAGATGATTTTGACTTGTTAAGTTTTCAAATAAATTTAAAAATAATTTTCCAACACTTTTAACTCTCATAACTTTATTAAATCTTAACCGAATTTCATGCAAAATGATATTATTGTTTTGGTTTCTCATTCAAATTGAGTTGCCATTTTTTTTCCAATATGTAATAATTTTATATTTTTTTTTTTTCGTATTTTATCATAGAGTTGTGGGAAAAATGTTTTCAAAATTAAGAATCTCTTCTAATTTCTGCTAAAATTCGCAGGCCAGTTATTTTCAGTCAAAAATTTTAATCAATAAATTTCAAGAAATATTATTTGTGCATTTAATAAAATTAAACAAAAGATCAGTTCGTCAAATTCAAACCCCAAATTTCTCGCGTAAAAACGGAGCTACTCAGGATCAACAAATCTCAGTACCTGGAAATTTCAACACCTCCACAAAATGATCAGCGGACGCGACTGTACACCTGTTAATTCCTTCATTCCCATGCCCCGGATGTGGCAAGGACAATAAAATCCTAAAAACTGTAAATGCACAACAATAGCGCTACGAAATTATACAAATGGAATAAATTCGCAAAAATAAAGGCACAAACGGTAAAGATTTTGTTTATCTCGCTCTCTCTTTTTCCCCCTCTCTCTCTCTCTCTCTTTCTATGGCTATGAAAGAGAGCGGATGTTGTGCACGCTTCGAGCAGCGGAAACCTAAGGACGTTGACAGAGCGGCACCAGGAGGGAAGCTAAAATACCGCTATCGGGACTGAGAAAAAAATCCGGAACTATTGTTTGAATGCTTTGGCGAAAATAAAAAAAAAACGGAAGTAGAGCCCAACAGTTCCGTGTTCATGTTGAGGTTCCTTTGGCAAATGTGTGACCACACACACTCACACACACTCTCTCTCTCACAATCACACACACACCTTTTTCGACACCACGAGGCGCCTTTACAATGGAACAAAATAATTCTCGCTGGATTTACTTTCCAGTCGCTAAATACAATGCAAACAATTTCCCTGCCCCCGCCCCCTGTCCCATCAGATATGTGTCAATTTTAACAAGTGCGTATTTGTTTGAGGCCCAAAATTCTCGCCAGATAATTTACGATCGGTTTGCATTTTTCTTATCAATTTATTTATTTCCCACAAGTGTTACATAAAACAAACTGATAGAGCGTCTGGCCCACAAGATCTAATTTCTTTGTTTGTAAATAAAATAAAATAGGAAAATATGAAAAAATCATAAAACTGAAGACACACACACATACATACATACATGTGCGTTAAGTGTGCCCTTATCTGCTGACATTGACGAGGCTGTGGAAGAGCGGGAGGTAGAATGGGAGCCGAGAACAGCATAGCAATGCAAACGAGCCATAAGCCAAAACAAGCAAACAAACAAACCTATAAAAATCACTTCCCGTTGTCGCTTGGAATAATGTCAAATGTCAACTGGAGAGAGGGGTCCCCTTCCCACTGCACTGGAACTCAGCTCGTTAGCAAGTCGAAGCCAAAGAAATTGTAAACGGAAATTTCAAATAAAAACGAAGCGCAAGCGCAGGCGCAGCCGAAGCGTCGCTGTTGCTGTCAACGTTTGCAGCGACGCGTTCTCTCAGGTTTTGGTCAATTGGCTGCTTTTTACATAGTTCTCTGCGTCACGTAAATATGTCAAGCGTTCGTTGCGATCGTGTGGGTGAGCGTGCGTCGCTGCCAGCGTACGCTCTCAGAACGCTATGTGTGCGACTGTGAGAGTTTTGTGCGGTTGCCGGCTTATTAGAAGAACGGTCAACATTTGTTTTTGATTTCAGTTTTACGTTCTGCGCGATTTGACGTGCAAGAATGTACATAGCTCAAGAGGCAAGCGAGCTGCCAACGCAACAGGGTGTAACATGTGTGGGACACATGTGCTGCAAAACAGGGTGTGCAATGCACAAATGCCCGTCAAAACAAAACGTCTTGTGCAGCGGGCTCTCAATGCAGCTGATAAGCTCAGCAAACATAAGCAATTTGCCTGCTCTCTTGAACATACATATATAAGTATGTATGTATGTTTGTATGTACATATCTCGCTCTGTATATTTGAGTCATCGTCCTAAAAACAACGCAGCAATAAACAATATACACCAAACTTCACCGCGCTAGAGTTGTTGTTGTTGTTGTTGCTGTTGCTGCTTGCGTTCATTGATCGCCAGCAATTGCCGCTTAAGTGCTGCGTCAACGTTGTTGACTTACATACACATACATATAAACACACATACATATAGATACATACATACATGTGTACATACTGCACGCCTCCGCAAGCCCCTTACAACTTCTTACCATCAGTCTTTTAACCGCACTCTCGCTCCATGTTTCCATATGTCTTTCACTATTGGCTTTTCTTTTTATACACTCTATACGGCATTAATTGAGTGCCTTTCAATTGGGTTATGGATTAATTTTTATGCATAAATTAAATACCCATACGATTGGGGCTTTAGTTTTTTGCCTGTTCTGCCCCAGCCGGGCATTTAGAAAGCAATTTCAAGTGGGGCTCCGCTGCTAACATGCATTGCCATTGCCCATATAGCATATATAGGGTGTGGCAGGCAGACGGTTTGAAATTGCATATGGACTAACGAAATGATAATGAAGCGCAGTGAGGAGTGGAGAAATGTAAATGAACTTTGGCACAGTGTGACGAAGGTCTCAGAACGCACGTGAGAACTGATTAAGAAATGAATATTATTTGCATACATATGCATTAGTGTTGGGTTGATTGTATCAGAATAAGTTCCAATGAACGGTTCATTTATGGGAACAACTGAACTTGTATTTTGATATTGGTATGGGTTTTTTTTAATTTTTATATAATTTTTTGTTTGGTTTTTAGGTAATTTTTTTAAAATTATTTAAAATAAATTTTTTTTTTAATTTATATCTAATTTTTAGACGACACAGTAAGGGATTATTTGTTGAAAAGACGAAATTAAGTTTCTTATATAAAACAGTTATTATAATTAAATATAAATTAAAATATTATTAAAGTTGAAATAAAAACCTAAATCTTAAAAGAATTACTAGTATTTTATTTATTATTATAATCATAAAATGAAATTATACTTTTCTAAGATTGGAACAGCTAAAAAACTAATTTATTTGAAGAACTAAATTTACACAACGATTTGAACTAGCAATCCCAACTCTAGCTTGAATTAATGCAATTTTTCAATATGCTACAGTGAACAGACACTAAATTAAGCAATTACACAAAAGTTTTTAGCATTCAAGGTCTAAGAAATTAAAATCCCACTTGACAAACACAAATAACGTTCTTTTCGGATATCGATTGCATTATAATAAAGCTTTACTGTGCTATTGTTTATATCTGAGTCAAAGATAAGTAAGTGCTAATTCCAAAGCTCTCTCAATGCCGCATACAATTGAAATTACCTAATATACGAATGTATTTCCAATCTCCCAAGCTGCGTCATTCACTTTTATAATGAATTTATATTGGAATACTCGATTATTGGATTGTGTGTTGAATGTGTGCTCAAGAAATTAGTCAGCATTCGACGATGATGAGAAATGTGGCAGTAATTTTTGAAGGCATTTCGAAACGAAGCGTCACGGTGCTAATTCCAGTTCTTCACAAAGCGGCAAAACCGACGCGTGCCAGACAATGTAACACCCTGTATAATATTATATACTTACGCTCTCTCTTGCACTGCAGTTGAATAAACAACAATATCCAATTGTTTTTTTTATGTAGTTAAACTAAAAAGAAGACTTTATTTTGTAAAATGCAAGAGTATATTTTGTTGTTGTTGTTTTTGTTGCCTGTTTTGTTTTTTGTTGCTTTGTGTTGTTATGACTTTTATGCATAATATAAGTAGTAAATACAATACAATTATACAATACGTAGTACGTTATATCGTTTAATTTTCTTAGGATATTTCAATTTTTGTTTTTTGTTAATTAAGCGATATTTAAGTATTTTGTAAATACAATTTAGGTTTCGTTTCAATTCATTTAGGCTAGTCAAAATGTTACGTCAAGTTTTCTTTATATTTTGTTTTTTTCTTTTTTTTTTTTAATATAATATATTACTGTATTTTGATGCGTTTCTTTAAATATCTTGATAAAAATACTGCAATAATAATAACTGTTAAATATGTATGCATGTAAAAAACAAATGCGCGTAAGCCGTGTGTGTATGTGTGTGTGTGTGTGTGTGTCGACTGGAATCCAAAACATTATATAGGCCTGATAAGGTTCGAAAGTTCTATTAAGAAAACTCGCAAGTTTTTTGTTAATAAAGAAATCTTTTTTTTGAAACGCTACAGAACCTTCATATGTTTTATAAATTGATATATTTTTAGTTTTTTCCTTTTTTTATATATAGTATGGAACCGCTATGTATAATTCGTTATGTTATTTTGTTCTCGAGATTGTTGTTGTTGTTAGCCCTTAATGTGTAGAATGTAAATTTTTTTTTCGTTTTTTTTCTCTGTTTTAAGTAGGAGGAGGATTTTTTTTTAATCTCTGTTTGACTTAGAACAAACCCTTCTTTTTCTTCTCCTTCTTGACATCGACATTGTCGGTGCTGCTGTTGGCGCCAAGGCTGCGTCGCTTGAGCTCCTCCAGCGTCACATGATTGACATCCTCCCATTCCTTTTTCTCACGCTCAAATTCACGACGCTTCTCATCCAGCTCGTGTATCTGGAGCTCGAGGGCCTTTTTGCGCTCCTCGTGACGGCGTGCCATCTCTAGTTCGGAATCCTTGAGCTTTTGCATCTTCTCCTTGACCTTCATGTCAAAGACCTGCTCCATTTCGGCCTCCATTTTCTTCATCTTTTGCTCATGCTCGCGCTTCTCCTCCTCCATTTGGGTGAGCGGATTCTTGTTGGACAAACGGGCCTTGCCATCGACTAGACCCAATTCGGATAGCTTGCGACATCGATAGTTCTCATAGTGTACATTATTCGTGACATCCTTGAGGTCCTGCAGATGTGTGCGTATTACCATATTCCTTAATGCAATAAAATCGCAATGTGTCAAATTCTCAACCTCAACCAGGCCCCAAGGATACCGCCGTCCTCGCACCTTCTTGCCATCCAATTCAATGATGGTATTCGCACCGACAACGGCAAAGGGCACACGACTGCGTAGATTTTGTGTGGCCTTTGTCTCCTCGGCGGCATCCTCGAGCGTGGCGGGAAAATCATAAATCTTAATCTTATGCTGAGCAATCTCATTGAGTATCTGCTTCTTAAACAGATGCACCTCATCCGGCGTCATGGTATCCGCCTTGGCAATAACCGGCACCAGATTCACCTTATCCGACAAACTCTGCATGCAGGCAATGTCCAATGGCAACAGACCATGACCCGATGGCGCTATAAAATACAAACAACAATGGACACGATTATCTGAAATTGTTTTACGATAGACACGCGACTCGGCTGTTAGATATTCCTCATATTTGCTATCCACATACTCCAATATGGGCACCCAGCAGTTGCTATTATCGACAGCATCCCCAAATCCTGGTGTATCCACCACAGTGAGCGTTAGATTGACGCCATTCTCCTTGAGCATTACCTTGGTGGCCTCAACGGCGACAGTTTTCTTTTTGCGTAGCGACGGGCCCGGATATTGTTCCGCATTGTAGATGTCCGAAAGGAACATGGAATTGATCAATGTTGATTTACCCAATCCACTGGCGCCCACCACCATCAGGGTGAATTCAAAGCCACGTTTGACAGCCTTGCGATAAACCTGATTGGGTAAATTGGCAAAGCCCACGTAGCCGGCAATTTCCATGGGTTTCTGGCGCACTGGCAACGGTGGTTTCTGTGGCTTCTGCTGCGCTTCCTTCTCCTGCAGATCGTGCGTCAGCTTGTTCGAATCACCATTTGAGCTGGTCACACTGCTGCCCGATTCTGATGCTAACTGCAATTTATTCACGGCTGCTGCGGCTGCTGCTGCTGCTGTTGCCGCTGGCACACTGGGCGGCTGCGTCTGTGGACGCTGCGCTGCTGATGAGGAATCGCTGCCATTTGATGCCGACGCCGATGCCGCCTGCTGCTTATCGCGCAGCGCCAATTGTGCCAATGTGCTGGGCAGCGCTGAGATGGCGCCGTTTGTGCGAGGACTATTCATTTGCTGTTGTTGCCTTGTCTTTTATGTATGTTAAGTTGCGAAATTTCACTTTTATTTTATTACAATAAAACACTAGAAAGCTTTAACTTTGCACGCTTTTGTGTCGTCACGCCTAGTTTTCAGCTTTTGCTCTTGTTGTTCTCTGTCTGTTTTAGGGTTCTTTTGCTTTTTCTTTTGGTGTCAACAAAACTTTTGCACTACTGCTGCTACTGCTCCTCTTCTTCTTTGCAAAAAAAATAATAAGTACGCCAACAACGCGCTATGGCCGTGCTATTGAGTGAGCGAAAAACAAGCGACTGCCTGCTCTGCTGCAGCGAGAGCGCTTGCGGCCCACGGGCATGAAAGAGACGAAAGAGCAACACACACATTCATATAGCACAACACAAGGGCTCAGCGCATGAGTAATAATACACAAACACACAAGCATATGGCACGCTGCAGGCAGTGCCGGTGCTGCCAATACGTTTCAGACAAAAGTGTGTCAGCAGTGAAAATTTAACAAAA
This sequence comes from Hirtodrosophila alboralis, assembly GCA_035043045.1. Taxonomy (NCBI): domain Eukaryota; kingdom Metazoa; phylum Arthropoda; class Insecta; order Diptera; family Drosophilidae; genus Hirtodrosophila; species Hirtodrosophila alboralis. The sequence continues at coordinate 44,190 of JAWNNH010000210.1, read as the reverse complement.
GTCGGGCATTTATATATTAAATAATTTTAGACGCTTATAAAAAAATCAACAATACCTAAAATTATATTTGTATGCATTTAATATTTCAAATTGTGCAAAAATTTGTGCTACTTTATAAACAATTCGAAGCAGCACACGCGTTGGCAGCGCTCAATTGCTACGCGCTCAACTCACAGCATTGCCAGCATACAATTTTGTGCGCTCTCCATATGCCAAGCCAAGAGCCGTTGCTTGGCAATTTTACTGCTGACAATGCCGCCGCCGCGCCGCTTGTGCTGCTCTGCTCGTTTCAAATTTATCAATGCACAACAAAAAATATTCTTATCATTTTGTGTGTGCGTTTAAAAATAGAAGCCAATGCATTTGCTATAACTGTATGTGTGTGTGTGTTTATATGCCTTTCAGATATTTTTATGCTGGAAAACAACAACAACTCTGTAAAAAATTCCATTTAGTAAATCAACGCTTTTACTTTTTGTGTTATTTTTTTTTTTGTTTTTTGCTTTGCAAAATGCTGTTTGTTGCGCATGAGCGTGAGCGGCGTTAAAGAGAGCGCCGCTCAGAGAGTAGCTGAGCTAATTTAACTGAGCCTGTATTGGTGAGCAGTGCTGCTTAACAGATGCGCTACACTCAGATATAAAGGGCGTGTGGGTGCCGCGTTTCAACTTAATTTAAAAAAAAATAATAAAAAAAATTATTAAGTCACTCTGTCAGAGCTGCTGCGTCTCTGCTGCTGTTGCAACTGCAGCAGCAACAACAAATGTGGGAATGTGGCACATTAGTGAGCAGTTAACCTGGACTTGAGCTCGGTTAATTGCCCGCCCCAGCAGCCCGCTTCATGCTCGAGTGTGTCCTCGTCAAAGTTCCCACACCATCATCTGTTGTCCTGCGCCTCGTCCCTACAAATGCCAATACACACAAACAAGGACTGTCGTTTGTTTGTAATTTAAATTCTCATGCATTCAAAAGAACGGGCGAGGGGGCCGCATCAGCACCAAAACTAGCAACCACCACCATTTGTATGGTGCATGTCCTGCGTCCTACTCCGCCTGCGTGGCCGTGCCGTGCCATGCCCTGCCCTGCCCATTGCTTCCTTCCGCAGTTGTCGCAGTTGTTGGTGGCAGCGATGTTGGTGGTGGTAGTTCCTTCATTTCTTCCCCCTTTTGCACGTGGATTTTTCTTTATGCGTCTGTCCAAAAAGGTGATCGTGAGAAACTTTTTTTCTCACATTCTGACTTTGTGTTTAATTTTAGCCTTTGTATCGGAATTATTATGCTTATGAATTGATATGAGTCTGAACAGTTGTTGTTAATCGTAAACACGGGATTTGACTGTACTTCTGGCAATTTATATAAGTATATCTATGATATGGTAGAAGAACCCACAAGAAGTGTAGATTTGGCTGTACTTCTGGCAATTTATATAACCACAATAATAATAATACCACAAGAAGTGTAGATTCTCTTTATTTAAGAAATATTTTATTAGATTTTAAGGGCTAGGAATAATGGTTTAGGTACAGTTAAAACTCTTCTAACGAACAGCTCTAATCGATGGGCAATTCTCTTAGACATTTTCTTTTAACCATTATTACAAAAAAAAAAAAATGGGTAAATAAAATATCCTCCATTGGGCGCACACTCCTCTTGAGTGAACAAAAAATGTCCTATCGTCGCTCTGCTCCCAAAAGAGTTTTCCCTGTATTATAATGCGATCATACAAGCTTACGGAGTGAATTTTTGGAAAAATTTAATATTATGAAGGATCTTCTTTACTTAAATACAGATTCAGATTTATATTATATTATTGTATAAGATTTTGGGATGTAAGATTCAACGTTATTTATTTTTAATATATTATTGTGTACAATAAATTCTTTTAATTATATATAAATAAATAATAATTATTATTAAATTTTGGTAGATTCCTTTTGGGAGAAAATAATATCCAATTTTATATTAAATTGTTGCTTAAGTTTTCAGGATCTAAAATCCTACGTTAATCATTTTAAGTTAATTATTGTATACAATAAATTCGTTGATTAATATATAATTAAATAATAATTTCTAAATATTAAATTAGATCTGTAGGTTCCTTTCGGGAGGAAACAATATCATATTTTATATTAAATTGTTGCTTAAGATTTTGGGATGTAAAATCTAAAGTTATTTATATTTATTTTATTATTCCTATATAAATATTTCTTTAAATAATAATGATTATAAAATTAGAGCTGTAGATTTCTTTCGGGAGGGAACAAGATCCTTTCTTTAGGTATTTTAAAAAGTCAAATTTTTTTCGAATTTTTCTGAATATATAATAATATAATATATATAAATATATACCCCAGTTGAGATTGTATTCGACCTGATATAGTCGACACTACTTCCAGCGAAAATTAAGATAATAATTATGAAAATTTGACAATAAAATTTGAATAATATTTTTGATTTAACTATACTTAATATTACTCGATCCTTTAAGATTTCCTTCTTATTATTATATTTAAGTGCCTCCAATTTTCAATAATTTTTTTTTAAAACTGGGAAACTAGAAACCAAACTAAACAAAACCTAATTATCAACATTGAGCTGTGTGATGATCTCCTGGAATAAACATTGGCAGCTAGTCCCAACCGCAAATCCTTTAAGTACACTGAAATGTACTGTAGTTAATCCCCCCCATTCGTATTACAGACACACAACCCTTCAACAGATTCTTTGATCTTGAGGCAGCTGCCTTGCATCAGGCACGCTTCATCCAAAATTGTATTTATTGTTTTTGTTGCATAGGCGCGCTGCATCTTCTTCCTTGATTATGTAAGACGTTGTGGCAGCCACAGCGTGGCCATTGCAGCCATAGGCAACAATTAAAGGCGCATAAAAACGTTGCACGTCCCCTAAAGTCAGTTGAGGTCTTAGCGCCGTTTGCAACATTCCAACTACGGATCCCAAACCCAATCTCAATGCCATTGTTTGCCTCAGTCAAGCGGCAGCTGTATCAACTTGTGGCACAGGCCAAAATCGTTGACATTTTGTCATAGAGCAGCTGACCAAAACTCTAAGAGTCTAAATAGCCGTTACATAGCCAAAAATACTCTATTGAAATTGATTACAATTTTTCAGATACTTTTCCCTATTAATATTATACAGATAATATCGCTCTACAGATATTTATTTTATTCTGTCGACTCTAACAAATTAGAACCTTCAGTAATTAGAATTTCCAAAAATTAGAATTAGAGTTTGTAATAAATTTTTCAATTTTTTACTGAATACATATCGATTTTTTATTTTTAACTGAAAAAATATATTTAATGTAATTTTTTCAATTTTTTACTGAATAATTTATATAACGATTTTTTATTTTTAACTGAAATAATTTATTTAATGTAATTGAAGTTAATTTTTATGTTTTGTTTTGTTGCATCTATTTTTGATTTAATGTATACATATATTTATATATTTTTTATTTAAAAAAAACTAATAATGTGTATTGCACTTGATTGTTACCTTATGTTTTTATTAATAAAATTCACAAAAAAATGAGTTTTCTTATATCTTTATGGAGTAAATTTGTTTCAATTTTTTTAAATTTAATACATACAAAAAATAATATCCAGAAATTGGAATATTTTAATATATATATACAAAAAAATAACGTCCAGAAATTCTTATATTTCAAAAATTAGAATTACCTTAAAAATTTCTGAGCATTCACTGAACTTTTAGAATTTTTTATATACAACATCTAATATTCATTTTAAGTTTTTTTTAATATATTTTTACTTTTTATATAATTACAATTGATCATCGCTAATATTCATGTATTATATACCCTGCTATTCTGTCATAATATTTAATTAAATGCCCCATGGGCAGTTGTAAATATAGATAAACAAAAAAAAAATAGAAATTTTAAGTTTTTAATATTTTTGACTATTCTGCACAATAAATAAATATAAAAAAAATTTATATTTTTTCGTAGTATTTTGGTATAAAAATTCATATATTTCAAACCTTTCACATCAACGATGAATTATGTAAATGCTTTTTGCCCGCCCACTTAAATAATTTGATATGTTTCTTTTATTTTTGCTCCCATGGGAAAATTCTATTTAATCGATCTGTAAACAGTTCCCAGATATAGTAGCTGCCTCCTTTTTAGTTCTTTCTACATCTGTCATAAGAATTTTTAGTTATTAGCCCAACTACCGGCTGGCCATTTATCAAATTCATAAAAATAAAAATGTGCAGAGATTTTTGACTCCGACTCCTGTCATGACTTCTAATGCCACACAGCGCACACTTCACTCAAAATTATCCCCCCCAACAAAAATCACAAAAAATCATCGCACCCCAAACAAGGCGCCATAAAAATCAACAGAAAATTCATTTAAATCAACATATATCTTAGACTAAGCATCCCAGTTTACAGGACTGCATGAAGTCGGGGATTTCCACACATTTGCTACTGTTTCATATTTTTCATGCTCATTATATGATATAGGGGGGAATTGAGTGAGTGTGTGGTTGGGGTGTAGGCTGTGGGCTGTGGGTGTAGCACACCCCATCGGTACACTATAGTTCCCACAGTAAAACCCCCAGCTAAAAATATATATACCACAACTTCTAACCGCAGGCACTAATTTGAGGTTGCAAAAGGTCTCACATATGCTACCTTGCTGCGGAATTGATTAAGAACGGGATGAAAAAAAAAAAAATGTTAAAAAAAAGGGAAGCAATCGCCCGATACAATAAAAATTAAAGTGTTTTAATGTGTAAATCGTGCGTTGGGGCATAAAAAACGAAAAGAAAAAAATTCGAAACGCAACAAAAATAATGCAACTAAAAATAAGGCACACAAGGAAGCCCCAGCACAGACGGCTACTGATCAGCGATCGTGCCACACTAAACGGCATTTACCTTGATCCCGAGATCGAACCCAAAATCAAAATCAAAAAAAAAAAAAACAAAAGACTGTATAAAAGGAAGCCAAAGCAACTCTGAAATCTGCTGGGGCTGATATTGAACTTTGATTTTTACTACAACGCTTTTGTTATAGAATTTCAATCTCTCTCTTCGTATTTTCTCAAGAAGCTACTTGCAGGACGATATATATGTTTATATGTGTGTGTGTGTGACCGGTAAGATCGTCACGTTTGGGCCAGACAAAATGATCCACATTCACAAATGCCAGTCCGAGTGTTACTGCCGCCCCATATGTGTGATGAGTCTGTGGCTCAGTTGGTTTTTTAATACCCTTGCCAAGAAAGGGTATTATCAATTTTTGGTCAGAATATGTATTAATATGTGTAGAGCTTCAGAAGAGACTTTGGGATTATAATTAAGTGTCCTTCGGTTTAAATTAAGCTATCTAGTCATATTGATCCGTTCATTTATATGTGACTTTCTATATAAAAACTTAAATCTGAAATTTAAATAAAGCTACTGTAATTTAGGATAGTAAGAATTATAACTTTTTATTGAAGAATAATTAAATAAAAGGATGTAAAAATATGATTTTTAAGTAAATTAAGCTACTGCAATTTAGGATAGTAAGAATTAGAACTTTTTTATTATAATAATTAAATTAAAGGGAGTAAAAATATGATTTTATTAAGAGAAGTTTTTTTTTGCTTTTAGGTCATAATTGACTGAATATAATAATTATATCATGCCATCTATAATTTATTATTATAAATTATTAAATTTTCTTTTTTTTTTGTTTTTTTTTTTTGTAAAATCTGAATTAGGATCTTAAAAACTGGAGCTTGTTTTGATAATTATTTAATTTGTTTAAAAAATATGATATTATTCAGAGATATTTCCTTTTGCTGAAGTACATAGGTCAGAATTGCCTGGATAAACTAACTATATTATATCACAGAAGACTTATTCAGTTGTTTTATGTAAAAAACTTATCTAATTTTCAAAAAAACACATCCAAACTCTACAATTTAAAGAATGTTTCTATTTCATAAGCTTTTATTTTAATTAAACTATAGCTAATGCTGTCAAATAAATAAATGCTGCAACTTTTAGTTTTTTTTAAGAAAAACTATAATCTTTTGCATTTTTTCTGTATGCAAGGGTATTAAAACTTCTTTAACAAAAGTTTTTGCTCTTCTTTCTTGCGTCTTTGTTTTTTCTTATTTTTTGCCAGCTCATGATATTTTTATTGAGTTTTCTCGTGGGAAAAAGTTTGCCAAAATTGCAGCCAAGTGCTGCATATTAAGATCATTAAGAGAAACTGATTAGTGATTGAAGTAACATTTGGTTAACCACAAAATTATACCATAGTTACATATATATATATAGTTACATAGTATGTAAGTAAACATAGGCAAATGCGACAACGCTTATTCAATTTATAAATCTGTCGCCCCGTCGTTTATGAGTCTTGGCTAGGGGATTTACGCTCTAAAAACGGATCAACACGCCAGCTGAGTGCAATCAAAGTGGCTTGATTTGCACAACCAGGGTTACCAGGCGACGCAATAATTTTATGAGTGCTTTAAATCTGGCTAACCAAATTGTCAACTGTCAGCTGACAGCTGGCGCATGAGTCCAATGACAATTCACAATTTTTGCTTTAAGCCTGCCAACATTGTAAAGTAATAAATTTATTTGAGCCTTACGGTTTTTGGGCTATTGCCAAAACCGAAATCCGTACACGCATGCGCATATCATAAAAATTCAGAAGTTCAGGTAAACTTTAACTAAATGATTGACCCGTGACCAGGCTGAAAAACGCAACCCCCTAGATGTTCATGTTGATGTCTTAAGGGTGGAGTTAGCTGTCCTATCTAGTTGTCTAAGACAGCTGCTGGCTGTATCTGGCACAAGACAACCCCGAGAACAGTGTGTTCTTTCTAAAGAAAAATTTAATGAATTGCGCCCAATGATCGGCATTGATTAAGTTTCTCAGCTCTTAGGGTTGGTTGGCATATGTACATATTTCGCAACAAGGGCCTGAAAAGTATTTTAATGTTAAAAGAAGAAAATAAAATACTAAAATATATTTTCTTAGCTTGTAAGTAGTTTTGGGCTTTAATTTAATAGTTGTGTCTAAGAAAACTTTTAATTTTAGTCTTTTGAAATACTTAAAACGCTTTGATAATCCATTTAAATTAAAAAAAAACTTCCTAGGGGTGGTTGGCATATGTAAATACATATTTCGCACTATTTTATTGATTAAATAAGAATAAATATTATTTTCTTAGCTTGTAAATATTTTTGGCCTTTAATTTTATAGCCTTGTCTAAAAAAAGTTTTAATTTTAGTCTTTTGAAATACATAATACGCTTTGATAACCAATTTTGATTAAAAAAAACTCAACTCATTTAACATTTGAGTGTTTGTCGCCTGAATTGCAATTACACCATTTCGGAGCGAGATCGCGTTTCAGCATGCAAATTGCCAACCGCTTTGACAACCCTGTTGAGTGACATGCTCAATTCACTCAGTATTTTGAGTGCGTTTGACATAGTTTTGAGCGATTGTTGCTGTTGTGCTGGAATTTCTCCCGTCTTTCTTGTGCCATTGCCATAACCACCCCAAATGCGCTGCAGAGCAAACGTTCGCTCTCTTGGCTGGCTACCTGCGCCTGCGCCGTCGCTGCCGTCGCTGCCGTCGCTGCCGCCGCTGCTCAGGTAAAAACGAGTCAAATTCGTGTTCGCTCGGACTCGTTTCGCCTTCGTCGCGTTCGTTTTTAGTCAGCGCGCTTGCTGCAACGAGGATCAGTATCCTTTTGGCGTTCCGTGTGCGCGGTTGTCTGCCGCTCGTCCTCGCAACGCAGTTTCAAATAACTAAATGTACTAAAACGAAGCGCGTAAAATTTGTTAAGGTTTTGTTAACTGTTCGGACATTTGCAACAAAAAAAAACAAAGTACGTGCAATAATTTGTTAACACTTTAATTCGTACTTGAGCCAAAGTTGTTGTGTTGTGAAATACAAAATTTATTGTGTTGTGTCGGCGATCGATTGGATTAAATAGCCGCAACTTTACTTTGGATTATATAAAACTCAAAAAAATATATTTAAACTAAAAATGGATTATAAACAGGATCTTAACTCTGATGATGATTTCGATTGCTCCAATGGCTATAGCGATAGCTATAGCAGCAATGGACGTATGTCCAATCCAAATGGTCTGTCCAAGGCGGAGCTGAGAAAGGTGAGAAATCCTTTTGATGAGCTAAAAAAATATTAGGCGATCAGTGATAAATTGCAAGATAAATTTATAGCCTTAAAATTAAAAATTTTAACTTGATTATTTTAAAATTTGTTTTAATATAATATTTGCAAATTATTTGGCATTAAAAATTCATTTTCATTATTTTTAAATCAGACAACAAATTACAATCAAATAGGAACTAAATATATTTATTTTATATATCAGTCAATCAAATAGGAACTAAATATATATATAATTATATATTCTTGTTTATTTCGGAATAACTTTGATCACAATAGACATATTTTATTTATATATTTAAATTAGTTCCTTTAAAGCTTGTTTCAGGCATTTTTGGATAAATTATTTAAAAAATTATACAATTATCTATTATCTATGTTTTTTTATCTTTATAAAATATATTTATTAAATTTGTAATAAATTTTTTTACAGACCAATAAACCGATTATGGAGAAACGTCGTCGCGCTCGCATCAATCATTGTTTAAACGAGCTAAAATCTCTGATTCTGGAAGCAATGAAAAAAGACGTAAGTATTCCAAAAAAAAAAATAAAAAAAAGAGGGCAGAATTACTGATTTAGAAACTAGTAGAACCAAGGCTCGTATCAGTACATTTTTCCTTATAAATGGTGTCATAAAACACATAAATTTCGTTAGTTCAAAAAAATGTTCAAGTGTCTCTGGGAGAGTGTCGGCTAAACTACAAAAGGATAATAATAAGAAAAAAAAACTCCTACGACAGAGAAAACAAAAAAATCAAGTCAACAGTTTAATTGAGTATTAAATTTTATTGATGATCATTACAAGAGAGCGCCGACAATGACGATGACGCTGACGATGGCTCAGAGTCGAGAGTTGGCCAAAAGTGTTAACAAGTCGAGAAATTACGCAGAAATCTCAGACATTGAGACTTGAAACCTGTTTCCACAGGAGCCACCAGTGGGATCCTGCTGTGAGAAAAAATACAAAAAATACACAACACGACACATAAAAAAAAACAGATATGAGATAGAAGCGAAGACGCCGACGCCGACGTAGACAGCGACGCCAGTTTAGCAGTGTATTGTAGAATTCTGCAGGCAACGACCAAAAATCAAATAAGAAAGACATTGAAGAAAAAGCAAAAGTAAACAAAAGATGCAGACATGACAAGAAGATGGCGCAGGCGGCACAGGTGGTGTAGGGGGCGGGGGAGAGTGAGTGAAGCAGGAGGCGAGCGGCAGGGCGACCTGCGTGGGAAACTTTTGCAAAATATGCAGCCAGCGGCAGCGTCAGCAGCAGCAGCAGCAAAAACGAACATAAACGCAAAAGAAGTGCCAAACTCTCCTCGCGTGTCTCTCTTACTTACTCCCTCTCACTCTCTCCCACTCTAGCTTCTTTTGTGTCTCTCTCTCTCTCTCTCTTTTTCTCTTGTTCTACCTTCGGCAGCGTGAGCCCAGAGCTTAGCGACCGCTCGCAGCTTTGGGGCGTGTGATATTTTGCTGGACTCGAGACTGTAGAACAGAAACAGAGGCAGATTACAAATAGTTGGACATATGAGGCAAGAAACGTGCTCGGGCGTCTGCATCATTCACTTTTGTATGCCCTGTAAGAGCATATACAGCAAAGGGTTAGATTAGTTACGGCACAAACAGGAATATTTGGGATTTGCTTTAGAATTTTTATAAATACGAAATTCGCAACGTTATAGTTCAATTAACTTGACAGGAATGTGCTTGAGAAAAGAGTTCGAATTTTCCTAAAATATCCAAAACTTATAAGCTCTTTGACAAATACTAGATTTTTTGTAAATTTATTAATTGTAAATTTATTAATTGTTAAATAAATTGGTATAACTTGGCTTGAATTATTTTTAAAAATTTTCTAAAATACCAAAAACTCATAAACTCCTTTAAAATACTAGATTTTCTGTATATTTCATATAGGTTTTGTGAGAATTTTATTTTAATTGCAAGGAATTTGAATCCCCAAAAATGCGAATAATTTATTTGTACTTAATATTTACATAATACTGAGCAATTATTTTGAATTAACGCTTGCAAGAAATAAGAATTCCCCTAAGAAATAAGAATTCTAAGGGTTTTTTTTGAGATATCACAAAAATCCCCTAACAACCAAACAAACTCATTTTTAGGTATTTTTCTCACTATTTAGGTATTTTTCTTGGCAAAAATATTATATAGAAAAGTCAATTTACACTTGCTGCTTTACAGTTTATCAAAACTTTTTAAGATATTCGCAAAGATCTGATGTTTATTTTAATATTTATGACTAATCAAATAATTAACAATGTTTTTTTAATGCAAATAATTACTCTGCAGTGTTTGGAAGACTGTTCTTTTAGCACAAAAACATTTCATTAGGGTTTGCTTAATATATTTGTTTAAAAATACAATTTATGTAGATTACAAAGAAAATCGGGGGAGAAAAAACTTTAAATGATCGCGAAAATTAATATATTAATAATAGGATGAACCTTGAAAGTTTTTTTCACTCTAACATAAATCTGTTTAAAAATACAATTTATATAGAATTCAAAGGAAAATGGGGAAGAAAAATACTTAAATTATCAAAAATTAATTAAACAATAATAAGATAAACTTTCAAAAAAGATAAGCTTTCAATAATAAGTTAAAATTTTAAGCCAGAATTACAATAGATTACAAAAAAAAACGAGGGAAAAAACTCTTAAATGATCGAAAATTAATAAAAAATGTAAATAATATCATAATAATAAGAAAAATCTTGAAAGAATTTTAAGTTTTTTATAATTCACCGACGAGATATTATTATAATTGATTTATATTACAATATGTAGATTACTTAGGATGTAGATTACATAGGAAAACGAGGGAGAAAAATCCTTAAATGATCGAAAATGAATAAAGGATTAAATTAATATCATAATAATAAGATAAATTTTAAAATAATTCAAAGTTTTTCTTATAATTTAACGCCGGGTTATTATCACATTTATTTATATTCTAAAATTTCAATTAATGCCATTTACTAGACAATTTCTTGTTGTACTATAGGGTATTTCATAGTCTACACCTAGCTGTAGCTGCATTCTTAGGTGTTTCACTTGTTTCCCATGCATTGAACTTGTTATAGGGCCTTGTGTAACCGAGGGCCATGTGAGTGGATGTGGATGTTGGATTGGATCCGCTCTGGTCCTGGTCAATGCACGAAAACAATTAGTCAGGCGGCTTCTGCTTTAGTTTGTTGTTGTTGTTTGTTAAGTAGAACCAAAAAAAAAGAGACACCCAAAGAAATCCCAAGAAAAGAGAGAACATGGAAGCTCATCATTATCTGTTTTGTTCTTCTACCGTTTTTAGCCGGCGCGACATACCAAACTGGAGAAGGCCGACATACTCGAGATGACGGTGAAGCATTTACAGTCCGTGCAGCGCCAGCAGCTCAATATGGCCATCCAAACGGATCCCGGTGTGGTGCACAAATTCAAGACGGGCTTTGTAGAGTGCGCCGAGGAGGTGAATCGCTATGTTGGCCAAATGGAGGGCATCGATATGGCGGTGCGTCAACGTCTCAGTGCACATCTGAACAATTGTGCCAATAGTCTGGAGCAAATTGGTTCCATGAGCAATTTCAACAATGGTTATCGTGGTCAATTGCCACAAACGATGTTTCCAGCTGCTGCGGCAGCGCCACTCTATGCCACAATGCCGCAGGACCTCAACAACAATAGCAACAGCCGTGAGAGCGTCAATGTGGCAACATCCGCCATACAAATGGGTGGCCTGCAATTGATACCCTCCCGCCTGCCCTCGGGTGAATTTGCATTAATTATGCCCAATACAACAACAACGACAACAACATCGGCAGCAGCTGCGCCCACGCCATTTGGCTGGCCAGGATCTACAGCCAGCGCAGCGTTGGCCAACATTGCCAATCCGACGCATTTGAATGATTATGCTCAAAGCTTTAGGCTGAGCGCCTTCAACAAGCCCACAGCTTCCGCGCAGACGCAACTGCAGAGTGCCACCGCTGTTGTGGCAGCCAAGAACAGCAGTCCACCCTTGAGTCCCATCTCCTCCATCTCCAGCCAGAGTCAAGGCGATGAGTCGCGTGCCGCCTCGCCCGCTGATGCCGCACAGGCGGAACTATTGCTGGCCAAGCAGCATAGCTTCGCCGGCGTCTTCTCCACCCCACCGCCCACCAGTGCCGAGACCTCCTTCAATACCAGCGGCTCCTTGAATTTAAGCGGTGGCAGCCACGACAGCAGCAGCGGTGGCGGTGGCGTCTCGCGTTCACTGGTCGCACACTTGCAACAGCAGCAAGTGAGCTCCACCAGCGGACAGGAGAACTGCTCCATTAAGCGGGAACGTGAAGCGGAACTGGAACGGGAACGCGCTGATTCTAGTGATAGTTCATTATTGGATGAACCATCAGCTAAGAAATTTCTAGCCGCCGGCACAGATAAATCCAGCTCCGCCTGGCGACCCTGGTGAATTAAATAACGCACAAAAAAAAAATAAAAATATTTTTCTATAAGTGTTTTTTTTTTGTCCATATTATTGTTAATATATTTTCATTGCAATTTTAATACACAACGCTTTAGAATTCATTAAGTTTTTTTTATAATTCTTCATGTTTCGCTTTCTTCAATTTTAAGTTCAGCTGTGATTTTTTTTAAATGTGTGTATATTTTTTAATTTTTTTTAAATGTATAATTTGTATTAAAAATTTTATAAGAATATATTTTAACTATTATTAGTATCATTATGTATTTTAGCTTACTTAAATAAATAAATATATTTAATGTTCTTTATTACACTATATTATTATTATTATTATTATCTATTTTAAACACACGAAATTTTAACTAAGTTATGTAGATTTTAGCATAAAGTTTTTCATGTTTTTAATTATAGTTTAATATATATGCTGCGATTTAACTGAGTGAAAGAATGAAAAAAAAAAGAATATTAATAAAAAATTGCTTTAAAAAAAAGCAGCAAATATTTTAGATTTTTTTGGTTTAGGAAAAATTATGATTTTTATGTTTATATTAATAGAAAAGTGTTTTCAATTTTTGACCTTCCCAGAGAGAGCTTGAACCCGCCGAACGGAAGTTTAGACTGTTACAAATTTCCGCTGATAATATAATCTATTTTGCGGAAATGACATTGTTGGCATTTTATATATACTTATTTTGCAATGATTCACTGAATTGATAACCCCAATTACATATGTCCGCTGGCTATATATATAAAAACAGAACGTGTTTCATTTTGCCGACACACTAAAAGTTATTTGCAACTGAGCACGCAGTGATCTTCAGCTTTGGAACAGGTTGAACAGGCGTGCCACACGATCTACGATAAAGTTTTCAATAAAAAACAAAAGTAAAATTACAATAAAAGATTCCACAATGCAGAAGAAGTTAGTTTTATGTCAACTTTTGTTAATTTCCTTGGCTTACATACCGCTGATCGCTGCCAATACTGATCACTTAATTAAATATCGCGCCTCACCCAAGCTCACAGGACCCGCTCAGCTTCTGCACGATCCGGAGGATATAATGTTGAATTCTTTGGATGAAGCGTTGCAAAAGATATCCACAATTTATATGCAGGCTGTATTAGCTGGCACACATACACCCGAATTGGAGATTTCATTGCGTTCCTTGGAAATGGAACTATTCGAACTGCTCGATCAGTTGTATAAGCAACATCGCCTTAAGGACTATATGAAATATGAGGCGGAAGTGACGCGACAAATGATTATCTATAATATGCTCAAGCGATTGTTTGGCTATACGCAGGATAGTGAAAAAATTAAATAAAGAGAGCCATAAATATGATTAATTTAAGATCAATAAACTGATAAACATACTTTCATATTTCTCAATTTAATTCACTTCCGTAATAACTTCCGCACAGAAACCAAAAAAAAAAAAAGAATATGTCCTGCGGCTGCCTTGCGTGTGTCTGTCGAGCGACACGACATCACCTTTGTAGACGCCCTTAACTCTCCAGCTACCGCTACCCTAGAGATTTCTTCGCGATCGCCTTCGAGCTTCCCACACTCAATCATATCGACGCGGCTGCTGTTGTTACCCGATCTGCTGTGAGAAAGAAAAAAATTATCATAATTTTCATTTCCTTTTAGCGCTATTATCCTTTTGCAGTCTCCAAATACCGTTGCACTTGTTCCCACACACACATATTCTCAAGATCCTTTATCTTTTGTGGTTGTTTCACAGGTTGCCTGCAAACTCCTGCGCCTGTGTTTGCATTGCACTTGTTCCTGTGGATCCTTTTTTCTTTTCTTTCTTCTGTTTTTTTTTTTCTTTCTGTTTGCTGTGATTTGATGCTGGGCCTCTGTCTCTCCAGAACTATCCCAGCTTGTGTGTAAAATTCCCTGTGCAGTTCGCTACGGTTTATCACTTTTGTTTTTAAATTTTGATTTCGTTTTCGTTCTGAGAATCTTTTTCATGCTGGCATTGAAATTCATTTGGCATAATTAATGGCCTGAAAGTTGCATAAATTGTGGCCTCTATAAAGTGGTTGCCATGTGTGGCATAAGCTGGAAAATGCGCAGTTACGGAAAACTGGTTATAGACCTAAAAAAAATTAAGAATATATTCCCTATTACTGGTTTCAATTGCGCAACAAAAGCGCAATATACACACTAAGAAAAAAGAATTTTTTTTAAGTATAGAAACACTTTCGATAAAAAAAATAAAATAAAATTCTACAAACAGAGTATAAATCTCTACAAAGAAGTGAAAATTTCCACAGTACGAATATATTTTCTATGATATGAATAAACGAAAAAAATTATGGGTTTATAATCGGAAGTATGGATTTTCTACAATATGAAATCCCAGGTGTTCTATGAAATGAATATAAAATTCATTAACCTGCAGAAAATTTTCTATGCTCAATATAAATTTTGACAAAATATGTTGACTTACTTCTTTAACCAAAGTAAAGTAATTTTTTTATTCAATTTTAAAAAAATAACGGATTTTTTTTTATAGATTTTTCCATGTTTTGTAGAAAAAGTTTCCTCGAGTTATCGAAATAATTAAATAAAATAAATAAAACAGAAAATTTTATCTGCCAGAGTTACAACATTTTCTTCACTTTGTGGTAATTAAATCTACAGGGCATAAAAAAATTTCTATTGCGCTATTTCTATCCTGTTATTCCAACCACTGACGTCAGTTTTCCACAATTGGATGTACACTTTTTTTTGAGTGTAACTACACAGGATACTCAAGTTTTCTAAACTAGTTTCAAATAATAAAAAATACACAAAAATTCACATATTCTTCGCCATTGTCTACAAAACTCTTAGCAAATTTAATTATCATTAAAGGACAAACAAAATTAACATTGTTGCACACTATATTTGTAGCTGTGGGAAAATTAGTATTCAAACCCAAAGAAATCTTGTTGGCATTATAATAGAGATATCCTTGCAAACATAACAAACAAACAACAAAGTCATGCGGTGTTTAACAGGAATTCTCCCACACACACAATTTTTAAATATATGTTTATACCCAATGCGATCCTTTTTTTTTGCCTTTGCCAGAGCAAAGGATGAAATGAAATCTGCCGGCTACCTGTGCTCAGCAAATTCAAATCGCTTGCATTTTTCACACGACCCAATAAATGGCTGTGAATGAGCCCAGATATAGCCAAGATAAATTTGGTTTTTGTTGTGGCCAACAAGTGCATTAGAAATGCCTAATATATATGCATTTATGTATATAAAGAAGCATATCAATAACTCGCTGTAAATATGCGTGAGACAGCGGCAAGGACGCAGCTTAGAATGCAAGAAATCAGATTCCCAGGCACAAGGCTCCATGGGGTCAATAGAGAGTCCTTCAGGTAAAATGCCAGTCGAAAGTGTAAACGGAAGTGCCCACGCGTTGCACACTTGAAATAAGAAAAAAAATACATCAACAAATTGAATTTTGAGTGCACACTAATATTTATATCATGCGTATCCTTTTTGTGGCACATAATAGGAAACAAATTGTTGTCGATTTTCCCCTTTTGCTCCTAAAAAAAAAAAAGTGAAAAAAAGGTTGAGCGTTGAAAATTGAAAGTTACTTCCGCTTCGTGCTGAGATTTCTATTTCTAAAAAAAAAAACACAACTACATAACGCCATATGTTTCAAATTACGTAATATACAAATTGATTTTCTATATAAATTTCATAAATTCAAAAAAAATCAACAAATTATTAATGATTATTTCTTTTATTTTTACAATTGCATTCGAATGTATTTAGTGCACATATATATAATTATTCATATATATATTTAATACGTTTATTTTGAAACGTTTTGCACTTTGCTTTACATACATCATTTATTGTGTATAGTTTATAGTATTGTTATTAAATTTTTACATTGTTTTTTTTTTTGTTTTTTGTATATGTTAAAATTTGGCTTTTGTCTGAGCATTATATTTATACAGGAAATCGTTTTCGTTCGATATCGTGACAAACTAAATAAGGTAAATAATATATATAATATGTGTACAAATTATATGAAAAGATGTAGGTTTTATACTATGTACTTAAATGCTAGACTCAATTTTCTTCGTCATGTGTTTGCTCTGAATTTGTTCATTGCGCTTGTGCGTTATTTTTTATAAATTAAATATTAATTTCCTTTTTTTTTTGGTCAATCTAAAAACATGAATTGGCTTTTACAACTTGTGGCTAGTTGTATTTATGTGTTTTTTATATTATTATAATATTTTTCACTAATTGGCAAAACGTTTAGTGCTTGTATTTATATAATTTTTTTAAATGTTAACTAGGCTGCCATTTTGGGCGTTTAATTTATAAAATATTTACAAAATTCTTTATAGCTGCACGTGAACTTTAACTAAGTCTACGAACTACAAAATTTACAAATGCACATAAATTGTTTGTTTTATATAATATATAAAATCATTATATAAAGAAGGCAAATATTTTTTTTCTTTTTTTGTAAACTTTGCGACAATTACAAAAAAAAACAAAATGTGGCGCTTAAAAAAAAAATGACAAGAAGGGTTTACAAGTTAGAGTATAAGGACATCATTATTAAGGACATAACATATGGAGCAAGGTGCTGCCTGAGTTTGCAAATTAGGATTAGCGCTCTTTGGATGGGCGGCCCTACTTCTACCCTCCCTCCCACAAAAATAAAAATTAAAAAATAAAATTACAAAAAAAAACAAAAAAGTGAAAACAAAAATATTCGTAATATGGCTACGCTATCAGTCCATTGTTCGTGTTGAAGTCGATTTGAATTTGGATTTTAAATTGTGCTTTGAGTATGTGTATGTGTATATATATTTAAGTGTGTACAATCCTTGACTGCGCTTAGCACAGCTCGCGATCATGGCTGACACGGCTCAATCATCAGAGTATGTCCGGCGTATGCGTCTCATCGTGCGTATGCTGCAACAGACCCTTTCGCTCATCCGGCGCTGTACTGTGCGCGATTTCAGCGCTAACTGGCTCCGCAATGGCATCAGCGTACATGGATTCATACACGGGATTAGCAAAGTTGCCCTAAAAATACAAAAAGTGTTTTAATTGAGCTCAAATCTAAATTCAAAGAGCCGCCTTACCTTATCATCTTCGTGTACAAAAGGCGGCGCTTCATCCGCATCGCCGCGATACATGGGATTGGTAAGCATAATCTCCACATTATCCGTGAGACGAGCATGTGAAAATGGCTGTGCAATGCGATGTTTTCTACAAGAAAATTAAGGATTTAGTATTAGACTTTAAAATTCAACTCATCAACTTACTTAAGGAAATAAACAGCGCCGCCAAACAATGCCAGCAATAATGTTGTCACTGCCAAGATGACAGCCAGCACAGAGAGAACACTTGCGGAATCTGTATGCTCCTCCTGTTCGCCACTCAATGCATCCGCGCTCTCGGCCAGGCAGGGCACAACGCGTTTATTATCACACAAACATTCATTTATAGAGCTGCCGGAGCGACAAACCGTACACTCGCCCACACAATGCGGCGGCAGCTCGCAGAATTTGCCCTGCCACTCGCCAATGCAAGTGCAGTGGGGCAATGCATAGTCATCCAGGTGGCATACACCACCATTGGCACAATGGCGCACACAGGGATTATCATCGCCAACGGGCAGTTGGCAAAATTCACCATTCCACTGATCGGTGCAATTGCACATGGCAATGCCCTTGATGACATGGCAGGTGCCGGAATTCTGGCAAATGATGCCCGTGCAGGGATTGCGTGTGGGCAACTGTGTGGCATCACAGAAACGTGGCGGACTCGAGGTCTTGCACAAATCCGATTCACAGCGATCGCCAATGTAACGTGTGGGACAGGTGCAGCTCAAACGATGTCCACGATCCGTACAGGTGCCACCATTTTGGCAAAAATCTCGACACGAATTGGCCTCACAATGTTCACCATAGTAGCCATCTGGACACTTGCACTGTCGTTGTCCCTTGGCTCCAATGCTGCAGGTGCCGCCGTTTTTACAGAAATCTGTGCATTCATTAAATTCACAACGTTTGCCCGTATAGCCATCGGGACACTCGCATTGTGGTGCTCCAGTTTGTGTCTCACGGCAAATGCCACCATTCTCACAGGTTAAATTCAGACAATGCTCACATTGATCGCCCACATACATGTCCGGGCAGCTGCACTTCATGCCCTCTGTTTCGGAGACCAGACACGAGCCGCCATTGTGACAACGGCTCTGGCAATCCGACACAGAAGTCTCACAACGCGCACCCGACCAGTTGGCCGGGCAGGTGCACTTTAACGGCGGTGGCTCCTGCAAGCCAGGCAACTGCGGCGCCACCGTACACATGCCATAATTGAGACAATATCCAGAGCAGCGATAATGTTCGCATAGCTCCCCCTCAAATTGTGGTTGGCATATGCATTTGGGCACATGATTCACCAGCTGACAAACGCCCAGATTGCACTGCAGCGGACAGTAATTGGGTATATCGGTGTGTGACTTGCAAATGCCCTCATCGGTCATCACATACTCATTGGGACACTTGCAGCTATAGCCATTGATAGTTTCCGTTGAGAGTATGCACAGGGCGCGCGATGCTTTGCAGGGTTCCTTGGCACAAGGATTGCTTACTGCAAAAGATTAAGATTAATATTACAAATACAAAAAATAGAACAATTAAGTATTTTACTCACTGTTGCGACTTTGCTTCATGGGATGCAGTATGCCAATGTCCGAGGATCGATAGCCTTTCAACAAATAGGTGCCATTATCATTGCCAAACTTGTTCATCTTGATAATGCTCTGATCATACAGTTTAATATACAAATAATCCTCAAATACATCAATTTTTTGTGGTTTCTCGCGATTACCAAAACGTCGCACCACATTACGATCCTTGCCATTCAAGCGACACGTTTCTATGGTGCCCTTGCGATAATCTGCCCAATATAAACGACCCGTTGGATAATCTATCGATAGACTGATGGGCCAGCCAACATCACGTTCCACCAGGCTCTTCTTATTGCCACCATCCAGTGAGGCAACCAATATGCCATTCTCCAGCGTTGACCAAATCATAACGCGTGATTCCGGCTCCAGCACAATATCCGTGGGATTCATGCCCGTGGAGACAAGTGAGATATATTTCTTGCCATCAATGTCTGTGGCAATAATTTGATTGTGTCGCGAATCAATGATGTAAACCATTTGTGTAATCCAGTCCACAGCCAGCGATTTGGGATCGTCTAGATCGGGTATCTATATAAATTAGAAATTTTTATTATTATTTTTATATTATTTGTTTGTATGAGAGACCTTAACAATTATAATTTATTATAAATATAAAAAAGCCCATTTTGCTTGATTAATTTATAATACAAAAAAATAAATTTTTTTAAATTTTTTTTTTAATTGGAATTAAATATTGATTAATTTTTAAGGTTATTAAAAGTCCTGATAATTTTTTTTTGAGCGGGAAAAAATGTTGAGTATTAATAAATGCTTTTTAAATAAAAATAAAAAAATGTAAATTAAATTTTTTGTCGATAAAAAAATATTTTGAATCGTAGTTAATTCATCAATGTCTTCATTAAAAATTTCAAAAAGTTGCGATTATTTGAACCTTAAAAATAATCGATATTTTTGATAATTATTAAAAAATTACAAAATTTTTAAATTATAGCTAAATGCAAAGATTAGCATAAGAGAATTTTATTGGCATACTTTTCTCTCACCAGATGAAATGATTTTTTATTTTAAATGACTTTTTTGATCAAATAAAATACAATAATTGTTTTTTTCGATCCCTTCTTGCTATCAAAACTCACATTAAAAGCAGTTAGTTCCTTAAGATCACGACGCACTCGTAGGATTGCCTCATCACGCTCCACATGCGGCGTGGCAATTTTCATGGTATGCACCTTGCCATGATGCGAATCAATCCAGAAGAGCAGCGTATCCTTTGGCCTGATGAGTATGTCAAAGACATCAATCTTTAAGCTATCGGTTTGAAAGAAGCCCACAACAGCGGTGCCCTCCTGCTTGGCAGGTAGTATAAAGCGGAACTCCTGCTCCGAAGCCAACAACAGTATTTGATCCGGACCCGTGGCCAAACATGTGGCATTCTTTGCCGCACCCTTCTGATAGCCCACCGTACACTTGCAATTATAGTGTCCGGCCTTCTTCTCTATGCATATCTGCGAGCAGGTGCCAAAGCCACAAACTGGCGGCTGGCAATTCATTTCATCCGAACCATCAATACAATTGTATTGTCCATCACAGCGGAAATTCTTGGAGATGCAATCATTGTTCTCACACTGGAATTGATCATGTCGACACTTGGGCAATGCGGCACACACCGAATCCGATTCATCCTCATTCTGGCCACAATCATTGACGCCATCGCAAAGTGCCGATTTTCGTATACAAAGCAAATTGGTGCACTTGTAGGCATTGTAGTGACAATACACATGGGCACAGGTCCCATAGCTCTCATCACTCCCATCCAAACAATCGTCCCAGCCATCGCATTTCCAGCGTGACATAATGCACTTGCCATTGCCACAGGTAAAGTGATCCGATGGACAAGTGCAGTTAACCTCATCGGAGCCATCCGGACAGTCATCATCGCCATCGCATTGATATTGTCTGAAAATGGAAATTTTGAATTGAATTTAAATAAGGAAATACTCAATAATAATTAATAAATATAATTTTAATTAGCTACATTTTATTATATTAAATTACCTATATATTATTATTAAATTAAAGAAATAAACAATAAACATTTGAAGATTAATAAAAACAATAATAAATTAATTAATTTTCAACTAAGAAATACAAAAATACAATACAAATATAATAGTTCAAACAACAAATATAATAAAACATTAAATTAGAATAGTTTAAATAAAATTAAATAAATAAAATAAAAGATAAATAAATGCAAGAAATTAAAAAAAAAATAAAGAAATTACTAATAATAATAATAATGTTGACTGTTCTGGACAATAAATAAATATATATATATAAAAAAAATAAAAAAAGAATAAACAAAATGAAAATTAAAATTAAATAAGAAATATAATAAAATAAAATAAAATTTATGTAAATCATGGGTAATATAGAAATACAAAAATAGCATTTAATTAGAATAGAAAAAATAACATTAACAAATTGAAAAAATAAAAATAAAAAATTTATCAAAAAAAAAAAAATAGTTACAAAAAAAATTAAACAAATAAATAAGTAATAAGTAATACAATAAAATAAAATAAAAACTCATATAAATCATGAGTAATATAGATATACAAAAATAAATAAAATAATAAAATAAATTCAATAAAATAAAACATAAGCAGATATAAAAAATAAAAAAGTATAAAAATAAATATTAAAATAATTTTAAAATAAAATATAAATATAAAAAATATAATTAAATAAAAATTCAAGTAAATCATTATATTATAAATTATATTATATATTAAAAAAATTACTAAATGAAAAATAAAATAAATAAATAATAACAAGTAAGAAATATAAAATAATATAAAATAAAAATTCAAGAAAAATATGTTTAATTAGATATATAAAAATAGCATTCACTTCAAATAGAATATATTAAGTTTAAAAAATGTAACAAATAAAATAAAAGACAAATAGATAGATAGAAATAATTATAAGCAAAAAAAAATTAAAAAAATAAATTAAAATAAAAGCAAAATGAGAAATAAATAAAAACTATAAAAAAATTAAATTAAAATGCAACTGATTCATAAATAATATTCTATTACAATTAATATTATATATTATAATCAAATAAATAAGTTTAAAATAAATACAAAATGAGAAAATAAAATAA
Source organism: Hirtodrosophila alboralis (assembly GCA_035043045.1). Lineage (NCBI taxonomy): Eukaryota > Metazoa > Arthropoda > Insecta > Diptera > Drosophilidae > Hirtodrosophila > Hirtodrosophila alboralis. The sequence continues at coordinate 21,631 of JAWNNH010000210.1, read as the reverse complement.
AAAAGAAATATAATAAAATAAAATTAAAATTCAAGTAAATCATGAGTAATATAAATATATAAAAATAATATTCAATTTAAATAGAGTTAATAAAATTTAAAAAATATAACGAATAAAATAAAACATAAATAGATACACAAAAAAACATAAAAAATATAAATAAAAAAAAAATAAATAAAAAACAAATGAAAATAAAAATTATAATAAAATAAAGTACACATTCAAGTAAATCATGATTAATTGTAATAATAACGAATTTATGTAAGAAAATGAACAGCTCAATTTGTTAGCGAATAGTGAACTAATAAATGAGTTTTCAATTACTTAAATTAAATAAATATTATTAATTAAACTCACTTATTAATGCAGGTATTAAATGCAGCACATTTGAACTGATTGGCCTTGCAGGTGATATTACAATTGATCTCATCGCTGCTGTCATCGCAATGGATTTCACCATCGCAACGGAAATCGTGTTTAATGCATTTCCCAGTGCCGCAACGGAATTCACTCTCGGAACAATTACGCATCTGGCAATTGAGCTCATCACTGCCATCGCCGCAATCATTCTCATAATCACAACGCCAGCGACCGGGTATACACTTGGAATTGTTACACTTAAAGTAGGTGGGATCACATGTAGCCTTCGAAGTGTGACAACTGGCCGGTTCATCCTCGCCATTGATGCAATCATCCTCGTCATCGCAGCGCCAGGCAAGCGGTATACAGCGACCCGAATTGCATCTGCAAAATAAATGTTTATAAATAAATTTAGATTTTTTTTTAATTTAAATAATTAACTTACTGAAATTCGTTGGGTCCACAGGACACATTCTCGCAATTCTCCTCATCGGATTTATCAGGGCAATCGATGTCGCCATCACAGACCCAAACAGTTGGCATGCAACGATTGTTGCCACATTGGAATTGCCCCTTTTTGCAAACAATTGGCGTGCAACCAGCCTCATCCTCACCACCAGGACAATCCCGAACGCTATCGCAACGCTTAACACTGTCCACACAAAAGGCCGAACTATTTGCCGTTGCCTCACACTTGATATGATTCTCAAAGCAGGTAAACTTATCACAATTCAGCTCATCCGTATTATCGCCACACTGATTGATGCCATCACAAATGGACGAGGGATGTATACACTTTTGATTGCCACACTGATACTGACCCGGTTCGCAATGGAAGGGCGGACAACTCTCCGGCTCATCGCTGCCATCGCCGCAATCATCTTGCGTATCACAGCGCCAATAAAATGGAATACATTTATATGTATTGACGCACTCAAAGTGCGCTGCAGTGCAATTGGCGCGACAGGTGCGTCCATCCTCGGCAAGCACAAAATTGTTGGGACAGGCGCACTTATAATACGGCTCCTCTGGCGACAATAAGCAAAGAGTTGAACAATTTGCCTGCAGGCAGGGATTACCACTAATTGGCTGCTGCTGGCGATATGGATGATAGACACGCAAATCCATGGGTCTATGTATGGTTGTTATAAGTGTAGAACAATTCTGGCCATCGTATTTATTGCAATACTCGATGGATTTGGTCTCCCAGTCGGACCAATAGATGCGATCTTCCCACACGGCAATTGCAAAAATATGATGCAAATTCAAATGTGGATTAATGCTGCGTGCCAGCAATAGACGCGTATGATTGCCATCCAAATCGCTAACTGATATGGTATCCTCTCGGGCATCGCCCCAGAATAATTGTTGCGTCTCAAAGCTAATGGTCAATGCATTGGGCCAGCCCAGATTTTCGCGAATAATCATACGCGCCTTTGAGCCATCCATGCCGGCCTTGCCAATGTGCGGATTATCACCCCAGTCGGACCAATAAATATACCGCTGATATGGATCCAAAGCAATGCCACGCGGCTCTCGCAAATGCTCATTGATGAGCACACGTCGATACTTGCCATCCAGCTGGGATACTTCAATGGTATCCAAGCCCTTATCGCACCAATACAAATTCTTGGCCACCCAATCAACAGCCAGACCATCGGGATTCTTTAGCATGGCCTGATGCAACGTTTGGGTCTTATTCTCAACGGGACAATGACGTTTAATGGTGCCCACAGTGCTGGTAACATCTGACCAATATAGACACTGACTATCCCAGTCGAAATCCAAGGCCACCGCATTGGATAGCGAGTGTATGAGTATGGAACCGTTGCCCATATGATTCACCTGCCTAATATAATAGCGATTGGAGAATATTAGCTTCATGGTCACATTGCTTGTTGCCTTGCAGGTATGATGATCCCGCAGTTCATAGCCCTTGGCGCACAGGCATTTGTATGAGCCGTGCGTATTGATGCAGGTCTGGGAGCAAGGTTGCTGCTCGTGGCACTCATCAATGTCCATGCACATGCGCACACTCTTTGGCACGAGCTTAAATCCAGCACGGCAACGACACTCATAGCCCACCACCTTGTCCACACACTCGTGCTCGCAAATATCCGGTATAAGACATTCGTTCACATTGCACAGCTGCTCATCCGAGTAATCCTCACAATCGTTGCGTCTGTCGCACAATAAATCCGAACTGATGCAGGCGCCATTCTTGCAACGGAAATCATCGGCGCCATTGCAGGCACGCGTATGGGCACAAAGGGCGGCCAGCTCATCGGAGCCATCGCCACAATCCGATTTGCCGTCACATGTCTGATTCTTGAAGATGCACAGCCCATCCTGACACTGATGCATTAGAGCGCCGCCTGGACAAGCGTGCGGCGGATAGGCAGGCTCACAGCCCTCGTATTCATCATCGCCGCCAGGACAATCCTCATCGCCGTCGCACACATAATGCGAATCGATGCAGAGACCTATAAAAAGACAAAAATAAATTAAATTTTGGCTTCTACTTTGCCATGCCAAACACTCACCACTGGAGCACAGAAATGCGGGCGGCTGGCAATCGGGTATGTGCGCAACTCCACCACAATTTGGTCCCTCATCCTCGGCCGCCTGATCTCCACTGACCGGACAATCGCGCTCGCCATCACATACCCATTTCTGTGGTATACAACGTCCGGAACTCTTGCACTGAAACAAATGTGCACGACATGGTCGATTCGGACACTGTGGTCCCTCATCGGTGCCATCTTCGCAATCGCTTTTGCCATCACATTGCCAGCTGCTGGGTATGCAGCCATTGTCACAGCTAAACTGATTCACCTGGCAGCTGGTACGGCAATTAAGCTCATCGCTACCACCCTCGACGCCATCTTCCATACAATCGTTCTCGCTGTCACAACGCCAAGCGCCAGGAATGCAACGTCCATTCGCACAACGGAATTGACCCACGGCGCAGGTGCGCGTTGAATTGTTGCAGCCCAGCTCATCGGTGCCATCGGGACAATCCTGTTCGCCATCACAACGCCAGCTGGGCATAATGCAAATGGTGCTATTTGGACAATGCTCAAACAGAGCGTCACCCTGTTCACAGGTCCTCGGCGCACATTGTTTCTCATCGCTAAAATCGCGACAATCCCGCATATTGTCGCAAAGGAAACTGCGCGAAATGCATTCACCGCTGCCACAACGGAACTGCTCCGGCTGGCATTTACATAGCAAGGCGCTCTCATCGCTACCATCGCCACATTGTTGCAAACCATCGCAGGTCTGCTCATGGGCAATGCAACGATGATTCTGGCACATGAAATGACTATCCGGACACTGTCGAATGACACAATAGTTGCGCAGCTCATCCGAGCCATCCATGCAATGGGTAACATTATCACAGGTCAGCTCCAGCGGTATACACTCGCCCGAATGGCAATTATATTGCGATTTGCCACAATTTGTGTGCACTGGGGCAATGCAACGACGTCCATCCGATGCCAGTACACCCTGGGTGCAATGACAGCTAGCCAATCCATTTTTGCTCAAAATACAAACATCCTCGCAGAGGCCATTCAATATTTTACATTGATTTGCATCACAATTGATGCTGCTATTCTGCACGGCAATAATGCCCATTGGTCGTGCCACATGCTCGCGCAGGAATAGCACATCGGTGCCCGTATATTTATTCGCACGCACCACAGCGTGCAGCACCCAATCGGTCCAAAACAAGAGATCACCATAGACAGCCATGGCAAAGGCATGCTTGGGCGTTGTATGCGCCAACACGACACGATTTGTGCCATCATAATTGGCCCGCTCAATCTTATCCAAGCGTGCATCGGCCCAGTAAAGTTGCTGTTGCTCCAAATCGAGGGTCAATGCATTGGGCATTTTAATATCTGTGCGTATAATACGCTCCACACCATAGCCCGTCAAATAGGCACGCTGAATGCTCGGCGATTGCTCATTCCAGTTGGTCCAGTAGATCATGCCCAGACACGGCTCAACCGTAATGCCACGCGGTTTATCCTTGCTCTGCAAGCTTAATATATTGCGAACATGCTGTAGATTCTCTTCGGCCTGTGATGTCAGATGCAATAGCTCCAAACTGCGTATGGCTGCATCATTATTGGATGTCCAGAAAAGCTGCTCATTAACCATATCAAAGGTCAGACCCTCAACGCGTCCCTGTTGCGTGATCAACACACGCTGATCGCTGCCATTGAAGTGCACCTGATTGATGGTGCTCAACTGGACATCCGAGTAGTAGACCAATTGTGCCTCATAGTTATAACTAATCGCAATCACATTACGCATTAGCGTTGCATTCGATATCAACTGGACGGGCCAATTCTTATTGGCGTGCTCTGTCATGTGTATGCTCTCAATATTGCTGCGATAACTGAACAATAGGAAATTATCATAGGGCTCACAGCTCACGCCATCTGCGGCAAGGCGACTGTGGGAGCAGGCACAAATCGCACTAGTGCCATTAAAGAGACACAATTGCTCACAGCCACCATTATTTTGGGCACAAGGATTTGTGCCGTGTTGCACACGTTTCGAATATATTTTCAAATCTCGAATGGCATCCTGTTCCGTTTTGAGTATTATACGTGATTGGGATAGATTGGCCAGTGGTGCCACCTTAATGGCACCCTCACTATACTTATTCTCCGCCCAGTACAGGTAATCTCCAAGCTTGGCCAGTGCAACGGGCTTGTTTAGCGTATCATTTAACAACACCTGACGCAAATTGCCATCATAGTCAACCTTCATCAGTGCATCGGGATATCTTTCACACCAATACACCTTGGTGGCATCCATGTCCACAATCAGACTGTTTACAGCCCAATTGGCATGCGTTTGATTGACCAGCACAAAGGTTTGACTGCCATCCAAGCCAGTGCGTCCAATATGCTGTTGGGTTACATAGAACAGCAGACCCTGCATTGGATCCACAGCCAAAGCAGTGGGTTTCTCCACATTTGAGACAACCACATAGCGATGACTGCCATCTAGGCGCGCTACTTCAATGATATTGCGCTTGGTATCGCTCCAGTAAATGTTGCCCGCGATCCAATCAATGGCAATGCCACCCAGCCAATCCTGCTGCTTATAACCAGCCAGATTAATGGCCTCCAGTATGGTCTCACGATGTGTGCCATCGCGACGCACGCGTGAAATGCTGCCCAGCTCATTGTCGCCCCAATAAAGCATATCTGTGGCAGCATGATATTCAATAAAACTTGCCGAACTGATGCGGGAAATGGGCACAAGAGCCTAAGGAATATAAATGGAGAAATGTTTATTTATAGTTTAATATATAAATTAGAATTTCTTACCGCTTTGGGTGTCTCAAATGGTTCACTGGGATCAATCATTTCAACGCCCTGCATCACATCAATTGAATAAAATATAAACTCAGCACGTGGTATGCAACGTGTGGGATTATTGGGCTCCACATCATAACCCAAGGCGCAACGACAAACATGATCTGTGGCCGATGTGGCCAAACAAAGTTGCTCACAACCGCCACGCATTGGGCCAGCGCAAGTGTTGGTGCCAGTTTGTGCATCGGCATAAAACATTTTCATGCTCTGAATGCTCTCTAAAAGATATTAATTAATTAGTTAACATTAATAAATGTATATATATCTACAGCACATACTTGTATTAACACGCAGGAACGACATATTCAAACATTGCTCCTTCTCGCAGTGCATGATCACGCTCTGTATATTCTCCGGAAAATATAAAGTGCCATTGTAGACGGTAAGCGAACTAATTGCTGTAATTTGACTGGCCACCAGGACCTTGTGCGTTTCATTTCTGGGTATATCATAGTAGGCAATCCCAGAGTTATCATACGCATAATACAAACGTTGTGAGTCAAAATCCATTGTCAAACTTTGCATGCTATTATTATGCTCGTGTATAACAAATCTTCCAGAACCATCCAGATTCGATTGCTCCAGTTGCCAGAGCGAAGCATCATGTTTCGAGTGTATCCAATACATTTTGCCACTGTAAATAGTTGAAAGTTGAATTTTAAGTTGCGAATTTCATTTTATAACGAATATTTAGATTTTTTTATTAATTAAAAAAAATATGTACTTTGGACTACACCAATTCTTTATGATTTTCTTTAAATATAAATATTAATATTATAATTATAATTTATAAATCAGAAATAATGATTGGGCTTGAACAGTAAAAAAGTAAAACTCAAAATTAGTTAAGTTGGACTTTTTTGCTCAATAACACTAGTTTACAAATTATTTAACACAATACGCAATATTTTTTCTTTTAATATACTAACGCATCACTGTTTTCTCTCTTAAATTGTAAATTTTCGAAAAATATGACTAGAAAAGTGAAGAACAGGGTAAATTTTTTCTTGGGTGTTTTTACTAATTGCTGAATAACTATCACATTTACTGACCGAACAAATGTATACTTAAAATATTCGTGAAAGAATTATCTAACATAATAAATCATAAAAAGTATTTAAACGAATTTTTTAAATTTTTAAAAGACCAATTGAAATTCAGCAATTTTTCAAAAATGCAAAAAAAGTTCACATTTTTCAACTTCGAGGGTTTATAATGGCTTTGTTTCTTATTCGATTCGCATAAACGGCATACCGTTAGAAAGAGGATACAATTATCTATTGAATTGTGTAACATTATTTAAGATCAAATAAGATCTCATGTAGATATGAACAAATAAGTCGAAAGACTGCCAAAGAACTAGCTATTCGCGGTTTTCTCGAAAACCATTCTTTGAAAAAATAAATGGTTTGCATTTTTGAAATCAGCGACCAAAAATACATAAAAAAAAGTATTTAAGAGGCCAGCTCTGTTTTTGCTGTAAACTAGTGTAATTGAACTTAAAATTCTGTTACGGCTTTTTTTATAGCTAAATATAAATATGGCAAAATTATTACTCTCAATTATAAGCCAAAGCGATTAAAAAAAATATTTAGCTAATTTTAAAAATCATTTTTTAAGGTTCGTTCTGTTTTTTATTTTACTAGAAAAAATATGAAACTTTCTACATTTGGCTATAAAACCGCCATAGGAGCATTTTAAACGTTCTTTGTGAGCAATAATGTTTAGAAAATAAAAGTTATATTCCAATTTTTATGAAAAAAAACTCAAAAAACCACCATTAACAAGTGATTTTTTTAAAATAAAGCTCATAATCTTTTTAATTCCTAAATAAAACTTACTTCACCGGATCCAGGGCAATGCTATCCACCATATTTAAGTTCTCATGAATATGTGTTGTATATTCGCCCTGTAAATTACTTGCAAGTATTGTGCCAACAGTTTGACCCGAAGAGAAATACATATGCTTGGCAATCCAATCGATGGCAAAGCCATAAGGCTTCTCAATATTGGTACTAATAATGGGCTCGATAAGTCCACTGGATATGCCTGCTCTGGAGATTTCATTCTGTTGTATATCGGACCAATAGATGTGACTATCCTCAACCAGAAAATCAATGCGTTGCGGTGCAACAAGCTGTGAAAGGAAATTAGAATTAGATTTTTTACATTTTTAATAAAATATGTTTTCATTACTTACCCTGGGAGATTGTCTTATGGTGGGTATTGTATGATGATTGGGCTGCTGTAAATCAATGCCACGTATTTCTTCACCCATAACAAAGAGCAAGACCTGCTCATTGGGCACACAATTACGCTCATCAGCCGGATCCAGGCGCATAACATGCGGACATTCGCATTTGAAGCTGCCGCGTCCGCTTAACAGGCAAAGATGGGAGCAGCCACCATTGTTATCACCACAAGGATTGCGATCCCAGGGCTGGCGACTCGAATGCAGCACCTGTATGCCAAATGGTTGGGTTTGTGTGCGTTGCAACACCTGGACATCGCTGCCATTCCATTTGTTGGCACGTATCACTGAAGTTGTGCGCCAATCGGTCCAATAAACATAATTCTCAAATACAGATATGGCAAATGGATGCGAAAGAATTTCTTTATTTCGCAGAACTACATGATGCTCGGAGCCATCGTATTTGGTGCTGCTAATCGAATCCGACTTGGCATCAACCCAATACACACGCTTTTGTGTGTAGTCCAGTGTTAATCCATTGGGCCAGCCAGCACTCAGCTGCCAACTGGTGGATATTATGCGTCTACCCTCACCGGCCATGCTGCAGCGTTCAATGCGCGGTGAATTATCATCCCAATCTGTCCAGAAGAGCAAACCCTCGCGTGGATCCAAAGCAATGGCACGTGGACTTTCCATGCTGCCCGCAATTAAAGTTCTTCTAAAGCTACCATTTAGCTTGGCCACCTCAATTTGATCCAGATTCGAATCGATCCAGTATAAATTCTTGCCAATCCAGTCCACAGCCAAGCCCTCCGTTGTGGACAGACCCGAATGTATTACAGCCTCAACATTACGCAGACTTTCGCCCACCAATTGGCCACGATAGATTTTATCATCAATTACATCTGTCCAGAAAATCTCAACGCTGGATTCGTTGCTGAACAAGAAATCCAATGCAATAATATTACGCAGTGAGCTATAGAAGTTGCTGGAGCTTAGGGTCTTCAAATTAATGCCACGTATGTCCTGTCGATTGGTAAATATCACATATGGTTCATCTGGTGCTGTGCTCTTGCACGTAAACCGATCATAGCCGAGATCATAGCCCTCCAGGCACTGGCAAGCATAGGCTTTGCCATTATTTTCGCAAACCTGCGAACACGTATCCCAGTGCTCGCAGGCGTGTTGCATGCTGCAGCGTTTACCATTCGGTTGCAAATACAAATGCGGCGGACAGGAACAGATATAGCCCTCGGGTGTATTATGACAAATATGCGAACACTCGTTATCCTGCTCACACAGCTTGTCCGCACAAAGGAAACCCTCGTCTGTGGTATCCTCACAATCGTTGATGCCATCACAGAGCTGGTTAACTGTTATACATTTGTTGGTAAAGCCGCACATGCGATCGGGATGCTCACAGATGACCGTCTCGTTCATATCAAACTTGGTGGCATGCAACTTGGTGCAATTAAACTCATCCGTTTTATCGAAACAATGATTAATGCCATCGCAGCGTAGAAATTCTGGTATGCACTCAAAGGGATCGGCACAGGCGAACTCAAAGGGCGCACACTCGCCCAGCTCCTTCCAGCCTGTCAGTGGATGATTATCACTCTTGGTCTGATTGCAATTGGCCTCATCGCTAAAGTCCTCGCAGTCATTGACGCCATCACACATGTGCATATCGCCATAGCAGCCAATGGGACGACAATAACGCTCGCCATGTCCACATTCGTGCTCGCAGGCAAACTCATCCGCATTATTACTAAAATATAAAGTAAAACACATTAATATATAACTAGTTAATTAATTAGAGACCTTAGCATTACCCGCAATTGTCTAGGCCATCACAGATATCGGCAAACTGACGACAACGTCCATTGCCACAGTCAAACTCTGGACACTTGCTGCCAAAATATAGATCCCCCGATTCATCGGAGGCATCATCGGGTCCGCAGTCGACAACGCCATCGTTGACCCAAGTCAGCTGTATACAGCGTCCGCTCTTCTCACAGGTAAACTCATTGCTGTTGCACGTATTGTGCTCACAGTTTAGCTGATCCGATCCATCCGAGCAATAGGCAATGGAACTGCAAAGCAGCGCACGCTGATAGCAACGTCCATTGCACACAAAATGCAGTTTCTTATCACAGGTTTGTGGATTACACGGACCCTGGGCATCGTTAATCTCATCGGTGCCATCATCACAATCCTCAAAGCCATCACAAAGATCCTTGCCATCGATGCACTGCCGCGTGCTGCGACACTGATGACCCGATGTACAATTGGAACGCGCCGGTGCTGCCACAGTCGAGGGTGTCAATTGTGGTATACAATGGGTGCCAGTGCCATTGAGTGTATAGCGATCTGGACAGCGACAAATGGCGCCCTTGGGCGTATTCAGGCACATGCCCGGACACTTGGACAACGCACAGGCACTGGGCGTTTGTGGCAATGGCTGAGTGGCTAAATCAAAGATGCGCAAATCCACGGCATTGCCATTCGGCTGCAGATGCACTGTGGAGCTAAATGTGCTTGTCAGATTCACATGATGCACATGAAACCGCCAAATGGTCGCATTTATATGATCCACCCAATAAACAATGCCATTGTGCTGCACCATGGCAAATGGATGAAATTGTTCCGATTTGAACAGCACCTCACGCCCAGTGCCATCCATGTTCATCCGTTCAATGGTGCCCAACTTAAAATCACACCAATAGATGCGCTTAGTGCGTCTATCCACATCCAAGCTTCGCGGCCAACGCATAGGTCGCTCCTCAGTCGACTTGGCCAACAGCTCCTTGTGTGTGCCATCCATCCAAGCGCTATAGATGCCCGAATCGCAGGATTGAAACGACCATTGCGTCCAGTAAAGTAGACCGGTGGTGGGATCAAGCTTCAGTGACCTGAAAAATAAAATAATTTAATTATTATATGCAAAAAAAAATTAAATTATAAAAAAATATATGTTTAAAATAATTTGAGATTTTATTGAGGCGCTTTATTTAAATAAAGATTAAATTATTTAGATTTTATTTCAATTAAAAAGAATTTGTAATTTGAGCATTTTTATGGGAAAGCGAACTACAGCAATGTGATCCCTACAGGATAACCTAAGCATTTCCTTCATGGCTTTCTTCAATTATAGCTATTAATATTATAATTTTAATTTATAAATCAGAAATCATGATTGTGTTTGAATAATAAACAAAAGTAATTGAATTTTATTTATTTTTTGCTCAAAAATTGAACTCAAAATTCTGCTACGGCCTCATATTTATTATAATTTAATTCAATTAAATTTTAATTCAATTAAAATTTAAGATTTTATTGAGGTACTTATATTAAATTTTGAGAATCGCGAAGAAGGGCTTTTTTTTGTTGATTTGACTTAAAAAATTTCCCTTAGCCATTTTTCAGCTAGGCGAAAAAAACTAGATTTTCGAGATTTTAATAACTATAAATTATTTTGAAGATATTTAAATGATGTAAAAGCTGCTCACTTTTTCGATAAGGTAATAAATAAACTTGCAATAATATATTTAAAAAATTCTATTATTCGTTCAGCAGTTATTTGTAATTGAATTGAAAATTTTTCCATCAAAATATGCAAATTTTAGAAAATGCTATTCATTCATTAAAAAAGCTATTCATCATTAAAAAAACTGAATTTTGTGTTTAATTTTCTACTCTCTAAATCTGTAATTATAAATCAATTTTATTAATTATATAAAAATATTTTTAAATCGATTTTCCATATTTTCCCAACGATTTTATGTACAAATTGAATCAGATGTGCGGAATACAAGATTTTTAGTATAGTTGAAAAGTTAAAAAAACATAATTAACAATTTAACAAGACTATATCTCTGTGCACTTAAAATATAAATTAATTAACGCTTTTTATAAATTTATTAAGCATTCTTACGATTTACTTACATCGCATCGCAGTCCATGTTGAACGTAAGGACCTTGCTCATGTTGCGTAACGGTGCAACACGCAGCATTCGATATCCTGTCCAGTACAAATGCTCATTAATCCAATCATAGGCCATGGCATGCACCTGACGCCAACCAGTGGATAGGGTACGTGAGACGCTGCCATTGAGCGACTGGCTCTTGATGGTATACACGGGCTCATCGGAGCTAAGGGGCGATGCCTCCTGGTCGGGTATGACATACAAAATGGATTTGCCACGGACATTTACATCGATGGCCCTTGGGCCGGACACATTGTAAATGGGCACCATTACATCGGGCTGTTCGCCCAGTTGCTCCAGTTGCTGCACCTGCTCGGTGTCTAGAGGCACGCCCGTAATGCGTACCAAACGCTTGTCCGTATACACCAGAAATTTATCGTGAGCTGAGAGCAAACAGGTCGTCTGATTGTGCAATTTATAGCCGGCTGTGCACAGGCACTTGGCGCTCGCAAATCCTCGTGTCCAAAGCGGCACACAAATTTGGTTGCAATTGCCATTGTTCTCCCGGCACGGATGCGCCACCTCCGGTTGCTTTTGGCGATGGAAAATGCGAAAATTTGTGCCACGCGTCACATTCGCCAACAGCACGCGCGTTTTCAGCGTAAATTTGTCCAAACCAACGATGACCTGATCTGTCCAGGGTGCCAAATAAATTGTATTTTCGAATACCTCCACCGCTTGGATGGTCTTCAAAGGCACCAGCGACTGCAAACAAAAACAAAAAAAGCAAAAAAACAACGGAAATTGCGTTAAACAATGACAAAATGTAATGGGTTTGTGATAGCGATTTTGTGTGGGTTTTATTTAAAAAAAATAAATAAAAACAAGAAAAGTTTTTGCTGTTTATAGGTCAACAAGTTGCTCGAATTTAAAACGTTAAAAAAAACAAGAAAGAAACGTCTATCTTCGGCACGCCGAAGCTTTATACCCTTGCAATGGTTTTCTAAGAAAATGTTGAATACTTTTATAAAGAAAAACTCATTTTTTAACCAATTGTTCTTATGGCAGCTATATGATAAATTTGATCAGATTGTACAAATCGTAATTCTACACTCAAAAAAAAGTGTTCATCCAATTGTGGAAAACTGACGTCAGTAATTGGAAAAACAGGATAGAAATAGCGCCATAGAAATTTTTTTATGCCCTGTAGATTTAATTACCACAAAGTGAAGAAAATGTTGTAACTCTGGCAGATCAAATTTTCTGTTTTATTTATTTTATTTAATTATTTCGATAACTCGAGGAAACATGGAAAAATCTATAATTTTATGTCCATAAAAAAAACCCTTATTTTTTTAAATTTGAATAAAAAAATTACTTTACTTTGGTTAAAGAAATAAGTCAACATATTTTGTAAAAATTTATATTGAGCATAGAAAATTTTCTGCAGGTTAATGAATTTTATATTCATTTCATAGAACACCTGGATTTCATATTGTAGAAAATCCATACTTCCGATTATAAACCCATAATTTTTTTCGTTTATTCATATCATAGAAAATATATTCGTACTGTGGAAATTTTCACTTCTTTGTAGAGATTTATACTCTGTTTGTAGAATTTTATTTTATTTTTTTTATCGAAAGTGATTCTATACTTAAAAAAATTTCTGTTTTTCTTAGTGTACATAAATATTCCAAGTTTAGTTTTGATATCTTAAAAAACAAAGAACTCATTTTTGAACATTTTTGCTCCTATGGCAGCTATATGATATAGTGGACCGATTTTGTTTAAACTTGGTCTGATTGTTCAAGTCGTAATTCTACATCAATATGCCAAGTTTGATTTCGATATCTTGAAAAAAAAAAAGTTTTTCATACAAGCACTTTGCATGAAAATTAAGTGTCTCCGATTGTTCCTATGGCAGCTATATTATATATTGATTCGATCGGGCTGATTTTAACATAAAAACTAAATATAATAACAAACTTTATGTGTGCCAAGTTTCATCAAGATGGCTCAAAGCTAAAGCTCAGAAGTAAGCATAGAAACAGACGTACGGACATGGTTATATCAACTCAGTGTCTGTGGCAGCTATATGATATAGCTATATGATATAGTGGCCCGATCGGGCTGAATTTGACATACAAACTAAATACAATAACAAACTTCATCTGTGCCAAGTTTCATCAAGATAGCTCAAAGATAAAGACCAAAAGTAAACATAAAAACAAACAAACAGTCAGACGAACATGGCTATATCGCCACAGCTCGTCGTCTTGACCAAGAATATATATTCCTTTTGAAGTCGCATCGTCTCCTACACATTTTAAGACAAAATTGTAATACCCTTTTTTAAGGATATTTAAAAAAGAAACGTCTGCATTATCCTGTAACAACAAACGATAACCGATAAGTTCAAGTGTTGGCTATTTAAAATTATTTTCCCTTGAACTTTCCCAGAAAAATCCTTTGCCACAAAAAAACCCTACAATAAACCCTAATGCTTGAGCAACTCACATCTGGTGACTTTTTCAGTGACCAACGCTGCTGTCCATCGTAGTTGACCCGCTCAATGACATCCTTGTAGACATCAATCCAATAGACATGCTCGCTGGCCAAATCCAATGTTACGCTCATGGGATGATAAATTTGCGTACTGACGAGCACAGTACGATTGTTGCCATCGAGCAGAGCACGGGATAAACTGGGTGACCAGTCTGTATAGAATAGATAGCCCTTGGTGGGATCTAGCACCAATGACGATGGATGCTCCACCTGCTGTAGTATGAGGCGGCAATAGGTGACCGCATTGGTGCACAGATAGACCATGCAATCGTCCTCGTTCAGGAAATACCAATTCCCTGATAGCCAGTCCAAGCGCAGCTCAATAAAAACTGTGTAAACAAAGGCAAAGGAAAAACATCAGCAAACCAGGCAAAAATTATGGCCAAAACATGAACTCACATTGCTGCGGCGAAATAAATGTCGAAACGGGCAATGTCCAGTTGACATTGGCATCATCGATGCGCTGGCAACGCATGGTTAACACCGACCACATCTTCTGCAGCGTACATAGTGTACGATTCCTATGCCACACCTCAAAGCCAAGCACAAATTGTGCGGGCTGTATGGTGGGCAATTGGCCAGCAGAAGCATCCGTTCCGGTTGTATTGATGTGTCGTATACTGCCTGCCGAAAGCAGCGTCAGCGTTGCCGGCTCCGTTGGAGGCACTACAATAATATAGGGTAAGTTTAAGCGCATTTAGTCAAACTTGGCTAACTCACCATTTATGGCCAAGCAGCGTTTGCCCTGCTTGGTATAACCTGGCACACAGGCACACTCATAGGAGCCGGGTGTATTGCGACACTGTTGATCACAAGTGCCGGGTACGCTGCATTCATCATAGTCTATGCAACGCGTTGAATTGTTAGACTCAGGCACTTGACCGGTGGCACAATAGCAACGTGCACCCTGTGGCGTCAATTTGCAATTGTAGCTGCAATTCAAAGCAGCGCAGGCAACATTTTCTTTTGCTGCATGCAACAATAAATCAGTGTTAAAAGAGCACATGAACTATGATTTAATGATGAACTGAACTTACCACAAAATAGCTCATCATTATCACAATCCCAGTGGCCATCACAGAAGCGCGACAGCTCAAGGCAGACGCCGTTGTGGCATTCGCCTTCAAAGACGCGACACTTGGGCACAATGACATCGTGACCTGCCAAAAAAAAATAGAAAAAATAAAAATAATAATAATAAAGTATGACAAAAATACATTAGAGGGTTGGGTTGGGTTGGGTTGGGTATATAAGTGCATAGTTTTTGTTTGGGCTACTTACAGTTGGTCTCATCGGATATGTCCCCCTTGCCACAATCGTATTCCCCATCGCATAGCCAATTGTTGGGTATACATTTTAAGCTTTGCCCACAGCGAAATTGTCCTTCGTTGCATTTGGTCGACTTGGCTGCAAGAGTGCAAATAGAAACCACAATAACAATAACGCAAATGAAGATTTATGAATGGTTTGTTAGAAGAATTTTGTTGGTTTTTGGTTTGGTTTGGTTTTGGTTTTTGGTTTTTTGGTTTTTGCTGCTGTCTGTTGTACGAAATCACTGAATTATATTTTGCGTAAATTTCCAAAAATAAGTAAAAGACAAGTTAAATTTTTGGGCCAACTAAGTAAGCTTTTTGTGGCATGATAAAGTTTCAAGTGCTGCTCTTGCTACAAGTTGAAAGTTTTTCATTTTCAAGACTAGTATTTTGTGTATTTGCTAAAAGCTGACAAAATTGTTTATTGTATTATTATTGTTTAATAGAAATTATATGATACTTTTGTTGTGTGAAATTTGTAGAGTTTTATTTTGCAAATCAAAACTTTTTATTAAAGAATTGAAATATAGACTGTAAAATTCACATTAGCTAAAAGCTGCCAAAATTAATAGAAATTATAAGATACTTTCAGATATGTGTGAAATTTAAAAAATTTATTTTGAAAGCCCAAACTTTTTATTAAAAAATTGGTAAAAAAAACTGTGAAATTCACATTATGATTAAAATTTAAATTAACTATTGTTAATAGACTTTTTTAAACTTAACTATATTTTAAAAAACCCTATAATATTTTGAATATTAGAACTCAAATAATTTAGTTTTAAATGCGCATCAAAATTTGTTTAAATTTAAATTAATAAAAATTTCTTAATTTCAATTAATAATTTAATTTAATTGCAGTTAAAACATGATTTCATTATTTATATTTTTAAAATTATAACAAATTTTAAATAAACTAAATTATTTAAGCTCTTATATTCTTAATATTATAGGTTTATTTTAAGAATAGTCCAACTCCAAATCTGAAGAATATAAGAACTCAAATAATTTATTTACAAATGTGCATCAAAATTTTGTTTAAATTTAAATCAAAAAAACTGTCCCAATTTCAATAAATAATTCAATTTAATTTAAATTAAAATATGATTTCATTATTTATATTTTTAAAATTATAACAAATTTAAACTAAACTAAATTATAGAAGGTCTTAATTATACTCTTAATATTATAGGGTTATTTTATATTATATATATATATATATATAATAATTTAGTTTCAAATCTGTTTAAATTTTCATTAATAAAAATATTTCATATTTTCTTTTTAATAAATATATTTTATATTTTCTCTTAAAAACTGATTTAATGATTTATATTTTAAATCGAATTTTAATTATAAATTGTTTATTAAATTTACTGTAGATAAGTTTTTCTTTACTTTATATAGAATTCTATATATATATTTAAAATTCCTCAACTAACTTCAAGTATGGGAAATTTTGTTTTTTATACCTAAACTGAATTTAATTCGAATATGTTTGTATATATATATGTTTGTATATATATACAATTTCGATTTGACATTAATTTGTATAAATTAAATGTAGCATACTTTTTGTGTCGTTTTTTGTAGGAATTCTAACCAGCCCAAGTGCGCTATTAAAAACGCAATTGAAAACAAGATTCAAATGTATTTATTCGCAGCACATTTTGTTTAATTTTAGCGCCAAAAAATTGTATGCAAATTGTCACACCAAAATATTTAAAGAAAAAACAAAAAAAAAGAAGAGAATTCAAATATTGCGCTACTCCCGGGTTGCTTGTCCAAATCAAAGCGACAATGTCAACGTGGACAAGGCAGCCACGCTTGGCTATAACCATAAAAGCCACGTTGGCGACACATGGGACGGCAAAAATAAAAACACAACCAAAAAAAAAATTGGAATTATTCTGGCTGCCAAGAGGTTAAACTCCAGAGAGAAACCAGAAACATCCGCTGTCGCAACCGCGTGACAATATGCACGGTTTGGCAAGGGAGTTTTCATTGTTGGGGCGTAATACTTAATAAGCCCAAGGGCATGCAGAGGCTTCGTATACATTTTAAATTTTCATTTTATTTGATACGATAGGGTGGCAAAAAGACAACAAAAAAATAAAAAAAAAAAGTTGAATAATAATAATAAAAAATCTTGACCAGGGAGTGCATTGAACCAAGCGCTTTGGTATTCCCACAACATTTTTTTGGCTTTTATTTAAACTGGTCAAAAATGTTGCCATAAAGCAATTGTTAAACACTTTTGTGGTGTTAGGGGAGTTGATAAATGTAAATAAAGTCAACAAAAATTAGCCAGAAACTTCGAGTCAAGGAATTAAATGTAAAGCTGTAGAAATATACATGCTGTTATTGCGCGGTATAAATTTCTTTTAATAATATTTATAAAAGTTGAATTTTTTAGTGAAAAGTTGAATTTTCTTAGAGTTTAAATTTAAAGAAAAATTAAAAAGTATCAACAAGAAAACTAACTCAATAACTTGTCATAAATGATTAAGTAGCATTAATTAATTAAAAAGCAAGATGATAAGAAAAAAAAAAATTGTTTGATACTTGCAGTTTGCATTTAATTGTATTTAATTTTTGAACTAATAAACTCATAATTAAGAGCATACGGAAGCTAATGGCATTTAGAACTGAACTTTTATTTTTAGTTTCAAGCATTAAAAAATTAACTATAAATTTAATAAAATTTAATTTCGAGAGATTGCAACAAAATCGCACCAAAAAGTTTTGCAGCGTGTAAAGCAGTTTAAATGCGATATATCAAGAGAGATTGTGTGAAACTATATAAAATAAAATAAAGCGAATAAAACTATATATATGTGTATATATATATATATATATATACTTATATGTGCAGTCAGTGAGCTTTAATTGAAATTGCGTGGATGGTTACAAAAGACACAAAGGGGCAGCAGAGTGTGTTGCATTAAAGGCGTGAGTTTGTCAAATGTAGATGAGTGTTCGAGTGTGTGTGTGTGTGTGTGTGTGTGGCAGCCACATTTATTATAATCTGTTGCATTAATATTTGCCGACAATTTGTCGTCAGATGCGCACGCTGCTGCTGTTGCCGCTTGCCATAAAAAAGAATTAAAAAAAAATAAGAAAAAAAAACATATAATATAAAATTAAATTAAAAATGCCAACAGAGACAGAGTCCAAGCGTCTCTGCAATGGGGCAGCAACCAATGTGTGGCAATGTGCACACACTGTTGCCATTTCTCAGCATATTGTTGCCTTTTTTTTATTGGCATGTGCAGCGAAAATGTCTACACATTAATTTAGTTGCCAGTTGCCACAGTCATATTGAATTAAATGGATTGTCAACATTTAAAGCACAAAACTGTAACTCCAAAATGCAAATTACAGAGTTCAGAGTTTAAAGCGAATGTATGTATATATTTGGACTAAGTGCACATAGCATTTAGTAGGCAGCCTGCCACTAATTGCATTTGGTGTTTTTGGTTAAGGCTTTTACGCATTTTGTTGACCAGCACCTGTCATTAGGCGCAGCCAGTCAAAAAGCGTTTACAGCCAAACAGTCAAAACCAACCAATAATATAGCAATCAATGGCAACATCAGCAAAAAGCTGCAACAACAGCAACAGCAGCAGCAGCAACAGGAGTGGCAAAGTGGCAAAATGGAATATGGAAATCAAGGTAACAGAAATGGCAAGCTAATGAAGATTGAATGCTCTTACAGGTATGCTAATATAATTTATATAAAGACATTAAAACAAAACATATTTTCTTAATAAAAATAAATTATTAAACAAACATTTTTATGGCAGCTTCTAAACGATATATTCAGCCTAAACTGATTATAAATATTTTTAATAAAAATCTACATTGCTTGATTGATATTTTGAAAATAAAAAAGAAAAAGTTTTATGCACACATTTAATTTTAAAGCAATTTTCTTAATGACAGCTAGGAAAATATAGTACTCGAACTTTGTTAAAACTTTGTCATATATTAAAATTAGTTTAATTAAAATTTAAGGGAAAAAAAAGTAACTATTTATTTAATTTCATTTCAAGCGAGGATTTCAATAGCAGCTATTAGATATATTAATTCTATTTAAATTAAATTTAGTTTACTTGCGTGAAACATAAATAAATTAAGAATTTAAAGTTCAATTGAGATATCTGAAAAATCAGAAAATATGTTTATACAAAAAATCTATTTTGATCGATATTTTCTATATATACACTGCGCGTCATCAGGTTAGCGCCCCCCATCTAACTCAACATTAGTGATTATTTTTCGCTAAACCAATTGAGCTATATTGCTCCAATAATTTTTTTATTAAACTGCAATGAATTTACTTTAAATTGAAACAAATTTGAATCATATAACGCTTAAGATAAGATTTTAATGAATTTTTTAGAAAAATGTTCAAGAAAAACGTAACAAAAAATTGGTCATCAGGATAGCGCCATCTGACATAAATTCAATTTAAATTGTTTTTAAAGCAACAATTATGCGATTTAATACTTAAATACTCTTTTTTAAACAAACTTAATGATTAATTAATAATGTGTGGATCCGCCTTTGTTGGAAATTACTTCGAAAATTCGATTAGGAATAGATTTGTACAGCTGATCTAAGTAATTTAATGAAATGGTGCTCCAAGCGTGTTTTATTCCATCTATCAATTCTGTTTTTGTTTTGTATTGTTTTCCGGACTCATACACCTTCCTAGCCAACCAACCCCAGACGTTCTCGATGATATTGAGGTCGGGAGAGTATGGTGGCCATTCAAGGACATCAACGTTTTGAGCTACAATCCACGACTTCACGGACCGGGCTGTGTGAATTGGAGCATTGTCGTGCTGGAAACTCCACTTCAAGTTTTGGAAAAGGTTTTGCATGTGCGGAAACGCCGTTATCAAAACATTTTTGTAGTTTTCGGCATTCATACGCGATGTTAAAAACTGCAACTCGCAGGTGCCAAAGTACGATATGGCCCCCCACACCATGACACCCCCTTCCCGGCTGTGCAGGCGGTCCAGATGATGCTCCTCTTTGCGTAGGTCGTGAAAGTAATAGTTATACCCATCGGGTCCTTCTAAATTAAATTTTTTCTCATCAGAGAAAACAACGTATTGCCACTCAGTAGTCCATGACATGTGCAAGCGAGAGAAATTTAAGCGTGTTTCTTTTCTTTGGCAATTAAGAGGGGGTTTTTTCTTCAATTTTAGTCTCTTAAGATGTGTAGCCTTTCTGATGACTCTTTGAACTGTAGACAAACTCGCTTTAACACCTGAGTTTTCTCTTATTTTTGCAGATGAGTCATGCGAATTTGATGCTTGCCTTAGTATCGATCGTCTGTCAACATCAGAAATCACACGATTATTACCGCCTTTAAAGTTTTTTCCATATTTTTCTTTATTTCTAAGAAAACTTGATATTGTTTTCCTGTGCCTTTCAGTTTTTTCGGCGATTTTGTGAAGAGTTAGTCCACACTCATAGTATGCCTCAATCTGTGATTTTTCATTCTCAGATAAAACTGTTCCTCTTCCCATTTTTTCAATTTTTACACAGCTAATTATTGTTTTAAGTTACACAAAAAATTTGGTGACTGTACGCGGCAAAACAAAGGAGATAATTGAAATCACATTTGCAGGCGCTATTCTGATGACGCAAAATAAGCGCAAGTTTTTCGGTGCAACGGTAAACAAAATGCAATAAAAATGTAACGGTTCTTCTCTCGATTTTTTTGTTCATGTGAGAGAGAGCACGCAAGATGATAATCAAAACAAACCAAAAATTACGAAAATAGGTCCAGTGGGACAATAGTAATAGCGAAAAAATAAATGAAAGGAAAGGGGGCGCTAACCTGATGACGCGCAGTGT